>CAMTDV010000016.1:90379078-90767039 GCA_947069175.1 Scalesia atractyloides | reverse complement strand
GATATCTTAGATAAAACTACCACATCTGGTAGGAGTTCAGATGATCCTATTAAATTAGGTGATGAACTAAAATACCAGAAATTGACGGAGAGGGTTACCAATGTTGAAACCACTGTTGATGAAATTAAAGGTCTTTTGAAACAGTTGATCACTATTCAGAGTCAACCCCTGTTCCAACCATTGCTGAGCTCAAATCTGCAATAAATCCAATCTTTCAACAAGAGAAACATTTCCTGGAGCAAAAACATAAGCATCAGATGATGGAACTCAGGAATATGGTTGATGCAAGATACGATGATACTGCTGCAGATATCAAGGCAATCAAAACACAATTGCTTAGCACCACTGGTAAATCTCCTCCTACTGTCATTTTTGTGAGTCCAGATGAAGCCAAAAAGGGGGAGAAACCTTTGGGAAAAGAAAAGTTGAAGATGGATGATTCAAAGGCAAGGCCTACAGTGAATATAACTAAGCCAGATGGATTAAAGAAACTAGACACAACTGAAGATATCCTGGCAAGGGCAAAGATGTCTCATAAGAAGACTGTGTTTGATGAAGGCAAGGAGCTGGTTGAGAAAAAGATTGATCAGCAGTTAGAAAAGGGAGAGACTGGTACCTCAACAAAGAGGAGATCTTCTACAAAAGCAAGATAACCAGAATCCACACCTCTCAAAACTAAAGTTGCTACCAATCCAACTACAAAAACCTCTGTCATCACAAAATCAACCACATCTTCTCATACAACTCCCATATCCACCCCAACAGATGTTACAGCAACTGTTGTGCCAACATCTGTTGACAGCAGAGGTTGTATCAGATGTTATCACAACCACTGCCATCCTCAACTTTCCCACTTCCACACAACAACTACCAATACCACCCAGAATTCCAAGCCATCCATCATCACCATCAATCAGTTTTAAGAGGAGGAAGGTCACAAAGGTCATAAATGAAGAAAAGATCCCTGCTCCTATGCCTCTTGCATCTGCACCAATGTTAAACCTATCCTCTGCTTCCCCAACTACAACATCTGCTCCTTCAAAAGAAGTGGTTCCTGCAGCTATAGAGTTTCCTCTTGATTTGCCTGCAGTTAAGAAAGAAATCATATCTTTCTACGCTGAAGAAGATCCAGACAAAAGACATTTCCCATCTCTTCAAGGTTATCCAAAGCCTGCAAATATTGATAAGTATCTGGAACTCAAAGAAAGGCAGGCAGAGGATATTGCTAAGAAGTTGTCTAAGGGCAAAAGTGATAGAGAAGTGCAGAACCAATTTCAGTTTCAGCCGAGCAAAGTCCAATCACTGGAAAGATTTTCAAAGAATCTATCAAATAAGATTTCTGAAGCAGATGATAAATTTTGGAAAGAAAAGTACATCTCACACATAATGGAAACAAAGAAATATGCTGCAACTAGGGCACAGTTCAAAGATTGGTCTGTGAGTGAACTACAAGAAGAAAATGCAATAATAGAAGAACAACTAAAAGATCCTCACAACAAACCTACATGCCCAGATTGGAACAAATACAAAAAGAATGTACTTGAAAAGACCCTGAAGCTCAGAAGAATGAAAGAAGAGCTAATTCAGAATCATTATGGGCCAAAGAACCAGGTAATGAGATGGGGGAGATAAGGGTGTTAGATACCTACAAGATGCTGGAAGCCAGAAGGAAAAAGGATCCATCAATGCCTCCTAAACCTGATTATACCAAAGAAGATGTTTCTCTCAAAGCCCAACTTTCTAAAAAGCCCAGCTCAACGTCTGCCCAATCCACACTTGCCTTGCTAAAGCGAAAAAGGCAAGAGGAGATGTCAGAGAAGGTTGACAGAGAGTTTGAAGAAGTATTCATCAAAGAAGGTATAAAAAATATGATGGATTATCCAACAGATGATAGAAGTACCAAGTTAGCAGAAGATCTGACAAGAATAGCTCCTTTTCTAACCTCGGCAATAAAGGCTCCTTCAAGAAAGCCCTTAGACCAAAAAATTCTAAAGTGGAAGGTCGACAAAGACACCCACGAATTGACTCTTCTCAAGTCTGATGGTAAAGCCACTAAACTATCCATGGAAGCTGCTTATGGGCTTACAGTAGAAGACTTCCACGAACTACTAAGTTTAGAGCTTAAGAAGGATGCTGATGATTTAGAATCTCTAACTTTGAACTGCAATTCAAGGGTCAAATAAGAGAATTCTTTCTGAGGAATAAAAATCAAGAGTAAGGTGTTTTTGGCATCATCTGTTCCAGGGGGAGATTGTTGGGATTGAACCTATGGAAAGGAACAGATGATACAAAGTCAAAACACACCATCCGAGCTTTGATCCAACCATCAGAGGTTCTGAACCGCTGATGAGTATTTACTGCTTTCATCAATCTCATTGCTTCCTATCCTCTAACAGAAGAAACTCCCAACCGCTGATAGAAGATCACAAGATCAGAGGATAGCCAGCAGTGCTTAGTCTAGTATTAGTTTAATCAATGTAACAGTGCTATGCACTGATAGTTTAAGTCTAGCAGTGCTTGTAGTTAGTTACATTTGTTAGCTGTCACTATCAACCCTGACGTCATTGAAAGACGATCAGTGGTTAGATAAACAATATAAATAGGCGCTCAATGTAACAGTTTACACTTGTCTTCTTAAAAAGATCAATTTCGCATTTCTTCTTCATTTCTTACTATCAAACGATTGTTATTGGGCTAAGGGGGAGTTTGTGAATCACATGCAATAGTTTAATTACTTGAAAGCATGATGGTGATGAAAACAAACGACCGATTGATTGTTGTAAAAGTTTTCCATTAATCCGCTGCATTTATTTTCTGTTTTCAATCATTTTCCATTATTTGAAACAAAAACAGCAATCAATTCAAACTCAGATCCTGACACAAATCATTTTAAAAAACTAGTGATAGGTGAAACGATCGTGAGACATTTAAATGAGCATCTAAAATTATCAAAAATCGTTTAACGATTAAGATAAATAAACAAGTTATTAACATTAATATATATGTTATACATACATTAAGATGCAAGTTGTTTATATGTGATTACCATATTTACATTTTTATATCTTTTATATATAATAAATGTAAATAATGTGGACCACCAGCGTGATATTGCATCACAATTTGCTTTTGGTGTACAAACTTTTGGGTATTTATTTTCCTTAATGAATATGCATATTACTACACCTGATCCGATTAATAAATGGATACACATATAGCGCGCTAATTTTAACCGAGATCTTCTTCACTGTCTCTTCATCTCTCAAACTTAAGATTCATTATCTTCTCCTTCACATTTTTTCAATCCCTACAGACATTTAGTTTTTCTAGAGTATTTTTTGTGAGGATTTTTTATGGACTTGAAACACTTTAATCATTATTCTCTCTATCATCATCCTTCCTTGTTGCCTTCTATGCCACCGCCTACGATTAGAAATCTGGAATCAAAATCAATATCAATAGAGATCATCTATGGATCAATCGATTCCTGGGTTTTGTGGTTCTAGAGTATGGCAACTCTTCAATTATGAGGTGATTCAACATGGATTCATACCGCAACTAATTAAGGATTTGAATGATTTTGATTGTTGGATTCAAATATATTAGGTATGTTATTAAAAAAAATTTCATCCATCGTACTTTGAAACAGGGAATTCAAATTATTATTCTTTTTTTTAAATTGGGGATTCAATCTTATTAGGGTTATTTAATTAGTTGATCTAACTATGTTTCGTCTTCCTTTAGTCCATTTAGTGAGTTTTAACTGCTCATTTTAGCTGTTTTTAGCGAACTGATGTTAAGATTAGGGTTACCAATCCACCATGGTAATCAGTCTCCATTTCATTTGTGACACCTCGTAAAAACCTGTCCTGTAAAATTTCGACACGTGTTCCGCTGATCCTCAATTTCCTCGAGCTCATCGAGAGGGACTAAACTTGCCAACATGTTAAATCTTAACCTTTGAGTGGCAAGCTTTAAAATCAAGGGACTAAACATGAAAGAATGCAAATTTCAAGTTCTGGGAGGTGGTTACGGACCGCAAGCCATTATGGTTATGGTCCGTAACCATTTGAATATTTCACGCGCCTGAAGGCCTTACGGACCGCAAGGCCTTAGCCACACGGTCCGTAAGTGGGTGCCAGCGATCAGAAACATGGCAGCTTCTGCTCCTACCACCATGAGCGTGTTTTGCCACTACTCCTTTGCTCTTGACACGTCCAAAAACACATGGTAGCCTCTCACAACTCCTGCTAACACCTGGAGGACTTGGTTCTTGATCCTCTAGTATAAATAGAGGTGATGTGCAACCTCATTTCTTGCACCACTTCTCTTTATCATCTCTTCTTCTCCTTTGGAGGCTCCTGGTCTTATAGGAGTTTCCCATCAGTTATATTTTCGTGCTAGGACCTTGTGTAAGTGTTCCTAGCCCTCCTTGTTCAGTTTTGATAGGCTTAAAGCCAAAGTCAAAGCATTTACGTAAAAACGCTTTTACTTTGAGATAAGACCACTTCGGTCTAGCCAATGTTCGTAACGAACGCGGCTACGTGATCGTAATTAGGTAGGTGTTAATCCCATAAAAGGGCACCTCCTGATTACCAAGTTTGCTTGGTCAATTAACGGGTCAAAGTTATATTAATAAAAAGTCAAACGGGTCAGTTTTGAAATAAATTCATATATAGCAATGTAGGTGTTATAAAATTAGTTTCAACACCTTAATAACTTGGTAATAAGTATTAGAACATGTATAAACATGTTCGGCCCGTCAAGTCCAGGTTTAAGGTCGTTTCGCAACCGAAAGTCGCAAAAGTTGACTTCTTCTTTGACTTCCGGTTCTGACCCGATTTAGCAACCTTAGCTACTGATTCTAACTTGCATTGTGACCATGATAAGTTGTAGTATAATCCTCTGGAGTTATATTACATGGTTAGATAGTACTCCGAGCTTTTATGCAAGTATCCGTTAATTATGACAAACTTTGCTAAAATGCCCTTTTTGCTTAAAAACAAGGTTTTAAATACAAATGAGCATACAAATGAATTATGTACTGATATATAAACATGACTAACTTATTTTAATGTCAATAATCTGATCATAACCTGAATTTTATTTAATTATTGCAAATCATGCTTTTAAAGGACAAAAATGCCCTTTCGGCATCTAAAGTGGTTTTTAATATAATCTTTCAACAAAACTCTTTACCTACTGATGTAATATCATAATTAGGATTATTGGGATATCTAACCAGATTGAAAACTGAGCTATACACAAGTCTTTGTACAATGCCGATAAATGACGATATTACCCTTATGATGCATAAAATGGTTTTAAAGATACTTTTCATAACCAAATCTTTTACCTAATGTTATAATGTATTAAATAACTTATTTTGGTTATACAAACCTGGTCATAACATCAGTTTTCCTTAAACATCGATTAAATCGTCATTTAACGACTTTATCGCCGTTTAGGCGCATAGTATGGTTTAAAACCATATCTAAACACCAAGACTTGATATCTACTGAATTCAAAATCTATTGTATAAATATTTACAGTAGGTACTTGATCCAAACTCAGATTCCCAAATAATTCATCAAGTAATGCGTGAAATGACCAAATGCCTTTTCGAGGCATAGTTTGATCTTAAACTATAAACCACACGTATCCTTGATATCCTACTGATATAACATCATAAATAAACTATTTTTACAAATTGTACATGACCATGACATCAGTTTACGTACAAGCTCATTTTATAAAATCGTAAAATGACCAAATTGCCCTTTTGAGGCTGAAGAAACCCTAAATCAACTAGACCGGAATCTAAGTAGATCTATGGAATGGGCGTTGCATAAAAAGGGGTTAATCCTTCGCATGGTTTCACGATGATGAAGAATGAAACAATACTCCGGCTGATCCTGCAAAACAGAACACCGTTAGCTCGCCACGGGGAGAAGGGGGATTCTCTCCGTGACCACCCTCCGGCGTGAGAATAAGTACAGGTAGTCGGAAGTAAAGTATTGTAAGAGAGAGAGTAGTTGAGAGTGAATACCTTTCCTTGAACTCCAAGTCACTTATTTATAGCCGATGTTTGGTGCCAAAAAGAGAGATGTTAACTTTAACGGAATTTTCTGCTATTCCGTTAATGTTTGTGGCAATCCGTTCGTGAAAGCGGTTAGGGAGGTGCCAGGTGTCAACATGAGATCACTATATTTTATAAGTGTGAGCATGCCATCACCGTGATCTTCCTCAGCCGTCCAGATGTTGCCATGTGGCAATTGGTTATAACCGAAAAAAATGCCTGCACGATCAGAAGATTTCACAGCTGTTACCCATCTGTTGTTCGCCACGTGTACATTATGTTGCAACATAAAAGATTCCCTTTGCTTCTGTACTAAGTCAAAGGTTTTGCTAAGGGAAAGTTTATCAGGATTATCTGTTTCCTTGCGCGAGAAGCGTAAGCTAGTTAACTGAGCTTCTTTCTTCTCCCTGCTGCTTAGCGCAACGTTTGGTGAATACTTGCTCTGATATAAATATCTGCACAAAGTTTGTGTGTGAAGAATTATCCAAAGACTGTTCAGGTTTAACTTTGAACCTTGCGCGAGCCCGAGTAAGGTAGTTAAATGAAGTATTTATCCAAAGAGATTGTTCAGGCTTTAACTTTGAACCTTGCGCGAGCCCGCGCAAGGTAGTTAAATGATCCTTTCCTCCCTTAGACATTTGGCGCAGAGTTCTAATAAACCCTATTTTGGCAGAGAAGTCTGCGCAAGGTCTCCTTAGTAGTTAATAATGGGTATGGTTTCCTTGATTGGCGCAAGATTTTTGGGACCATACTCCTTCAAGTCCCCCCAATCCAGTGTTGCTCCTATGTAAGAATAAAAAGTAGGTGGGGCACTGGACTTGAGATAAACGTGCTAAGCTAGGTAAGTATTGGCCTTTTGTTGTTTTCTGCATCTTGGTGACGTGTCGTAAGTGAATTTTGAAAAAGTATTTGAATTTCAAATATACTTGGATACGTATCACTTATCCGGATGATGTAGTTGGTGAAGATGCACGTTCTTGAGACGTGGTGGTACTGTTGACAGGCTGTCAACAGTACAAATCTTACAGCATTTAAGAGCGAGTACAACCATAAATCGTAAAGCAAACATAACACGTAAGTAACATAATGTAATATAATTAACCGTGATTTGAGTTTGCGTTGAGAGGTGCGAGTATTAAGCGATTTAATTACGATAAATAAGCGATTAAAATGTGTCTCAAAATAGTTTAACCATTACTATGAATCTATGTGTAGTATAACGAGTTCGAAACTGAAATAAACGGAAATAACGGATTTCGAATAACAATCCGAAAGATCGGGCTGTTACAGTCTCCCCTCCTTTAGAGAATTTCGTCCCAAAATTCAGGTGGCGGCCGTAACGAATATATGAGGACATTTAGCTTTCATATCACTTTCGAGTTCCCAAGTGAACTCGGCGCCGCATTTGGCTTCCCATCGGACTTTCACAATAGAAATGCGAGAGCTTCGAAGTTTCTTGATCTCTCGATCCATGATTTCTACTGGATTTTCCACGAAATGCAGCGTTTTGTTTATTTGCAAATCTTCAAGTGGCATGTGAAGATTTCCTTCAGCTAAACACTTTTTGAGGTTTGAGACATGGAAAGTCGAATGTACGTTGTTGAGTTCTTCCGGGAATTCGAGTCGGTAGGCCACTTTGCCAATTCTTTCCAGAATCTTGAAGGGACCCACGTATAGTGGCGCTAGTTTCCCTTTCTTTCCAAATCAGATCACACCTTTCCAAGGTGAAATCTTTAAGAGAACATGATCTCCAACTTCGAATTGTAGGGGCTTGCGGCGTTTATCGGCATAACTCTTTTAACGACTACGAGCTTTTAGGAGATTGTCTCTAATTTGGAGAATTTTGTCTGTTGTTTCTTGTATTAACTCGGGACCAGTGATCCGAGCGTTTCCAATCTCGTGCCATACAATAGGCGATCGACATTTTCTACCGACCTCAAATGGTACCATTTGAATACTAGTATGATAACTGTTATTGTACGAAAATTCTATTAAAGGTAAATGCGTATCCCAATTACCACCAAAATCTATAACGCACGAACGAAGCATGTCTTCAAGGGTGCGAATCATGCATTCAGGCTGACTGTCGGTTTGAGGGTGGAACGCAGTACTAAGGTTAAGCTTAGTACTGAGTGCGGATTGGAAAGTCTCCCAGAGACATTACGTAAAGCGACCATCGCGATCAAAGATGATGTCATGACGTGTCCCATGTCGACAAATGACTTCGTCGGTATAGATTCGTGCTAATCATTCTACCTTATAGTCTTCTCGTATGGCAATAAAATGAGCAGATTTCGTAAGGCGATCGACGATAACCCAAATGCTATCGTGACCAGAAGACGTTTTGTATCAAAATCCATAGCTATACTCTCCATTTCCACATCGGGATATCGGGTTGTTCGAGTAAGCCAGAGGGTCGTTGATGTTCGGCTTTAACTTTCGCACAAGTTAAGCACTTAGAAACGTACAGAGCGATATCCTTTTTCATGCCCGGTCCTTAATACCTAGAACAGAGGTCCTGGTACATCTTGTCGGCACTGGGGTGAATGGAATATCGAGACTTATGGGCTTCGGTCATTAGTAACTCTCGAAGGTTATTGCGGCTAGGGATCCAAATGCGATTGAGAAGTAATAGATACCGTTAGACTTATTCTCCAGCTGGGTTTCGGCATCACATTTCATTTCCCTATACAAGGTATTCTCAATGAAACATGCGTGCTGGGTTTCGCGAATCAGGGTTTTGAGTTTATTCTGGGCTTGAACGTCATGAATGCTATACACATAGCTTCGTCGACTGAGAGCATCGGCTATGACGTTTGCTTTGCCGGGATGGTAACGTATCTCACAATCATAGTCGTTGAGAAGTTCAACCCATCTGCGTTAGCGCATGTTTAGTTCTTTCTGGTGAAAGATGTGTTGTAAGCTCTTGTGGTCGGTGAAGACCGTACACTTTGTACCATAAAGTGTCACACCCCGACCCGCAGCGGAATAAAAGTCAGGGCATGTTTGGGTTATCACCAAAGCTCATGATATTTACTACGAAGTTTCATATTTATTAAATTCAAATTACAAATTCAAATATCCAATAAACAAAATTCATACAAATACAAAAAAACAAATCTAAATGTTTATTCCAACGCAATAACTTGTTTATTCTTCTAGGCCATCCTAAGTGTTTCTTTCCTCAACTGGATCACCTGTATCATGTGTAAAACAGGGGAGATTTTGGGTTAACAAAAGTTGGCGAATGAATCTTGATAAAACATTTTAAATAATTGCTTGTTTTATTTATTAGAGAAAATTCGTGCATAAATCACATGTGAGCAAATATATATGTAAACAATCACAAACCACATTTAATGAATATATGACATGAATGATGATGTATTTGAGATCAAGGCTCAATCAAACGAAGCCGATCTAATGAGGCACCTGATGCTCAACCCGTATCCCATGAGGAACTGATGGGCCTAATGAAATGAGTGCACTGAAATGATAAATTTAATCCACATAATAATCACACAACAACCATTACACATTTGGTCACAAGATGATATAAGCACAAATGTTTAAATAAAATAAAGGAATTGTACGACACATGATACACCCCAAAACGTGTTTTAAAACGGGAATTTGTAGAGATTCACTCACCTTGGGTGCGTATTCTTGAATGGTAAGGAGAGCGCACGAGTTGGGAATTTAATCAATGAGAAAGTACTAACTTAGAAATAATAACGCGATAACTCGGTAAATAAATTAAATTAATATTTAGGTTAAAATCCTTTGTTTAGGTTTTTAGGTTATTTTTGTGGCTTGTGTTTATATTCTAGACCCTTGAAAATGTATATTCTTAAACCTTTTATTTGATTTTTCTTTTAATAAAAACCTTAGAATTAAAATATTAATATAAAAAAATAAAAAAAATAAAATGATATAAAAATCTTGTCAGTCTGACAAGCCGTCAGACCAGTTCGATGGGAGCATGTATGCGCGTATGCAGAGTCAAACCCGGGACCTCACGTTCACGTGCACGCAGCTCTTCCAACTGAGCTACGTGTCTAACCCGTGATATTCTGGATTTTAATTTATTTATACACACTTTAGATTATTTATAATTTAATTAAATTTACAAAAAGGGTTCAGTAATCGACCGGTGCGTGCCACAGTGCTCGAACCCGTGACCTTGGCGATGTGATGCACCCAGCCCAACCAACTGGGCTGGGTGTCTAACCCAATGAAACTTGATTTTATATTATCTTTATATACATACTACTAAATGTTATAACTCATCAAAAATAAAAACTGTGATATAACAGTTATACGATCATGAACCAGACTCGACCGGGGACGTGAGTGCCGTGTTTGCACACAGTCCACCACTGGACTGTGTGTCTAACCCGGTTAAAACTTAGGATTTAATTTCATAAAAACACTTAAGCCACTTCGTCTTCTCCATTTTAAATTGATTCCATAATACGTTCTTGGTTTCAAAACTCGATTAACTTGCTTGCTGTACTTTTGAAGTTTCCGAAATGAAATAATATACGAACTGAATTCGAAAGTAAAGAACAGTTGCCGGTCGGCAGTGAGTTTTCCGGCGAGTTAATTTCGGCGACAGGCTGTGGTTTCCGGTGAAACAGGTTTGAGCAGAGTAAGCTTATGATTAGAGGGGAAAGAATTGAGCGAGTTGGATAGTGGGATTGGGTCAGTATTTATAGATTGAACAGGGGGGGGGGGGCTCGATTTCAGTTTTAGAAACCGAATTGGGTGATTGCAATTAGGATGGATTGATACAAACTCGGAAATGATTAACGAGGATTGACAGCTGGTGCTTACCAGATTTCAGAAACAGGGACGAAATCGGCGGTTTATTTTTGCTGATTTGAACTTGCAGGAAACATTCGTTTTCGTATATTTATATAAGATGATTTCAAAATCTTACTAAATGATGCGTGTGTCCCGGTGGTGTTTGTGTTGTGCGGTTACTCGGGTGACCCGGGTTCGATTCCCGGTTTACCTCTTTTTTTGGTGTTTTTAATTTATTTATTTAATTTGCTAAATCTATATTTAATCATATGATATTATTAATTATAAATTGATTAATTATTTTATTGTATCATTAGATTAATTGTGTATGTATAAATTTACCGTTTTAAACAAAATAAAAAAATTAGAAATAATACACTTGATTAATGGAAATGGTGCGGGTTTTTGAGACCCGTTTTACACAGATGTTACAGTATCCCCTACTTTTAGAAATTTCGTCCCGAAATTTAAGTAGCAGTTGTAACTGGAAAAAGATGCGGGTACTTTTCTCGCATTGAGTCTTCACGTTTCCAAGTAAACTCAGGTCCTCGTTTTGACTCCCAACGTACCCTGACGATTGGAATACGACTTCACCTTAAGCACTTCTCACCGAAATCCATTATTTCTACTGGTCTTTCGACGAAGTGCATCGATTCATCGATTTGATTGTCTTCTAGGGGAAATATGGGGGTTTTCGTCGGCGAGGCACTTTTTCAAGTTTGATACGTGGAACGTGGGATGAATTCTGTTGAGCTCTTCTGGTAGGTCAAGCTTGTATGCTACAGGATCTACTCTTTCGAGTATCTTGAAAGGTCCTACATAGTGTGGTGCTAGCTTGCCCTTTTGGCCAAAACGAACCACTCCCTTCCACGGTGATACTTTTAAAAGTACTTGATCACCAATGTCAAACTCAAGGGCTTTCGTCGTTTGTCAGCATAACTCTTTTGCCGACTTTGAGCCGCTAGAAGATTGTTTCGAATTTGAAGGATTTTGTCGGTTGTTTCTTGAATCAATTCAGGTCCGGTGATTTGTGCTTCACCAATTTCGTGCCAACATACTGGAGATCGACACTTACGACCATATCAAGCTTCGAAAGGAGCCATGCCGATACTTGAATGATAGCTATTGTTGTACGAAAACTCGACTAACGGTAGGTGAGCATCCAGTTCCCTTTGAAGTTTATGACACATGCTCGAAGCATATCTTTAAGGGTTTGGATGGTGCGTTCAGATTAACCATCAGTTTGAGGGTGAAAGGCAGTGCTAAGGTCTAACCGTGTACCCAAGGCGGTTTGTACGGCTCGCCATGTTCGTGAAGTGAAACGACCATCACGGTCTGAATGATGCTTAACGGTACACCATGACGGCTTATGATCTCGCTGATGTAGATACGAGCTAACTTCTCGTTCTTGAAGTCCTCGCGAATCGGAATGAAATGAGATGATTTTGTAAGACGATCGATTATTACCCATATGGTGTCATACCCACTGGAGGTGCGAGGTAACCCGGTAATGAAGTCCATGGTTATGTTTTCCCACTTCCATACAGGTATTTCGGGTTGGACTAGGAGTCCTGAAGGTCTTTGTGTTCAGCTTTCACCTTGGAACAGGTAAGGCACTTGGAAACAAAAATAGCGATGTCCTTTTTCATGCCAGGCCACCAGTAGGTGTATCGCAGGTCTTGATACATCTTATCGGCTCCTGGGTGTACAGAGTATCGTGTTTTGTGTGCCTCATTCATGAGGAAATCACGAAGGTTATCGCGATCAGGAATCTATATGCGGTTTAAATAGTATTGAATACCATCGGATTTTGTTTCAATTTTGAGTTCAGCTCCACATGACAACTCATCGCGTACGTAATTTTCTGTTACAGAAACATGTTGAGCTGCCCGAATTCGATCTTTGATGTCGGTTATGATTTGCAAACATAGAAGACGAATAGAGTTCGCATAACCTTTTCGACTGAGCGCATCGGCCACCACGTTTGCCTTGCCAGGATGGTACCGAATTTCACAGTCGTAGTTGTTGAGAAGTTCGACCCATCTTCGTTGCCTCATATTCAACTCTTTCTGGTTGAAGATATGTTGGAGACTCTTGTGGTCAGTGTATATTTCACACTTGGTACCGTAGAGGTAATGTCTCCATATCTTGAGAGCGAACACAATGGCTCCAAGTTCCAGGTCGTGGGTGGTGTAATTTTTCTCATGAACTTTGAGTTGCCTAGAGGCATAGGCTATCACTTTTCCTCTTTGCATCAATACACAGCCTAGTCCTTGCCCTGACGCGTCGCAATAAACCACAAAGTCATCGCAACCCTCAGGGAGTGTAAGGATAGGTGCGTCACAAAGCCTTTGCTTTAAAGTTTGGAAGGCCTCCTCTTGCTTAGGTCCCCAAATGAAGGGTTTTCCTTTGTGAGTCAAGGCCGTGAGCGGTACGGCGATACGGGAAAAATTGGCAATGAAGCGTCGGTAGTAACCAGCCAAGCCGAGAAAAGACCTAACTTCGGTAGGGGTACGTGGCGCTTGCCATTCTTGTACTGCCTTGATTTTTGAAGGATCGACATGAATCCCCTTGTCATTGACGACATGACCAAGGAATTGTACTTCTCCTAACCAGAATTCGCATTTTGAGAACTTAGCGTAAAGCCTTTCAGTTCTTAAGAGTGTCAGAATGAGCCGAAGGTGTCGTTCATGATCGGATCTGGACTTGGAGTAGATAAGGATGTCGTCGATGAAGACTATGACGAAACGGTCGAGGTAGGGTTTGCATACTCTATTCATTAAATCCATGAAGACAGCGGAGGCGTTGGTTAAACCGAAGGGCATAACCATGAACTCGTAATGACCATAACGAGTTCGGAAGGCGGTTTTTGGGATATCTTCCTCGCGCACTCTAAGCTGATGATAACCAGAACGAAGGTCGATTTTAGAAAAACAGGTGGTGCCTTGAAGTTGGTCTAGGAGGTCATCAATGCGAGGCAGTGGATAGCGATTCTTAACCGTCAACTTGTTGAATTCTCTATAATCAATGCACATGCGAAACGTTCCATCTTTCTTCTTCACAAAAAGAACAGGCGCACCCCAAGGCGATGAGCTAGGACGTATGAATCCTTTGTCAGTCAACTCTTGCAGTTGACTGGCCAATTCTTGCATCTCGGATGGGGCTAACCTATAAGAAGATTTTGCGACCGGTGTAGCGCCAGGCACAAGATCGATGCGAAATTCGACTTCTCTCACAGGAGGAAGTCCTGAAACGTCGTCGGGAAAAACTTGTGGGAATTCCTTCACAATTGGAATATCTTCGAGCTTCCTCTCCTTGCCTCCCTTCTTGACGACGTGAGCTAGAAATGCGACGTAGTTCTTGCGGAGATAACTTCGGGCTTGAAGGCAGGACATCAATTTGAGTCCTTTCGAAGGGGTTTCCCCAAATATACGTAGTGTCTGACCGTCTGCGAGAGGAATACGAATGAATTTTTTCGTGGCACACCACTTCAGCGTAATGCTGGCTGAGCCAGTCCATACCGATTATAACATTGAAACTTCCCAACTTCATAGGAATGAGGTCAATTGGGAAATCGTGATCGTTTAGGGTGAGAGTACAATCGCGTATAATAGAATTTAATAAAGTGGGTTTTCCGTCAGCAACTTCCACCGTTAGAGATTCAATGAGATTAACACGAGGTTGGTCGAGGATAGATTCAAATTCTAAGAAGACAAAGCTCTTATCCGTACCAGTATCGAATAATATGGATGCATAACTACCATTGATGAGAAACGTACCCTTGACCACATTGTTGTCAGCCTTGGCTTGGTTGGCATTGATATTGAAAGCTCTTCCTTAGCAGGTGGAGGAGCTTGGTTAGCTTGGTTTACCGGGTTCGCTTGAGCTTGGGCATGGATGATGTTCACTAGGCGTGGACAAGTGTTGCTGAAGTGGTTTGGGTCCCCACAATTGAAACAGGCTCGCATGGGTTGCATCATGGGGTAGTTGGGTTGGTAGTAAGGTTGGGCTGCGTGTTGTGCAGGCGGTAGAAGTAAGGGTTGTTGGGCTCGGCCCACCATTTGATTTTGGGTTTGGGTTGGAGGTTGACTGCGGTTTAATCGCTGAAGGGTACGGCAGGTTTGGATGGTGTGACCCGCACGACCACAACTGGTGCAATGTTGGCAGGGGTTTTCAGGAGGGTGATGGTATTGATAACGGTTACACTTTGGGTGTGGGCTAGTGTATGGCCTTTTGAATGGTGCGGCTGGAGGGGCAACTTGGGTGATTGGTGCAGCAGTGATGGGAGGGTTGGTTTGGGTGATAGCAAAATTCTTGTCATTTCACTTCCTCTTACCAGCAAACTTCGAGGATGAGACTGGGTGGTTTGGAGTTGGGGTCTCAATTGGTGTTTTCTTCTTCTCATCCTTGAATTTGCCGTTTCGAATGCGATTTTCAGTGAGTTCCATAGCTAACTCCATTGCGACTTCAAGTGTTGCAGGCGAAGTGCTTAAAACCGAATCTTGGATTTTCGAGGGGAGGCCTCGAATGTAGTGTTCGACTAGATGGTATAATGGGGTGAACAGATTGGGGATCATCTGGTTCAACTCGAGAAATCTCTTATTGTATGAAGTGTGGTCTCCTTCCTTTTGTTTCAATGCGTGAAACTCGTCTTCTAGCTTTTTGATTTCGCTTCTTGGACAGAAGCGTCTCGTCATGATTTCCCTTAACTCTTCCGAGGTTAAGGCCATGGCATCTTCAACACCTCGCTTACCCTTTTCCGTGTTCCACCAGGTAAGGGCTACCCCAAACAACATTCCTGTCGCGTAACGTACCTTACGGTCCTCGGGACAGTCGCAATTGAGAAAGGTGTTTTCCATCTCCTCAAACCAGTGAAGGAGGGCGGTGACACCTTCAATCCCTTCATATTTTGGGGGATCGCAGGACTTGAAGTGTTTGTAGGTGCATTTGGGGTTTTTGGGAGGAGGGTTGGCGATGCTTTGGTCTTCTTGGTTGGGAGGGTTGATGGGATTAGCGGTGAGGGCTTGTTGAACTTGTAGCACGATGTCAGGAAGCACTGCGGCCATTTGTTTAGCAATTTGTGTGGCCAAGCGTTCGTTTGACTTTCCTGACTTTCTACCTCCACGTAATTGCCTAGATGACATCTACAGGAACATATGTAGGAAGATTGTGAGTTCAAGAATTTCCTAGGTGTCATGTGTCGTAAAAGAATGAAAACAACATAACTGAAAATAATTTAAACTACATCCATAGGACGTCTTGGGTTTGCTCATGTTTGGACCTCCAAATGTCCCCCATACCATTGCCTGTGTAGTCATGTGGGCCCCCATGACTATTGGGCTTGGTAGGATTCACATTGGTGTCAGCGGGTTAACACTCGCACCCCCCGAATGAAAATCGTAAAACATGATTACGAGATGTATGGTAGGAGGGTGTCTAGGTGTAGACACAATGACAGCTCAAAGTGGGGTTAGCTCACACGACGTTTGGTATAGCATGCTTTGGCCTAATAGGTCCTTCGTACTCTCATCGTTAGTCCCCAGGTAGGCAAACTGGTTATTTATTTTGGATTTATACGAATGCCAAGCCTAGACAGGACGTTCCGACTACCGGTACTCGTACCCTTCCAGTTACTACATGCCCGTCGTGAAAACTCACTTTGATGTGATTTGAAAAATACGAAATCATTGCAAAAATCATGGAAATCGTGAGGTGTGTGCTTTCATAGATATGGCATGTTATGAGGATATGAACTATGATAAGCATTGCATATTAACATGTACTTGTGAGTGTGCTTACATAATATTGGGTGTGAACATGAAACATATAAACATCATGAATTTCGCATGTGACACATAAACAATTAAAATTAATCGACTATAGTATAGGCTCTAAGGGTCTAATAACCTATCCTATATCACTATAGCCATAAGCTCTGATACCAATCTGTCACACCCCGACCCGCATCGGAATAAAAGTCGGGGCATGATTGGGTTATCACCAAAGCTCATGATATTTACTACGAAGTTTCATATTTATTAAATTCAAATTACAAATTCAAATATCCAATAAACAAAATTCATACAAATACAAAAAAAAAAACAATCTAAATGTTTATTCCAACGCAATAATTTGTTTATTCTTCTAGGCCATCCTAAGTGTTTCTTTCCTCAACTGGATCACCTGTATCATGTGTAAAACATGGGAGATTTTGGGTCAACAAAAGTTGGTGAATGAACCTTGATAAAACATTTTAAATAATTGCTTGTTTTATTTATTAGAGAAAATTCGTGCATAAATCACATGTGAGCAAATATATATGTAAACAATCACAAACCACATTGAATGAATATATGACATGAATGATGATGTATTTGAGATCAAGGCTCAATCAAACGAAGCCGATCTAATGAGGCACC
The DNA here is from genome assembly GCA_947069175.1 of Scalesia atractyloides. Classification (NCBI taxonomy): domain Eukaryota; kingdom Viridiplantae; phylum Streptophyta; class Magnoliopsida; order Asterales; family Asteraceae; genus Scalesia; species Scalesia atractyloides. The sequence continues at coordinate 90,749,735 of CAMTDV010000016.1, read as the reverse complement.
TGATGCTCAACCCGTATCCCACGAGGAACTGATGGGCCTAATGAAATGAGTGCACTGAAATGATAAATTTAATCCACATAATAATCACACAACAACCATTACACATTTGGTCACAAGATGATATAAGCACAAATGTTTAAATAAAATAAAGGAATTGTACGACACATGATACACCCCAAAACGTGATTTAAAACGGGGAATTTGTAGAGATTCACTCACCTTGGGTGCGTATTCTTGAATGGTAAGGAGAGCGCACGAGTTGGGAATTTAATCAACGAGAAAGTACTAACCTAGAAATAATAACGCGATAACTCGGTAAATAAATTAAATTAATATTTAGGTTAAAATCCTTTGTTTAGGTTTTTAGGTTATTTTTGTGGCTTGTGTTGATGTTCTAGACCCTTGAAAATGTATATTCTTAAACCTTTTATTTGATTTTTCTTTTAATAAAAACCTTAGAATTAAAATATTAATATAAAAAAATAAAAAAAAATAAAATGATATAAAAATCTTGTCAGTCTGACAAGCCTGTCAGACTGGTTCGATGGGAGCATGTATGCGCGTATGAAGAGTCGAACCCGGGACCTCACGTTCACGTGCACGCAGCTCTTCCAACTGAGCTACGTGTCTAACCCGTCATATTCTGGATTTTAATTATATTTATACACACTTTAGATTATTTATAATTTAATTAAATTTACAAAAAGGGTTCAGTAATCCGACCGGTGCGTGCCACAGTGCTCGAACCCGTGACCTTGGCGATGTGATGCACCCAGCCCAACCAACTGGGCTGGGTGTCTAACCCAATGAAACTTGATTTTATATTATCTTTATATACATACTGCTAAATGTTATAATTCATCAAAAATAAAAACTGTTATATAACAGTTATACGGTCATGAACCAGACTCGAACCGGGGACGTGAGTGCCGTGTTTGCACATAGTCCACTACTGGACTGTGTGTCTAACCCGGTTAAAACTTAGGATTTAATTTCATAAAAACACTTAAGCCACTTCGTCTTCTCCATTTTAAATTGATTCCATAATACGTTCTTGGTTTCAAAACTCGATTAACTTGCTTGCTGTACTTTTGAAGTTACCGAAATGAAATGAAATAATATACGAACTGAATTCGAAAGTAAAGAACAGTTACCGGTAGGCAGTGAGTTTTCCGGCGAGTTAATTTCCGGCGACAGGCTGCGGTTTCCGGTGAAACAGGTTTGAGAAGAGTAATTTTATGATTAGAGGGAAAGAATTGAGCGAGTTGGATAGTGGGATTGGGTCAGTATTTATAGATTGAACAGGGGGGGCTCGATTTCAGTTTTAGAAACCGAATTGGGTGATTGCAATTAGGATGGATTGAATCAAACTCGGAAATGATTAACGCGGATTGACAGCTGGTGCTTACCAGATTTCAGAAACAGGGACGAAATCGGCGGTTTATTTTTGCTGATTTGAACTTGCAGGAAACATTCGTTTTCGTATATTTATATAAGATGATTTCAAAATCTTACCAAATGGTGCGTGTGTCCTGGTGGTGTTTGTGTTGTGCGGTTACTCGGGTGACCCGGGTTCGATTCCCGGTTTACCCATTTTTTTGGTGTTTTTACTTTATTTATTTAATTTGCTGAATCTGTATTTAATCATATGATATTATTAATTATAAATTGATTAATTATTTTATTGTATCATTAGATTAATTGTGTATGTATAAATTTACCATTTTAAACAAAATAAAAAAAATTAAAAATAATACACTTGATTAATGGAAATGGTGCGGGTTTTTGAGACCCGTTTTATACAGATGTTACATAAAGGTAGTGTCGCCATATCTTTAATGCAAAAAAACCTGCACCGAGTTCGAGATTGTGGGTTGTGTATTTCTTCTCGTGGATTTTGAGTTGTCGAGACGCATACGCGATAACCTTATCTCGTTGCATAAGGACACAACCGAGACGTAGGTTAGAGGCATCACAATAAACAACGAAATCGTCGTATCCGTCAGGAAGGGCGAGAACGGAGCGTCACAAAGCATACGCTTAAGAGTCTGGAAGGCTTCCTCCTGTTCGGAACCCCAAACAAAAGGTTTATCCTTATGAGTCAAAGAGGTAAGGGGTACAACGATTTTCGAAAAGTCGGCGATGAATCGGCGGTAGTTACCCGCCAATTCGAGGAAAGAACGGATTTCAGACGGATTCTTTGGAGTATTCCAACTCTTTACAGCTTCAATTTTGGCGGGATCAACGTGGGTTCCTTGGTCATTGACGACGTGACCGAGAAATTGAACTTCTCTAAGCCAAAATTCACACTTGGAGAACTTGGCGTAGAGACGGTTTCCTTGGAGAAGTTCGAGAACTAAACTAAGGTGTCGTGCGTGTTCGACCCTCGACTTTGAGTAAATGGTATCATCGATGAAAACAATAACAAAACGATCCAAAAGGCTTTGCACACACGGTTCATCATATCCATGAAGACCGCAGGCGCGTTTGTAAGTCCAAAAGGCATGACCACCAATTCAAAATGGCCATAGCGACTACGAAAAGCAGTTTTTCGAAATGTCTTGCTCATGAACACGTAGCTGGTGATATCCGGAACGTAAATCAATCTTAGAAAAAGAAGTAGCACCTTGAAGTTGGTCAATAAATCATCGATTCGAGGAAGAGGGTAGCGGTTCTTTATCGTGAGTTTGTTAAGTTCACGATAATCGATGCACATTCGGAAGGTCCCATCTTTCTTTTTCACAAAAAGAACAGATGCGCCCCACGATGAAGTGCTCGGGAGTATGAAGCCTTTATCAAGTAATTCTTGAAGTTGGCTAGATAGCTCACGCATTTCTGATGGTGTGAGACTGTAGGGAGCTTTAGCGACAGGTGTAGCACCAGGGATTAGATCAATACGAAACTCGACATCACGAGTAGGGGTAAACCGGGTAAGTCGTCAGGAAAAACTTTAGGGAATTCACAAACATCATGTACGTCTTTCAAGGTGTTCTTTTCCTTCTCCGGGTTCATGATATGGGCTAGAAAAGCGATGGCACTGCTTGCGCAAATACTTGTTCGCTTGGGTACATGACAAAAGCATCAACTTATTTGTGGGTGTCTCGCCATAAACATGTAGCTGATCACCATTAGGAAGGGGAAAACGAATCATTTTATTGAAACAAACGACTTTAGCACGATTCTCGCGAAGAAAATCCATGCCTACTATGACATCAAAACTACCTAATTGCATAGGTATGAGGTCGATCAGGAAATTGTGCTTGTTGAGTTCAAGAGTACAATCACGTAGAACGGAGTTAGCGATAACGGTTCTTCCGGTGGTGATTTCGACATCGAAGATACTTGTGAGATTAGCGCGCTTACATTTTAAAAGTTTTTCAAATTCTTACGATACAAAACAGTTATCGGCTCTAGTATCATCGATTCGAGGAAGAGGGTAGCGGTTCTTTATCGTGAGTTTGTTAAGTTCACGATAATCGATGCATATTCGGAACGTCCCATCTTTATTTTTCACAAAAAGAACGGATGCGCCCCACGGTGAAGTGCTCGGGAGTATGAAGCTTTTATCAAGTAATTCTTGAAGTTGGCTAGATAGCTCACGAATTTCTGATGGTGTGAGACAGTAGGGAGCTTTAGCGACAGGTGTAGCACCGGGATTAGATCAATACGAAACTCGACATCACGAGTAGGGGTAAACCGGGTAAGTCGTCAGGAAAAACTTTAGGGAATTCAAAAACAACAGGTACGTCTTTCAAGGTGTTCTTTTCCTTCTCCGGGTTCACGATATGGGCTAGAAAAGTGATGGCACTGCTTGCGCAAATACTTGTTCGCTTGGGTACATGACAAAAGCATCAACTTATTTGTGGGTGTCTCGCCATAAACATGTAGCTGATCACCATTTGGAAGGGGAAAACGAATCATTTTATTGAAACAAACACTTTAGCACGATTCTCGCGAAGAAAATCCATGCCTACTATGACATCAAAACTACCTAATTGCATAGGTATGAGGTCGATCAGGAAATTGTGCTTGTTGAGTTCAAGAGTACAATCACGTAGAACGGAGTTAACGATAACGGTTCTTCCGGTGGTGATTTCGACATCGAAGATACTTGTGAGATTAGCGCGCTTACATTTTAAAAGTTTTTCAAATTCTAACGATACAAATCAGTTATCGGCTCTAGTATCATCGATTCGAGGAAGAGGGTAGCGGTTCTTTATCGTGAGTTTGTTAAGTTCACGATAATCGATGCACATTCGGAACGTCCCATCTTTTTTTTCACAAAAAGAACGGATGCGCCCCACGGTGAAGTGCTCAGGAGTATGAAGCCTTTATCAAGTAATTCTTGAAGTTGGCTAGATAGCTTACGCATTTCTGATGGTGTGAGACAGTAGAGAGCTTTAGCGACAGGTGTAGCACCAGGGATTAGATCAATACGAAACTCGACATCACGAGTAGGGTAAACGGGTAAGTCGTCTGGAAAAACTTTAGGGAATTCATAAACAACAGGTACGTCCTTCAAGGTGTTCTTTTCCTTCTCCGGGTTCATGATATGGGCTAGAAAAGCGATGGCACTGCTTGCGCAAATACTTGTTCGCTTGGGTACATGACAAAAGCATCAACTTATTTGTGGGTGTCTCGCCATAAACATGTAGCTGATCACCATTAGGAAGGGGAAAACGAATCATTTTATTGAAACAAACGACTTTAGCACGATTCTCGCGAAGAAAATCCATGCCTACTATGACATCAAAACTACCTAATTGCATAGGTATGAGGTCGATCAGGAAATTGTGCTTGTTGAGTTCAAGAGGTACAATCACGTAGAACGGAGTTAACGATAACGGTTCTTCCGGTGGTGATTTCGACATCGAAGATACTTGGGAGATTAGCGCGCTTACATTTTAAAAGTTTTTCAAATTCTTACGATACAAAACAGTTATCGGCTCTAGTATCATCGATTCGAGGAAGAGGGTAGCGGTTCTTTATCGTGAGTTTGTTAAGTTCACGATAATCGATGCATATTCGGAACGTCCCATCTTTATTTTTCACAAAAAGAACGGATGCGCCCCACGGTGAAGTGCTCGGGAGTATGAAGCTTTTATCAAGTAATTCTTGAAGTTGGCTAGATAGCTCACGAATTTCTGATGGTGTGAGACAGTAGGGAGCTTTAGCGACAGGTGTAGCACCGGGGATTAGATCAATACGAAACTCGACATCACGAGTAGGGGTAAACCGGGTAAGTCGTAAGGAAAAACTTTAGGGAATTCAAAAACAACAGGTACGTCTTTCAAGGTGTTCTTTTCCTTCTCCGGGTTCACGATATGGGCTAGAAAAGTGATGGCACTGCTTGCGCAAATACTTGTTCGCTTGGGTACATGACAAAAGCATCAACTTATTTGTGGGTGTCTCGCCATAAACATGTAGCTGATCACCATTTGGAAGGGGAAAACGAATCATTTTATTGAAACAAACAACTTTAGCACGATTCTCGCGAAGAAAATCCATGCCTACTATGACATCAAAACTACCTAATTGCATAGGTATGAGGTCGATCAGGAAATTGTGCTTGTTGAGTTCAAGAGTACAATCACGTAGAACGGAGTTAACGATAACGGTTCTTCCGGTGGTGATTTCGACATCGAAGATACTTGGGAGATTAGCGCGCTTACATTTTAAAAGTGTTTCAAATTCTAACGATACAAAACAGTTATCGGCTCTAGTATCATCGATTCGAGGAAGAGGGTAGCGGTTCTTTATCGTGAGTTTGTTAAGTTCACGATAATCGATGCACATTCGGAACGTCCCATCTTTCTTTTTCACAAAAAGAACGGATGCGCCCCACGGTGAAGTGCTCGGGAGTATGAAGCCTTTATCAAGTAATTCTTGAAGTTGGCTAGATAGCTCACGCATTTCTGATGGTGTGAGACAGTAGGGAGCTTTAGCGACAGGTGTAGCACCAGGGATTAGATCAATACGAAACTCGAAATCACGAATAGGGTAAACCGGGTAAGTCGTCAGGAAAAACTTTAGGGAATTCACAAACAACAGGTACGTCTTTCAAGGTGTTCTTTTCCTTCTCCGGGTTCATGATATGGGCTAGAAAAGCGATGGCACTGCTTGCGCAAATACTTGTTCGCTTGGGTACATGACAAAAGCATCAACTTATTTGTGGGTGTCTCGCCATTAACTGTAGCATTTGAAGGATATACAATCAATTTGGAAGGAAAGCAAAATACGAATTCCATTTATTACTATGAAAACAATACCGTAATTGCATATTAGCATCGAATTTCTTGTGAAGAATCATCTACTATGACGTATCAAAACTACTATTGCATAGGTATGAGGTCGATCAGGAAATTAGCTGTGAGTTCAAGCAGACCGTAGCAGTACGTAAGGTTCTTCGGTGGTGATTTCGACATCGAAGATACTTGGGAGATTAGCGCGCTTACATTTTAAAGTTTTTCAATTCTAACGATACAAAACAGTTATCGGCTCTAGTATCAAATAAACAGAGAAGCTAAATACCATTAATGAGGAACGTGCCATTGACAACATTGTTGTCATTCTGTGCCTGGCGGTGATTGATGTTGAAAGCTTTCCACGCACAGCTGTGGTTGCTGCTGCTGCGGCAGATGTGGTGGCTGTTGCGAGTTGCTGCTGTGTGGTTCCGTTTAACAACACGATGGGGCAGACATTGTGAAAGATTGGATCACACAAGTGTACAGCAGTCTGAATGCTGTGCTTACGGTGCCTAGTTGAGAGAGCAACGTTGAGAGGAGCCGGCGGTGCTGCGAGAGCGGAGGAGCTTGCTGACGTGGACCAGTGGGCAGTGCGCTGTGAAGTGCCATAGATGTTGCAGTTAGCACAAAAGCGTAGTTTCCTCAACCGCATGATGATAGGTGCACTTAGGCATAGAGGGTGAGGTCCAGTAGACGCACGCTTAGGTGGTGGTTGGGAGTAGTGCTTGGGAACTAGAGTTCGGTGCTGGAATACTGCGCAGTTCTTATTGTTACCTTTTCGCTTGGGGTTCTGGTGCTTGACTTGGAGGCTTGAGGTGGAGCAGTATCGGCGCTTGGCTAACGGTAGCTTGGCTGACGTTCTTGGTTGAGACCTTGAAAGCTCCAGCCAAGACTCGCTTGTCGTTGATCTCGGCTGCGAGTTGGTAAGTCTTTTCGATCATAGCTGGCCTTGCAGCTTGAACAAAGTCGGCTACATAGTCGGGGAGAGCGCGGAGATACTTCTTGATAGCTTTCTCGGTAGTGTCCACTTGACCTAGGCAGATGAGGCTGAGCTGCTTGAAGCGAGCTGTGAGACCAGCATTGTCACCACCGATTTGTTTGATACCCAAAATTCATTTTCCAAATTCTGGATTTCGTGCGGTGGGCAGAACTCTTTGATCATGAGCTCCTTAAGTTCTTCCCACGCGAGAGCATAAGCTTCATCATTACCGTGCCTGTTGTGCTCGGCAGTCCACCTGTCAAGTGACCTTGACTGAAAGACTCCAGTGGCGTTGACAATGCAGAGATTTTCAGGACATCCGCTTTGCCTGAAAGTGACTTCGATCGAGTCGAACCAGTGAAACATCTTGGTTGGTCCTTCTTCGCCTGTGAATGCCGCAGGACCGCAGGCTTTAAACTGCTTGAAGCTGAACTGAGATTTCGGAGCATCGTTCTTGGAGTCGACTGATGAGTTGCTGCTAACCGCTTGTATTTCGCTGACAATTTGCGGGATCACCTTAGCCATTTCCTTTGCTACGAGAGAGGCGATGCGTTTGTCGGCGTTGTTGCGTTGAGCGGTGCGGCGAGTGTGAGATCCCATGGATGCCATCTAAAGACAAAGATTGGATGAGATTCGTTTATAATGGGTTTTGTTTACAAGTTTGCGTTTTACAACATATTCTTATTATTATTATTATTATTCTTATTAATCACATAAGGCACAAAACACGTAAGCACATAAGAACGTAAGCACATAATCACGTAGGACATAGGCATGTAAGCACATATTTTTCACGTATTCACCTTCATCAAAACTTGCGTAGCACGCTGTGAGATGCGAGTAGTATAAGGGTAATAAGCGAGTAATACCGCATATGAGGACATCCGCGTAAGAGAGTTGAGCATTTTAGTTTGGTTTGTGATTAATTAGCGTTTTAGATTATGAGGGTTGTGCGAGTTGTGCGTATTTTCGTAAAGCGTAAAGCGATAAAACGGAAAATCGGTAATGCGTAAAATCCACAAAATTTAAACACATAATTTATAATAAAACTAGATGATGCATAAAATCGACGATTGCAGGCTTAAATCAACTTGGAGCGTCCTGGGTTTTGAGACAGCGACTACCCAAAGTGATTCGAAAATTCTCTGAGTTCGGGCACACGATTTGCCCTAATAGACAAATGCTCTCGCCATACTACGGTTAACGACATTTATCCTTCCAGTTACATCGTGCCCCGAGTCATCGAAATAGTCGAGACTTTGGTGAGATTGAAAATCGAGGAGTGGAATTAGTTATTAAGATGCGGGTTTCACCCCTAACTTAACAACTTCGTTCCATGTTTGTGGTCTTTACCGAACACGCCGGGAGTTCCACTAAAATAGAAGTGGAGATTTTCGTCAAGATATGGATATCACTCCTAACTTAATGAAAGAATCTCGTGCAGTAAATAGTACGTGGAGTGAGCGATCTTATCTAGAGTTCTTGGTTTTCACACCTAATCCCGACACAATCACTCGTTTGTGTTAGATGAGCGTTTTCAAGCGTGTACCTTGTGTTAGCCTTAGGAAAGGCATTTAAGCATTTAAGTCAAGTAGTTTAAATATTTAAGTCGAAGAGCGGTCTAATTGGGTACTTAGACTATAGACTAGGTCGAACATGACAATTCTACCTAATTCCCTATAGTTATGGCTCTGATACCAATCTGTCACACCCCAACCGTGGCGGAACCATCGGGGCGCGGCACTAAGCGGTTCAGATTGTTCGAGAGAATCCATAACGACTATCTTAAATGAAAATATTTAAGCGTCAATTTTCCATACAATCAACATATAATCATTCCATAATCATTACAAATTCAAATATTCTCAAACAATTCAAAAGTCGATAACTAATTTATTACAAGTTTCTAAAGCAAAACCCTAAGTCTGATTTGGAGTGATAACATACTCAACCTGCCACACACGTTAAAATAAAAGTCAATACATAAGTAAAGGTGAGCATACAGGTTTAATATCATAATAATAGTGATAAAGCGTTTACGCATAACCAACATGTACACGTAGAGAAAGTGAATCTAAGTAAGCTAACAATAATGATACGAGCTAACCAACACGACTACAAGGTGGAGTATGCGCGATACGTGTTCACAACAGCGAACACGCACGTAAAGTGAATATGCGAGCCTTAACAAACCCCGAACCAATCGAGTGTTGAGTCCAAACTATAGTACTATCGTTGCTAAGAGTGGTCTGCAAGTCCTCATCATTTACACATAGCAAACAAACATTCAGCGATTCATGTATAACATGCGAGTGCAGTTAGCGTTTAAAGAGTTTAGCGTTTGTGTAGTGTGTTTTGATATAGGGAACGTATGTAACACCTAAAAGTGCGTTAAAGAGAAAAAGGGTTCAAGTATACTCACAGTCGGTGCTCAACGAAAAAACACGAACTGCTGTGGATTGAAGGAAGCGCCGGCATCCGCCTGTAAGTGAGAATAGAAGTGCATCATTCTTCCGAAGTGCTGAAACGGTCGAAGTGCAAAGAGGCAGTAGACAAGTTCGGTCGAACTTGTACTGGCTTTAGTTGGAGGCCAACTTCGGGCGAAGTCGTACCTAACTTAATCCAGGTACAAGTTCGGGCGAAGTTACCATGGTTCCACAGTACTTAGTACAAGTTCGGGTGAAGTTACCATGGTTCCACAGAACTTAGTACAAGTTTGGGCGAAGTTGGCACCTATCTGGTGTCAACTTCGGGCGAACTTGCCCTTTTTGGAGCGAACTTGTCTGTTTTGGAGTGAACTTGTCTGTTTTTGGTCCAAAATCGTGTGTTTTCCGCGTCGTATGCTGACGAAATCGAGTGTCCATACCTCCAACCCTGAGCTACTGAGCAAACCATAGGCTGGAGAGGTGTTTGAGAGCGAGTTTTAGCCATTTTACAGAACTTGGGCTAATCCGTGCGAACTTGTCAGTTCATATGAGTTAGTCCAGTTCGTGCAAGTGACTGTATCGTCCTTGTGCTTCCGGATCTAAGTTTTTCTGCTTGAAACAGACGTAGATTCGAATCCATTTCAAGTATATTGTTGACGATGCCTCGTTCCACTACTTAGTGAACGAAACATACGTCAGTTAGTCCGTATTTTTTGTAAAAATCAATGTTTTGAATAGTTTTTCTTAGATCTAACACTTGGTGAGTCGAAATCATCAAGATTTCTAGCTTGGAGAGCCAAGGCTAAGTCCATAAACCCATATAAGTGTAGATCTAAGCTAAAACAAAAAGTTTTATAGAAAAGATGAAGATTTTTATAAACAGGGTTGTTTTGATGAAAACGAAGGTAATCCTTGTGTAAAATCGTAGTGGAAAACATTGTAGTTTGCATAAAACGAGTGGTTCTTACTTGGAAAAACAAGGGAACTCGGTTTTGGGAGCTCTGGAGCGTAGTTACAGCAAGGAGAGCATGAATGGAGGTGATGGGTATTTATAGGTGAAGGAGAAATATGGGTGGCAGTGAGCAAGTTCAGGCGAACTTGTCACAATTCAAGCGAACTTGGCCAGTTCTGCTTGAATTGTGCAAGTTCGAGCGAACTTGCTATATGCTTGGTGGCATGGCCAACTTCGGGCGAAGTTGGAGGTGTCCAACTTCGGGCGAAGTTGTCCCTTTGGCTGCGTTTTGTTCATTATTTGTTCATTAGGTGCTTGTTGGCGACTCGGTTCGTATTAGATGGTTATGTTAAGTGTTTTAGCGAAGCGTTAAGTGTTGCGTTATTAAATTAAATGCGATTTAGCGATTCGTATAAGCGAGAGCGTTGCGATAGCGAGTACAACCATAAATCATAAAGCACACATAACACATAAGTAACATAATGTAATATAATTAATCGCGATTTGAGTTTGCGTTAAGAGTTGCGGGTATTAAGGGATTTAATTGCAATAAATAAGCGATTAAAATGCGTCTCAAAATAGTTTAACCATTACTATGAATCTTAGAGTACAATAACGAGTTTGAAACTGGAATAAACGGAAATAACGGATTTTGGATAACAATCCGAAAGATCGGGTTGTTACAGCTCGTTACTACGGATGCATTGAAACCATACCCCATGTTTCTTCGACCATCTTGTAACTATGACGTAATCGTTATCAATTCCCCTTTCTCTGGTCCATAACTCCAACTCATCGCGGGACATAAAATCCTGAAACCACGTCATGGTTAAACTTATATTAATCGAAAAGACATAAGATGAATAATTGCCATACCTAGTTAGTTTCATACGAAACTTGCAGGTAAGGGGGTTGCTCATCATACACTGATTCCTACTTGATTTGTTCGACATAGTCGGGTTCGCCCGGGTATACATTGTCTGGATAGTTTTGCTGGGCGTGAGAAGATTCACCACTGTATTCGTTGTAGGGAACGCTCTAACTGTTCATCCAACTCACCAACCAACTAGGGAACGATCGATGACTTGCTTATAACCACGACAATAGCCACAGTTCAACTTTTCTAATCACACACTATACAATCAAATCTTGAACGTGATCGGTTGGGTGCTCATGCGCCTTTGGTGAATGATTATTTTTCTGAATATTCTTCGTTGTATGATGGTGAGCAATTCCGACGTTGCATTCTTATGAGCCGCCGTCCTTTTTTTTTGCAAATTACTTGCGATTTAGGACGCGAGTATACTTTTTTCAAACACAGAGAGGATGCAAGACGTAAACTTGGATTCTCTGCTTTGCAACAGGGTACATCCTTTATTCGTTAACTAGCATACGACATGGCGACCGGTGCATGGGAGGAGTATTTAAGATTGTCAGAACGAATGTGCCGGGATAGTCTTGACCATTTTTATGATGGTATATTTTTTATTATTGTTAATTATTTAAATTTATTAATGTTCATTATTATTATTTAAAACTATGATTGTTAATTGTTAATTGGTATTTATTATTGATTTCTATGGACAACTATATCTACGGAGTCGGACCTCCAATGACATCCCACTTTTATACGAGACCCATTAGGGAATATACGGTTTTTCTGTGATGTTGGGTAGCCTTGATTGCACGCATTAGAGTTTGGCGGTATGCTCAACTACCTAAAAAAGCCAACACACTACTCGATGTGATCACGATGGTCCAACCCTAATACTTCAAGTAGCCGCGTCATAAGATCTCTGGTTTTGGCATGCTTACTTTCCTATGGCCGGTGCAAACGATGATCTCACTATTTTACAATCATCGAATATTTTCGATGATGTCATAGACGGGTTAGACCGAATTCATTATTTTATGCAAATATGTGGAGTACAAGTAGGAGTATTATCTAGTTGATGGTATATCGGGAGTGGACCATGTTGATTAAAAGTCTTTATGCCCTGATGATGATAAACGCTTGTATTACAAGAAAAGAACAACTTCGTGAAAAAATATGTCAAATGGGAATTCATTGTGTTAAAGAAATGGAGTATCATTGCCCAACTACCACATATACTTGAAAAGAAAAAAAATATATAAATATAATATATGCTTGCATTATATTATATAACATTATTTTTTGAAGGACACGGGTCGAGCCAATTTTGCCGACTTTGACGCTATCATTTAGTCGTCAAGCCCACTTAAATACAGTTAACAATAATTATTTAAATGAGGAGTTAAGTATGGTTTTAGTCCCTGTGGTTTGACCGAAATAACCATTTTAGTCCAAAAGTTAAAAAATGCTTTTTTAGTCCATTGGTTTGAGTTTTGTCTCAATTCACTCCAGTCAGTTAACACTATTAAAATTCTTCTGTTAACTCTATTTCAAAAGACAATAACACCCCTTGTTAAAATAATAACCAATAGCAATAGAAACATTCTAAATTATATCCACCCCACTCAAGATCAATCTCACTCTTTTTCCCTGTCGTCTTCCACTACCCACCATTGTTCACCACCACCATTTTTAACATTGTAATGGGCAAAGGAGTAGGTACTGTGATTTGGGAAATCGCAAAACCACAACACTACCACGAGCACCATACAACCTCCACCACCAAAATTGGTGGGCTAAAAAACATGACTGACGAAGATGATTTTGGTACGAAAACCCAGATTCGAAGCTCATCCACTTGACATTAGAGGTGGCCACACCACCACCATCGATCCTTTCCCTGGTTCTGCTACACTTTTAGTCGTCGATAAGACCTTCCCTCATCCATCGCACCCTTTTTCTCTGATGTGATGCCGGTGGAGCGATAGAACAACCGCGAAAAGGAAATGCCGGAAAGCTATCGGAATTAGTGGAAATAGAGAGAGAGAGAAAGTTGGGTTTAGATTTTATTTTTAATTTATAATGATTCTTATGTTTTATAAATTATTGTGTAATGTTTGGGCATGTTTGGCTAAGCTTTTCAAGAGCTTTTTATGACTTATTTGCTTTTTCGATAAACAAATAAGGAGAAAAATTGTTTGTCAAACTAATAAGGACTTTTCAAAATGATTTTTTGTATAAACAAATAAGTTGATTTTTGAAAGTCAGGAATGAATGACTCTTTGGAGCTCCTTATGACTTTTCACAAAAAAAATTACACAAATACCATGCCTTGTGCCCTAATACACGAATAAGCTAAGCCAAACATTTTTAATAAAACAACTTAATAATTCCTTTTAACAAAAAGTCCTTTTTGAGTTAAATAAACTTAGCCAAACAAGCCCTTTGTTTATTTGTTTTCTTTATGTAATATATTAACAAAAATAGTCCAAGGGTAATTTTGTCTTTTAATAAAAGTTAACAGAAAGTTTGGATGGAGTTAGTATGTTGGGCTTTAATTGATTCAAAAATGAAACAAGGACTGAAAAAGCAAATTTGAAAGTTTTGAACTAAAATGGTGATTTTGGTCAAACCACAAGAACTAAAACCGTATTTAGCTCTAGCCATTGCCAAGAAAAAAGCCATCAGAATGAAATTGCAAAACAATGACACACACTTGAATCTTCAAGCAAATTTAGATGAACATCTATGGTTGGATTGCTTGCTTGAGGAATACGACGGCAATGAGAGTGGCGATGTTGTTTTATTATTTTGCTTTAATGCCTCGTGTTTGGTTTACTTGTTGATTATTATTATTTTTATGTTGATTGTTTTAAATATATAAAACTAAAAAAAAAGTAATAAATAGAATTTAAGTTGAAAATAAATTAAATAAATAATTAAGTAATAATTGAGTTGTCTTTATTCTATTACTTGGTTGTTATTAGTAAGAGACAATAGAACCTCTGTCTATGGGGCAAAAACGTGGGGCAAGGGGCTCCACGTCATAACCCATATATCATCCTCAGTGGAACAAACTCAAAAGTATACTTAACTTGATCTAATAGTACATAAACTTCATAACCATATATCATTAGCTTCCCATGTAGGAATGTGCTTAAAATTCAAATGCGAGATGTTAGTGTTTTAAAATCTGGTTTTTATATCGTACCGGGTTGGGCTCAAAAACAGTTGAACCGGGTGTATCGGCCGGTTCAACCGGAGGCAATTTAAGCAGTAGTAGTACTAGACGGTCGACAAAAATTATTTTGTTTTCCTTTATTTTTTTTGGAATAAAATTGCCATTTTTGTGCATGTGGTTTTGCAAAAATAACCCTTTTTGTTAAAAAGTTCTAATTTGGTTTCTACAGTGCAGTCCTATAGTTTCATAGCCAAGAATCGAACATCATTTGTATTATACTTCTATAATTATTTATAATATGAATTTGCGCAGTGTACAATGAATCAAAGAATAAAGAATTTTCGAACATCAAAAAACATTCACAACATATTAATGGAATATGCAAAGCAAGATCTAGATTAGTGAGGCTTTTAGAGGAATCTGGACTGCATGCATTCAACAGGAAGACCATTGGGAAACCGGTTGTAGTCATTGCAGTAGTTGTAGATCATGTGCTTGTTTTGCACCCACCTAATCCTGTTGCGCCCTGCGGCATCGAGTCCTTGTGTACTCCATGCCTGGTTTTCATTTTCAGAACTAGTTGACTTTGAGTTGGGGCCCACTTTGTTGGCATTGGCATTGAATTTCCTGTAGGAAGCTGTGAAAGGTGCCTTAGTCCAGTTGGTCTTCACACGCCCACCTTGGGTTGCCCAGTCATCAGCATTCCACAAGCTGGCATACACCCTCATCGGTTGGCTCTTGGGAAAGGTGACCCCAGCAGCCTCATGATTATTGAACACCCTTACTGGTATGTTATCTATCAGAAAACTGCAGCAAGGGGATTTACCATAAGGTCAGTATTCCATGCAAATAATATACAAAAAGAGAGAGTAAAAACAAAGAAACAGTAAGATCCTAAGATATATGCGAGACTTACATGATTCTTTGGGCATTCCATACGATGGTGTATGTGTGGAAGGCTGAAGTAGGGTCGAACCATAGGTGGAACTGTTGTTCCTTATCTCCTTTTCCTTGTGAATACACATTGGTGTGGATCGTGTAAGGGTTTCCTGTCGAGTTGCCCAAGAATTCAAAGTCTATCTCGTCATGTCCGGCGCCTTGTGATGACAACTGATGTGATTCAAAAGAAAGTCATGGTTATGGTTAGACATGGTATATTAACTAGATATAAAGATTAAGATATGAAATAGTTAGTACTCACATAGAATGTGGTGACAGTTCCAGCAGAATTGCCAGGTACTAGTTTGAGTTGCATGTCAAACCTCCCAAAGAGATACTCGTTCTTAGACTGTAAACCAGAACCGGAGTACTGATCGAGTGAAAGGGAGAGATCCTGACCGCCATTGAGAATTTTAGCACGTTCTCCGCCAAAAGTGATGTCCATTTCATCATAAAAACTGCCTGCGGATGTGGCTGCTATTAGATATGCAATTGTTAGAGCGATTGCACAGTGCTTTGAGTTTGAATAATATTCTGATTGTGCCATTGTTGTTATCTGTGAGAGGTGGTGATAGAGAAGGGTGGATGTGATGGGAAAGATTTGTGGTAGTTTATATAGGTGTTGTAAGATCAGAAATTTCCAAGAGGAACCATCATGGTTTTGGTTGTTGGAGGAGCAACATAATAATTAGAGGTATACTAATTTCGTATGCGCGTTCCACTTCCAGCTCATGTTATTCTTTTATGGTATGAAGAGCAGCTGTTGGTTTTGTTTTCATAGGCGTACCAAAAACATTAGTTGCACCGTTCCAAAGTAATAAATAAAAGAAAACATCTTATTATATTGAAAAGCTTATTTTTACCTCGGATTTGTGATAGCATGCGATCCATGTGTAGTGGGCGTGAACTTATACATTTGCAAGAAAACCACCCCTAGCGTGATTTCATCCACGCCCAACAAAGTTTCGTTTGGCCAATCACATGCAGTTTTCCATTATTCACCCAATACCATTTTTTGATGTTTTTTCTTTATTTAATTGTTTACCATTAATGCCCACACTCCCACTACACCCATTTTAGAAAAACGCCCAATAATGTCCCTTACTGACTGTACTGCTACATGACGGAAAACGCCCAATGGTAGAGGCTTTATTCACCCAAACCACTACACATGGTCTAATAGTTCTCAAAATTCAGATCAATAAAAAATGTTTTTCACCAATTGAAGTTTTAATTAAAACATGTTTAGGGTCAATTCTATAAGTTCCAAAAACGTTTGATTTTTTTAATTCATAATCCATACACACTTCAGGTAACGTTCATATAAAAATTGAATTGTTTTACAACCATCTTCGCACCACACCTACCACTACTTGCTGTCATCTCCACCACCCACATCACCGTTGCCGTTAAAACCCATCAACATCCAAACCCCCAAATATAAAACCCATAATGAGTTTGTATAAAACCAGCCACCGCCACCGCCACCAACACAGACACCACCCATTAGCCGGAAATCGCCGTTATGTTGCTTTCCGTCATCTCCTAGCCGTCGCTAAATATTTTTATTTTAATTGTTGTTTTTGATTCATTGGGAAAAGGTTTAGATTTTGATTTTAATTTTTGGAAAACCAATAAGGGTTAGAAGTTTTCTCTGTTCTTGATGAACCCTAATTTGTGATAATTCTTGATGTTGTAATTTGGGGATCATGTGATGTTTTCCGGTAATGATGATTTAATAAGTGGGTCATCTTCTTTTGAATGAAAATGAAAGCATTTTTCTTAAAATGAAAACATAGGTATTATTCTCCACATGTGTTGTTGTGAATACAAAGTGTTAGATGATTTGCTCTGAGAATTTCACTTATGATGATGGAATTTGTTTCCAATAGTCTCTTGAATCTAAATTAGGTAGCAACCCGTGTGAAGATTCTATTGTTTATGATGGCCAGATTTGGTGGCCAGTGGTGGCAATCACAGGTGGTGGTGCGGGTTGGGTGTAGGTAAGAGAGAGATAGGGTAGGTTATGTATACTTTTTAGATAGAGAAATAGATGAAGTTGATATATAATTTTTTTAAATGTGTTTTTAAATAAAAGGATAATTATGCCCTTATGTGCAAGTCACATGACTTGATTTAACAGAAAATATTAACTGGGTTAGGATCAAAGGACATACCGTGTAAGAGTTTGAAATAAAAAGGACAAAACTCGTCAATTTTAAAGACAAAAGACACCGTTTGAAATTTGGTATATAGATAAAGGACAAAATTTTAAATTCACTCAATAATTAAATAAGTATTTGTAGTTTAGGGAGCCAGTTTTTTGTTTAGTATAATTAGATTGTTAGGGCGTTTGTATTTTGTCTGCGTTTGCTTGTAAATAATATTGAAAATAGCTGTTGGATTTTTCACAAAATATCGGTCCAATTTCCGAGTGATTGATATCAATCTGAGCCGGCCAATAGTATACTTGAATAACACAACAAAGAACCGACCGACACTTTAATATTCTACCTCTTAAACCTCATCAAGCAATGCATGTTACTCACACTGAGGCTCATTACAAGAAACTCCTCTCAGACACACTCCACAATTGTGAATACAGAAGCTCTATTCATTTTATCCCTAATGCGTCTAACTATAAACGCCTATCTTCTGCGTGCTACTTCATTCAACAACATTTGAAAGAATATGAAATTATATAAGCATAAACCCAAAGAAGAAACCCAATCGGTTTGTATTATACATCGGTATCCGGATTTGGGTTGTGTACAATGAATCAAAGAATAAAGAATCTTGGACTTCAAAAAGCATTCACAACAAAATAATGATGCAGACCAAGATCTCGAGTAGTGAGGCTTTAGAGGAATTTGGACCGTGTGCACTCAACAGGAAGACCATTGGTAAACCGACTGTAGTCTTTGCAGTAATGTGCTTATTTTGCACCCACCTAATACGGTTTCGTCCCGCAGCATCAAGTCCTTTTGTACTCCATGCCTGGTTTTCATTTTCCGAACTTGTTGACTTTGAATTGGGCTCACTTTGTTGGCATTTGCATTTAATTTCCGATTTGAAGCAGTGGAAGGTGCATTAGTTCAGTCGGTCTTGAAAGTTTAATTTGAAGTAATGAAAGGTGCCTTAGAAAAAACGGGGATTAATTAAACTATGAAATAAGTATTTGTTTATATATAAATTCATGATTTCTAAATAAATATATAAGATAACTATAAATTTTGATTTGTAAAGTTATTAAACAAAGTTGTATTAACTTTTCTAAAAATAACAACATATAATAACATAATAAGTTATTATATTACAAATAATCGTGTTAATTCCAATAGTTTCATAATGGACATTATTATACACTTAGGTTATACAAAATTCCCCATGTCATTGGAATTAGTTTTATAACTGTCTGTGTTGTTAGTTGCTTACATTGGAATTAGTTTTATAACTGTCTATGTTGTTAGTTGTTTAGTGTTTTTCATTATGTTATATTTAGGGTGATCTTTATCTTTGGAGTTTCTCATACTCGTGCGGTTATTCGAGGATCAGTATATGCAAAACAGCAAGTAGATCTCTGTTGGGATTGAACCTTATTCAAAAATAGATGATACAAAGCCAAATACACTATCCGCGGTTTGGTCCAACTATCAAAGTTTATATCCACTGGTCACCTAAACTCTGTCTTTCTAAGGTCTGATACAACATCTTGCCAAAGGTCTGATAGAAGATCAGAGATCAGACGATAGAGATTAGTGTTTTACTTTTATTAGTTTAATAATCAATGTAACAGTGCTTTGCACTATCGGAAGATAGATAGCAGAGTTTTCAGTTAGTTATTTAGTCGTTAAATGTCACTATCAACCCTGACGTCATCAAAAGATGTTCAGTGGTTAGATAGTTAGTATAAATAGGTGAAGTTTTGTAACAGTTAAATTTGTCTAAAAAAGATCATTCACCAATCATATTCTCTGAGTATTCTTTACTATCAAATTGTTGTAATTGGCTGAGGGGGAGTTTGTGAATCACATGCAAAGCTTATAAACTTGAAAGCATGATGATGATGAAAACAAACGACCTTTACTTGTGGTAAAAGTTTTCCATCTTATTCCGCTGCATTTACTTTACAATTCAATCATATTTCCATTATTTGAAACAAAAAATACAAGTAAATCAAACTTAGTACCTAACAATTGGTATCAGAGCTTGGTCAATCAAAATTTGATTAAATTCAATTTGATTTGAAAGATCAGCTATCCTTGCTAATTAGTTTGATAGTTTTACTTGAAAACAAAGTTTTATTATGTTCAAAGTTTTTAAAACACAAATCTGTTGTAAACAAGCAGAAATGTCTCAAAACATATCAGATTCCAACATTGGATCTATGTTCAAACCACCGATGTTGAAACGTAATGAATATTTTATATGGCAACATCGGATGGGTCACATCTTAGCTCAGCAAAACACCGGATGTTGGCGATCCGTTGTGTTTGGACCACATATTCCATTGGTTCCAAGCACAGAGGATCCCAACACTCAAGTGCCAAAAAATCCTGAAAACTACTCTGAGCAGGATTTCCAGAAAATAGAGTTGGATGCAAAAGCGTTTAGCATTGTTGCTTCCGCGCTACCCAACGAAATCTATGCTGGACTGCTCCACTGCAATAGTGCAAAAGAGTTGTGGGATGCACTAAAAGAACAATTCGGTTGAACTGAAGAAGTAATTGAAAATAATAGAGAAGTTCTTAATCAACAGTATGAAACGTTTTGTCACGTAAAAGGTGAGTCGTTAACACAACAGTTCGAACGTTTTAGTTGTCTCATCAGTGAATTGAAACTGGTTAGCGTGGAATTTCCTAATTCGACTGTCAATAGTTGTTTCTTAAGATCGTTACCAGAGAAATGGGAGACTGTATCTTACGTTACACGAACAACTGTTGGGTTTAATGAAATGACCCTCACTCAACTTCATGGTTGACTTCTCACTTATGAAGAGAGAGAGTTGAACCAGAAGAAGAAGTTGCAAGAGTCGGGGAAAGCAACTGATGACTATACCTTGGGTAACACTGCTCTCTATAGTCATCAAGAGGGTTCTGGTAGTGGAAAGGATCAGAGTTATGATCATTATATTGATATAACTTCTGGAAACAATTTTACATCTGATCCTTACACACCCAATTTTGCTTTTGCTGCAAATGGGGAAAGCCAAAACTCTGACAATATGTCCTTTGAAATAAATGACTTACAACATTTTGAACCCACTGATCTGGAAGAAATGGATATTTTACATCAGCTGACACTTTTGAGTGTTAGAGCAAGTAAATTTTACAAAAGGACTGGTAGAAAGTTTCATGGATTGCATGGAAGGTTAAAAGTAGGGTTGGATAAATAAAAAATTAAATGTTATAAGTGCAATAGGTTAGGACACTTTGCCAGGGAATGCAGATCTCAAACTGCAGGTCCAATTGTAACTCACCCAGGCCCTAGACCTCAAAGCACTGCTCATTATTCCCATTATACCCCTGCACCACAAATGCAAAATACTGCTCATTATGCACATCCTGCTACCGCTGTTCATGTCCATTACATCCAAACACCTGCTCCACAGATTCAGTATGTCCAAGCACCACCTCAAGTGTATGTGCAATAAGCTCCACATGTCACTCAAACTACTCAAACCACTGCTCCTGCAGAGGTTAACCAACAGAGCTTCTTTATACAAGGTTTTGTTGAGTGGAGTAGTTTGCCTGAGGATTTATCTGATGAAAACTTTGCTCTAGTGGCTAAAAATGATTTTGAAAATGAAAATATTTGTTTAATGGCCACAAGTGTCAAAAACTGATGAGGTTTAAAGTTGTGATGAAGCAGTGGTTACACTAGTGGTTCCACAAAACACTGTTGATGAAGAAAAAGCTTCTCTATCTGACCCATGGGATACAAAGGTGTGTGAAAGAAGATTGTGATTGTGCTATTATGGCTGCTTCCAAGGTATCAGTTCAGATCCTTAAGGATCTTTGTTCAGAAAAATGTATAATAGCTTTTGCTAATATTAAACAGGTTAATGAAAACCTTAGGAACAAAATCTTAGAAAATGAACTAAACTCTGAAAAACTTATCAAAGAGTTGAAAACAAATTTGATTTCAAAAGATTCTGAGATAAGTAGCTGTAACACCTCTTAAAAATCCCAACCAGTTAAACCCTGACACGTGTCTCGCTGATCCTCGCGCCGATTGCTGACCGAGAGGGACCAAGTGTAACGTCATGTTAATTAATAACCTCTGAACGATAGCGGGATAAAATCCAGGGATCAAAATGGCGAACTCTTAAATTTTTTTAGTTTTCTTAAGGCGGTTACGGACCGCAACCGTGCATGGTTACGGTCCGTAACCAAACCTAATTCTGTGGGCGACCAACAATGTTTTTAAAACCGGACCGGACATCGAACCGGTCGTCTTACTGGTTCACTGGTCGGACCGGTTCGACCGGTCGAACCGGATTTAAAAACCGGCTAAAATTATATATTATTTAATATATATATATATATATGTATATAGTTATTATATATTATTTAATATATATATATATATATAGTTATACTAAAAATTAGAACACATTATTTAATAGTTAGATTAAAAATATAATCACTTGAAATAATATAAGTTGGAATTGTTCTATATCAACTAATTTAAAACCCTTAAATTATGTGAATTAGTTTAGAAAACTTAAAGTATCAATTAATATGTAATAAATTAATTTGAATAATAAACACATTGAGACAGCTGTATACTTGTACATAGTTGCAGCGGGTTTCCAAACATATAATTATATTTGATTTCCTTTTATTATTATCAGATTAAATCTAATTTATATTATCAATATATATTTCTATCTCATCTTCATCGTAGCCTCTCTGCAACAACAATGCTACCCATTATCCATCATCAAAGTTCTTGCAAAACAAGTACTTGCTTATGATCTAATCGAACACAAAGCTTCAACAAGAGATAGACAAGAAAGAAGAATATTCATTTCGCTTTACTAATACGGCCTGACCGTTTTCGCGGGTTTTCCGGTCTGGCCACCGGGTCGACCGCCCGGCTACTTGCTGAAACGATCCAACACTATGAACCGGACCGGGTAAGGCTCCGGTCCCCGGTCAGACCGGTCCGGCCTTCAAAACACTGGCGACCAGGGTCCTTATGGACCATAACCTTATAGTTATACGGTCCGTAAGGACACCTGCAGATGGCAGAATCATGTAAAAACGTGGCAGCTTGCATGCTCTCGTGAATTCCCACCTTGTCTCTGCATTTTACACGACCCTAGACACTTGTTTCCCTCTGCCAAGCCCTCTTAACACCTGTAATCTCCTCCTTCAACCTCCAACTCCATAAATGGGGTCTTGTGCATCCATTGAAAGAACTTGCATGTCTTGAAAATTCACTCCCTCTAATCTCTGCAAGTTCTGGAGCTACAAGGGCCTTCAAGTTCATCTCATTTCCATGCAAGGACCTTGTGTAAGTGTTCTTGACCTCCCTCCTTCAGTTTATTACTTATTCTAGCCAAAAGTCAAGCTTGTCGTAGAAACGGTTTGACTTGCGGTTAAATCCTTATCGGTCCAGTCATGATCTGATCTAAACATGGTTACATGATCGTAATGAGGTAGGCAACAACACCCCATAAGGGCACCTCCTGATTACCACGTTTGCATGTCCGATTGACGAGTCAAACTTGTTCATAAAAAGTCAAACTGGGTCAGATTTGGTATCAAACACATAATTAAAAACATGCATGCTATAAAACTATTTTTGACACTCTAAATACTCGGTAGTAATCATAAGAACATGTGAGAACATGTTCGGCTCGTCAAATCCAGGTCTAAAGGTCGGTTCGCAGCGAAAGTCGCAAGGTTTGACTTCTACTTTGACTTTCAGTTCTGACCCGATTTAGTCTATTTCAAGGCCGATTCTAAGTTGCATTATAATCCTTATATAATGTAGTATAACCCTCTGAGGTCATACTACATGGTCATAATCATAATCCGAGTTTATGCGCAAGTTTCATTAATGTGTCAAGTTTGACTACTTTGCCCTTTTGCTTAAATTGATATTTAAATGAAAAATAAACATGCAACAAGTTACCTACTGATATGTTAACTTGTTTGGCTTACATGCATGTCAATAATTTGGTCATAAACTGAGTTTTTCCTAAATATCGCAAATCAAGCTTTTTAAAGACCAAAATGCCTTTTTCGAAAAATAAAATGTTTTAAACACAACGCCTACAATAAAATGCTTTACCTACTGATGTTACAATATAATTAGAATTATTTGGGAAATTAAATCAGTTTATAAACTGAGTTTATGTAAAGGCTCTTGCATGGTATCGATAAATGACGATAATGCCCTTATGGCGCATAAAATGAGTTTTAAAGACGTTTTCATAACCAAGCCTTTAACAAACTGACTTTATATAATAAATAAAGTATTTTGGTTATATAGACCTGATCAAAACTATAATTTTCCTTAAACATCGGTTAAATCGTCATTTAGCGACTTTATCGCCTTTTCGCGCATAGTATGGGTTAAAACCATATCTAAGCATCAAGACTTGTCACCTACTGATTATAAAACCTATTTTAAATATTTTTACAGTAGGTACAAGTTATAAACTCAGATTCCCAAATACGTCTTCAAATCTATGTGTGAAATGACCAAAATACCATTTCGGGGCATAGTTTGATCTTTAAATATAAACCACACTTATATTTGCTATCTTACTGATGTACAATCATAAAATAAATATTTTTATAAATAATATATGACCGTGACATCAGATTTATCACCAACCCTTTCTTTTACAAATCGTAAAATGACCAAATTACCCTTTTGAAGCTGAATTCGGTTTTAAAACTATAACGGGCATGCATGTTAATATCTTACTGATATTATAACATGTTTTAAGTGTAATGGCACATGAAACTTATATATGACTCATCCGGTTACCCGGTATCGTTTATATGCGTACGGTTAAGCCTACGTGACTAGTTTACGTAAATTCACCGAAACAGGTCTAACCTCATCATTTTTATATCAAAATCCAGAATGTTATATGTTTACCCATAATATACAAGTCCTAGTACTTGTCGGGTTTAAACAACATTCTTTCCGATCATCGCTTAATCTAGCGTATCGTTCCGTTACGTATCCTTTAAGCTAACTGGTTCGAGTCAACGACTCAACCTAAACCCGTTAGCATTCTAATTGGTTATTAATACCATCAACCAGACTAGAAGCCTCCCAGTAGATCTACTTGCATTTGTCTTCTTGATTAACGGCTGAGTTACTATTCGTTAGAAGAACTAGCTCAAGTAAATACTTTAACTTATTTTCCCTATACGGGCTTGGGATACGGTATTATATTACCGCTTGGTCGGGTATGGGATCATGTTTATCGGATTGTGATTTACGAAATCTTATAACCCGTTTTATTATGTATTGTCTGATAACTTAAACATTTGGGGTTAACTCGACCGTGTCCTGGATATCCTTGGCTCATTTAAATTACTAATGGCCACGACCTAAGCGCGGGGTGTAGGCATACACCTGACAGACACTAATGCTAAACAAACTCTTTTTATTATACTCCTCCGTGGGTTTTATTAAGTGGTTTGTCGGTTAATCAGGTTATTCGGTTTCTGCACCAGACCCCATATGTATTGACAGACCTGTAAAACTGTAAACAAGATCATTTTGAATTGTCCCAGGTTATAAAAGATTTTCGTGCTCAATGCACCTAAACATATTTTAAAATATTTTCAAATGAGTCGGTTAAATGTATTTACCAGTGAAAACTGACGTATTTTCCAAAAAGGCTAAGTGACAGGTTTCGGCACGGAATAGGCTAGGGCTGCTTGGTAACGACGTAGGGAATTTTGCAAGTTCTTAGTCAAGCCTAAAGTCTGTCAGAGGATATCATTTTCGTACTTCGATCCGCCTGTGGATCTAATATTGCAAACCGTGTATTTTTATAGACTTTTAAACTCAATGGTTTGTAATAATATTTAATATTCATGACTTCCGCTGTGCTGTATATGTTTGACCAAGACGATACCAATCTTACGTCACAGTACTCCCCACCCAGGCCCACCGGGATTGTGTTGGATATTTCGGGGTGTGACAGGTTGGTATCAGAGCCAACGTTCGAGCGAATTAAACACTAGCCTTTTGTGTTTAATCTCGAGTATAAACAATAGCACATTCCTTAGGCTCCGAGTCTAGACATCAATTTAGGATTCTCCAACCCTTATTAAAATATTTATTATTTCGTTTTGCTTTGTTTTCTAATTTGTTTTGGAGCAGGAAAAATGCCGCCAAGATGCCGTGGTAGCATTAGGAGAGGCGGAGGCTCAACGAGAGGAGGAGCATCTGGACAAGGACCATCCCGTGTACTGAGCCCAAACCCATATGAAGGATCAGGAGATTCTTCGTCATCATGGTGACCGTTTGGGTACCCGCTTCCACGCGAGTACTCTCCCCCACATTCAGACTCCCAAGACTCACACTACTCTTTCCATTCGTACCATTCACATCACTCCCATCACTCCAACCCTCACCAAGAAGCCTCCAGCCCAAACAGTTATGCGCATTCACCATCTATAACGCCACCGGTTGATTCACCCACCCACATGGAGGAAGATCCAGAGATGCCACCCTTGGGATCGTATGACTATCCCATTGAACTGTCAAGTGGTCCCCCTTCACGCATATGATCACCATTTGAAGGCCCCGATAGTTGGGATTAAGATGGAGCCAATACCAGTTTTACTATACCCATTCTCCTCATTCTTCCAAGCCACCATCGCCTCCCCAAGAAGCTGAACAAATGGAAGTGGAGGAACAGCAACAACAACAACAACAAACACCTCCAAGAAGGAAGCGTGGAGCCCGTATGTCGGTGCGTGCAGGGCAATGGACGGGTCCGCAACCACCTACGTCCCAAACTTACCCTGTCATCCCTGAGGATCCACAAATGGGTTGACCCTCAAACACGTCACAAGAGGCGGAGTTGCCACCACTACCGCCAGCCATTGAACCTAATGTTCAGCTGACGCTGCCAGAACCGGGAAACCCGATTCCTTCTTATCTAGATTCATCTGGGTACCACCATACACTTACACCTTTACACTATGACTATTCGGCACCATCTGTTGACCCATATTTGGAAGCCGCCGCATATAGTGCTTATAACCCAACCCCTTTCCTTCCATACTCAGCCACATCATATCCTGGCTATGGATACCAATACCCTTCTGCATCCCAGTATCAACCGCAACCGCAACCCCCGCCGTAGCAAACAACGCAATCAACGCCACAACTAGAGGCCATTAATCAGGCCTTAGAAAGGGTAGAACAACTGCAGCGCCAAACTGAGAAAAAGGAGAAGAAAACCTTCAAGGCCTTCAAGAAGTTGACAAAAATCTGGAAGGAAAAGAAAGATGAGTAGGGATTGAGCTATTAATATTTCTATTTTAGTCCCTGCGTGGACAAGTATTTCTATTTTAGTCCCTGCATGGACAAGTATTTTCTTTTAGTCCCTGCGTGGACAAGTATTTCGTTTCAGTCCCTGTGTGGACTAGTGATCTCTGTTAGGTCCCTGTGAGGACCAGTTAATCTTAATTTTGATTAAAGACTTGCTTAAGGCCCTAATGTAATCCCTTATTTATTTTAATGAGAAAGGATTCAAAATTTTATATATATGTGTGTGTGTGTGTATATATATATAAGTATTAGAATTATCCTTTGTTCAAGCGATCGTCTCGACCTTACTCGGAATTTTTATTGATCTGCTAAAATTCCAAAAGATCTTCTTAATGGTTTTCCCAGCCAAAATGGTAATAGACCATAATAAATTGGCAAACTATAATAAGTTAAGGACTGATAACCTTCTATCATGATGGCTAAGGAAGAGTATCCCTTCTATCTAGAGGTAGTGAACTATGTTCCACCTCAAAGCCTAATGGTTAACAAGATCACAGTGTACGTCAAGAATGATAAACACTTTCCATTATCACTCAAAGATGAATGGCTTATGAACCATACCTAATCATCCAATAGAGTCAAGGACATCGTAACCTTTAAGGTTCCCTGTTCAAGGTAGTGAGCGCTCCAACCCTATTAAAATGATCATAAATTCAACCTAGGCTTTATTACAAATACCATTTTAAGACAATTAATCTTAGTCAACATCTAAGTGATGATGACTCTCCTGGCAGTGTGACTTGAGGAACCACACTAGTCATCGAGGTAGTTGGGCTACGCCCAAACCTCATCGATCATAAGTGATCAATCTTATATTATCTTGTCATATATGCAATGACAAAATTCAAACTTCCATTAGTGATGAAATGCCTTTAAGCCATAAATCCCATCCAACACCATTCGTGATTCATCAAAAGTCTAAGCCTTTTGTGCCAAATTATTAAGAAACATGTACTTTAATGTACTTAAATGGTTAAGAGTACCATGATACACTGCGAATCATCAACTACAATGACCAACTAATGGACTTTTAAACTGTGTAGTACCAAGATCTACAAGATGGTTGACTCTAGAGGAGCCAATAGCCACCCCGAGAATGATGATCATGCTAATGTTAACATAAATGACGATGCATTCCAAGCTCGCATGGATGAGGTTGTAAGCAAGGCCATGAACAAAGCTTTGGAGAAGCTAAAAGATACCAGCTCTACTAACTCCAGGACCGCATCGACTCCCCGATCCTCAGCTAAGAGGAGTAGCTCTGTTCATTCCTCAAATAAGAGGAGTGAATCTAAAAGGACACATGACCAAGGGTCACACGAGCATAGAGAGAGGGATCGTCCCATCAGAGATGGTTGCACCTACAAATACTTTGTCTCTTGCAAGCCACGAGACTTTAACGGTGAAAAGGTGCAGTGGAATGCCTTAGGTGGTTGGATGAAATGGAAACCATAGTGGATATCAGCGGTTGTGCTAGAAATGATGTGGTGAAGTTTGTGTCTCAGTCTTTCAAGGGCGACGCCCTGATATGGTGGAAGGCAATGGTGCAGTCTACAGGGAAGGTGGCCCTGTATATATTTGGGATGGAAAAGTTTTGTTGATTTGATCAAGGAGACATATTGCCCTCCCCACGAGGTGGAGAAGATAAAGTCTGATTTCTTGACTCTCTCTATGAAGAATCTAGATTGCCGCGAGTTTGTCACTGCTTACAACTCCTTGTCAAGGTTAGTTCCCTATCTGATCACCCCAGAGCCAAAGCGCATTGCACGTTTCATTAATGGTCATGCTCCAGAAATTAAGGGGATGGTGAAGGCTTCTAAGCCTAGCACTTAAGGGTCTGCTGTGGACCTGGCACTGTCCCTTACTCAAGACATAGTGAGGAAAAGATCAGTTAAGAACGATGCTGAGGGGAAAAGGAAAAAGGAGGATGACATCTCCCACAAGTTTGACAGGAAGAAGCAAAGGCCTGGGTTCAAAGGGAACCAAAGTCGGTCTGATGATAGACCTGCATGTAAGATCTGTAAGAAGAAGCATGGGGGCCAGTGTCGATTTGATCCACAGGCTAAGCCTTGTGGAATCTGTAAGAGAATGGGGCATAAGACCTTGGAGTGTAAGGATCTGAAGGACGTATCTTGCTATGGATGTGGCGAAAAGGGCCACATAAAGACCAACTGCCCTAAGGCCACCAGGATGGTGTCAAGAATGGAGGGGCAAACAAAGGAAATGCCCGAGCTTTCCAGATGACTGCTAGGGAGGCCATCAACGACAACAATGTCATAACAGGTACTTTTCTCATTAATGACATTTTTGCTAGAGTCTTGTTTGATTCCGGTGCCGACAAGTCATTTGTAAGTCATAAGTTTAGTGAATTGTTGAATCTGCCCATAAGAGCTTTAGATATAACTTATGAAGTAGAACTCGCCGATGGAACCTTAGAATCCGCATCTACCATTCTTGATGGATGTTCCATATCCATAAAGAATCAATCTATTCCAATCTCTCTTTTACCAATGAAGTTGGCAGGATTCGATGTAGTCTTAGGCATGGATTGGTTATCCCATAACCAAGCTCACATCACGTGCAATAAGAAACTCATCGAAATCGTATCTCCGTCCGGTGAAACCCTTACCATACTAGGAGATCGTCATCACGGGTTACCCGAAAAGATGCCTCTTCTGAAAGCCTCAAGATGTTTGAAGAAAGGCTGTATCATCTACATGGCACAAGTAACCATTGACGAACCCAAACCAAAGATAGAAGACTTAAAAGTTATCTCGGAATATGTGGACGTATTTCCTGAAGAATTGCCTGGTTTACCCCCTGATAGGCAAGTAGAGTTTAGGATTGATATCCTGCCTGGAGCTGCACCAATTGCGAAGGCTCCTTACTGATTGGCACCTTCAGAGATGAAGGAACTAAGAACCCAACTGGATGAGCTTTTGGAAAAAAAGCTTCATACAGCCTAGCTCATCGCCTTGGGGAGCTCCTATATTGTTCGTAAAGAAGAAAGACGGCTCAATGCGTTTGTGCATTGATTATCGTGAGCTAAACAAGGTAACAATTAAGAACCGTTACCCTTTACCCAGGATCGGCGACTCATTCGACCAGTTTCAAGGAGCTAGTTACTTTTCAAAAATCGATTTAAGGTCTGGATACCACCAGCTGAAAGTCAGGAGTGAAAACGTCCTGAAAACTGCTTTTAGGACCAGGTACGGTCATTATGAGTTCTTAGTGATGCCTTTTGGACTCACTAATGCACTAGCAGCATTCATGGATCTTATGAATAGAGTCTGCAAACCATACTTGGATAAGTTTGTCATCGTTTTCATAGACGACGTCCTTATCTATTCTCGTAATCAAGCCGATCACGAGAAACATCTAAGGTGCATTCTTGAACTTCTAAGACAGGAAAAGCTTTATGCAAAATTCTCTAAGTGTGAGTTTTGGCTTAGAGAAGTCCAGTTTTTAGGGCATGTGGTGAGTGAGCGAGGTATTCAAGTTGACCCAGCAAAGATCGAAGCTATCATAAATTGGGAGCACCCAAGACTCCTTCTGAAATCCGTAGTTTCCTAGGACTAGCTGGTTATTATAGGAGGTTCATCGAGAACTTTTCAAGAATAGCCACTCCTTTAACTACCTTGACCCGTAAGAATGTCAAGTTTAATTGGGGTCCTAAGCAACAAGAATCCTTTGAGACTCTTAAGCATAAGTTGAGTAATGCTCCTGTCCTTACTCTGCCGAGGGTGCTGAAGAATTTGTCGTCTACTGTGATGCTTCGCACACTGGCATGGGTTGTGTGCTTATGCAGAGGGGCAAGGTAATTGCCTACGCATCGCGACAATTAAAAGTGCATGTAAGGAATTACACTACCCATGACTTGGAACTGGGTGCCGTGGTATTTGCAATAAAATTATGGAGGCATTATTTATACGGCACTAAGTGTATTTTATATACAGATCACAAAAGCCTTCAACACCTATTCAATCAAAAGGATTTGAACATGAGACAACGCCGTTGGATGGAGACATTAAACGATTACGATTGTGAAATATGATATCACCCTGGCAAGGTAAACGTAGTTGCCGATGCGCTTAGTCATAAGGAGAGGGTTAAGCCAATCAGGATCAACGCCAAAAGTATTGAGCTCAGAAAACGTTTGAATGAGAAACTACTTGATGCACAAAAGCAAGCTATGTTGGAAGCAAACCTCCCTAAGGAAGGACTAGTAAAACTACTAATCAATTGACTCCTGGTAACGATGAAATACTTAGATTCAATGGGAGAATCTGGGTTCCGATTTTTGGAGGACTCAGAGATATAATCCTTCAGGAAGCTCATAACTCCAAATATTCGATGCATCCTGGAAGTGACAAAATGTATCAGGATCTAAAACTGAATTATTGGTGGATGGGTATGAAGAAATCCATCGCCAACCATGTAGCGAAGTGCTTGACGTGTTCGCAAGTCAAGGCAGAACATCAGAGGCCGTCAGGACTTCTTCAGCAATTGGAAATACCCACGTGGAAGTGGGAGATGGTAAATATGGATTTCATTACCAAGTTGCCTGAAACAGAGAGTGGAAATGACACGTTATGGGTAATTGTCGATAGACTGAACAAGTCAGCACATTTCTTGCCCATAAAGGAGACGTATAGCTCTGACAAGTTAGCCAAGCTTTACGTGGATAAAACTGTGTCACTGCACGGTGTGCCAGT
The DNA here is from genome assembly GCA_947069175.1 of Scalesia atractyloides. Lineage (NCBI taxonomy): Eukaryota > Viridiplantae > Streptophyta > Magnoliopsida > Asterales > Asteraceae > Scalesia > Scalesia atractyloides. The sequence goes on along the minus strand of CAMTDV010000016.1, from coordinate 90,717,880 downwards.
ATCTATTGTATCCGATAGAGATACAAGGTACACTTCTCACTTCTGGAAGACTTTCCAGCAGTCATTAGGCACCCGATTAAACTTCAGTACGGCTTACCATCCTCAGACAGATGGTCAAAGTGAGCGTACCATCCAGACACTAGAATATATGCTTCGCGTTTGTGTGATCGATTTAAGTGGAAGTTGGGATGACCACTTACCCCTAATCGAGTTCTCCTATAACAACAGTTATCTTACAAGTATCAAGGCCGCTCCTTTCGAGGCTTTATATGGGAGGAAGTGTCGAACGCCTATTTGTTGGGTGGAAGTTGGGGAAGCCCAACTAACAGGACCTGGATAGTCCTGGAGACGACTGATAAGATTGGGCTAATCCTGGAATGTCTCAATGCTGCCCGAGATAGGCAGAAGAGCTACGCAGATAAGAGGCATAAACCTCTACAGTTCCAAATAGGAGACAAGGCGTTGGTGAAGGTATCACCTTGGAAAGGTGTAATGCGCTTCGGGAAAAGGGGCAAGCTAAGCCCTAGGTACATAGGACCGTTTGAGATCGTCGAACGTGTTGGGTCGGTAGCTTACAAGCTAAAGTTACCTGAGGAGTTAAGTGGAATTCATGATGTATTCCACATTTGCAATTTAAAGAAATGTCTAGCCGATGAGTCGCTAGCAATGTCTCACGAGGACGTGCAGATTAATGAAAACCAGAGGTTCATTGAGAAACCAATTGCGATCGAAGATCGACAGGTTAAGAAACTCCGAAGAAAGAAAATACCTATTGTAAAGGTGAAATGGAATGCCCGCCGAGTCCCCGAGTATACATGGGAAGTCAAATCCCATATGCGTCAAAAGTACCCTCATCTTTTTGAAAAAAATCTCGAGGTCGAGATTTCTTTTAAGGGGGTGAGGATGTAACACCTCGTAAAAATCCCAACCAGTTAAACCCTGACACGTGTCCCGCTGATCCTTGTGCCGATTGCTGACCGAGAGGGACCAAGTGTAACGTCATGTTAACTAATAACTCTGAATGATAGCGGGATAAAATCCAGGGATCAAAATGGCGAACTCTTAAAATTTTTGAGTTTTCTTAAGGTGGTTACGGACTGCAACCGTGCATGGTTATGGTCCGTAACCAAACCTAATTCTGTGGGCGTCCAGGGTCCTTACGGACCGTAACCATATAGTCATAGGGTCCGTAAGGACACCTGCAGATGGCAGAATCGTGTAAAAACGTGGCAGCTTGCATGCTCTCGCGAATTCCCACTTTGTCTCTGCATTTTACCCGACCCTAGACACTTGTTTCCCTCTTCCAAGCCCTCTTAACACATGTAATCTCCTCCTTCAACCTCCAACTCCATAAATGGGGTCTTGTGCATCCATTGAAAGAACTTGCATGTCTTGAAAATTCACTCCCTCTAATCTCTGCAAGTTCTGGAGCTACAAGGGCCTTCAAGTTCATCTAATTTCTGTGCAAGGACCTTGTGTAAGTGTTCTTGACCTCCCTCCTTAGTTTATTACTCATTCTAGCCAAAAGTCAAGCTTGTCATAAAAACGGTTTGACTTGTGGTTAAATCCTTATCGGTCCAGTCATGATCTGATCTAAACATGGTTACGTGATCGTAATGAGGTAGGTAACAACACCCCATAAGGGCACTTCCTGATTACAACGTTTGCATGTCCGATTTACGAGTCAAACTTATTCATAAAAAGTCAAACTGGGTCAGATTTGATATCAAACGCATAATTAATAACATGCATGCTATAAAATCAGTTTTGATAAATACTCGGTAATAATCATAAGAACATGAGAACATGTTCGGCTCGTGAAATCCAGGTCTAAAGTTCGGTTCGCAACCGAAAGTGTCGCAACCCTCGACCCCTACCCCGGAAGCGGGAGCCGCGAGACACAGAGCTGAGGGTACCGGTATTTATTAATTTGGCAGCGGAATTACAACATCAGGATCGTAGTTAGGAACTAATTGATCAGAGTATCAGAACACCAAACTTTTATGTTACATAAATGGGGATAAAACCCAAGTTTCAATTACAATACATTTGTGGGAATAAACCCTGACTTATGGAAAACATAAACTTCGTTTATTTAGGTAACTTTTATAGCCACTTTTCTAAGCCTTCAGCGCTCTCCAGCTGGCTTCTATTAGCTTCACATTAAGTTACCTGAAACGCGTTTTAAAAAGATTTCATCAGCAAGAAATACTGGTGAATACATCCCAGTATAATCAAAACAAGTTTTATAGCTTTACAGTTATTGAGAGCATCCGCATTTACAATGTTTATATATACAACATTACCCAATTAGTACTGTCACTCCTGACTTGTGGGTCATGTTACCCATTGGCAAAAATCCATTTGTCCAACGGTAACGGATTCAAATTTCGTATATAAAACCCCAACATAACGACAGTAATTGTAGAATACATATACTCAATCACTGTTTAGCATAATTAAAATATTTTCACTCACAAAAAGGTTTAGAAAAAAAGAGAATGTACTCACTTTGAAAACTTAGGTATTCTTACGGAGTTCCTGGTGAAAATTCTTGATTACCTCCTGGAATTTCTATTTAAAACATACAATGCACATGCGTTAGTAAATTAACCCAGGTTACTTTTAGCCATACAACCGAGACAGAACCCCGGCGTGCGTAGTCATGCAGGGCCTTGACATGCGTCGGTGGGTCCTAAATCAATCGGGTAGGATAACCATCAGCACAAGGTAGAACCACAACGTACTCAGTCGGACAGAGTCTTGACATGCGTTGGCGGGTTCTAACTCGGGTAGGGTAACGAATTAGTGATCGGGGGTTAAGATACTTACAACGGGCAGCGCTTTGCAGGTTTAGGGGTTTAGGGGGAGGGGGTTTCTCAGAAAAACTGGGATTTCGAGAGAGTGCGATCATAGAATTTTGATCGAATGTGAGCACTGGACTTCGTCCCAGACTGCTCTATTTATACTCGTATTTGACCTCCCCCGCACGTCGCGCGGGATACTGGGTTCCCTCTCGCGTGGCGCTAGAGACACCTAGCTAGGCTAGGTCAGCCTCCTCATCAGCATAGCCTTGCCACATGGTGCGAAACGGTGACACGTCACCTGGACGTATCCCGCGCGTCGAGGAAGATGCCAGGGTTTCTGGCGAGTGTCGCCTGAAACGTCATGTTGGAATTTCTTCGTTTTTCGTGTCGGATCTCGTGGGTGCGTGTCCGGTTTGCCGGTTATGGCTCGGTTTGGGGTGTTTTAAAGAGTTGTTATATCCTCCCCACCATGATTTAAATCTCGTCCTCGAGATTCACTTGAATAGGTGTGGATATTTTCTCTGCATTTCTGACTCTAGCTCCCATGTATATTCTGGTCCTCTCTTTGAATCCCATTTAACTTTGACCAGAACTAATCTCTTGTGCTTGAGATTCTTGATCTTTCTATCTTCAATTTGAATGGGTTTCTCAACAAACTTAAGCTTCTCATTTACCTTTATATCTTGAAGAGGTATCGCCAATGTTCATCTGCTAGACATTTCTTGAGATTGCATATATGAAATACATCATGTATTCCTGCCATTTCCTCTGGCAATTGTAGCTGATAGGCTACTGGCCCTATTCGTTTGATAATCTTAAAAGGTTCAACATACCTTGGGCTTAGTTTTCCTTTCTTACCAAATCTTACAACTCCTTTCCATAGTGAGACTTTTAATAGCACTTTATCTCCAACTTGAAATTCCAAAGGTTTGCGTCTGTTATCTGCATAACTCTTTTGATGATCTCGAGCTGTTTTCAGTCTCTCCTTGACTTGAATAATTTTGTCAGTTGTTTCTTGTACAATCTCAGAACCTGATAATTGCTTTTCTCCAATTTCTGCCCAACACACTGGTGTTCGACATTTCCGTCTGTAGAGTGCTTCAAAAGGTGCAGCATTGATGCTGGTATGATAACTGTTGTTGTAGGAGAATTCTATCAAAGGCAAATGTTCATTCAAATTTCCTCCAAAATCAATTATACTGGCTCTAAGCATATCTTCCATTGTGTAGATTGTCCTTTCACTTTGACCGTCTGTTTGAGGATGATATGTTGTACTTAGATTTAATCTGGTTCCCATTGCTTTTTGGAAACTTGTCCAAAAATGCGAAGTAAACCGGCTGTCCCTGTCAGACACAATGGACAAAGGAATTCCATGCAATGAAACTATTTCATTTACATATAATTTAGCTAGCTGTTCCATACTGAAAGTTTCCTTCATTGGTAAGAAATGAGCCGATTTGGTTAATCTGTCTACAATCACCCAGATTGTATCATTGCCTTTTCGCGTCCTGGTAGTTTGGTAACAAAGTCCATTGTTATTAATTCTCCAAATTGGCATTTCCAATCGTTGCAACAGTCCTGAAGGTTTCTGATGTTCAGCTTTAACATGTGAACATGTTAGACATTTAGCAATGTAGGTTGCTACATCCTTTTTCATCCCTATCCACCAGAAATTCTTTCTTAAATTTTTATACATCTTATCACTTCCAGGATGCATTGTATACTTAGTCTTATGGGCTTCCTCTAAAATTCGATTTTGCAGGTCTCCTTGAATAGGAATCCAAATTCTTTCCTTATGGAATCTCCAAACTCCATCGGTTCCTTTTTCTAATTCCTTAATCATTCCTTTTAATCCTTCAACATCGTTCTTGATGGCTGTTTCCTGAACCTGTTTAATTTACTCATTTAAATCTATCTGAAGATTTAGTCTAAGAGAGCGTACTCTTTTCGGGTTCTCATGATACTTTCGACTTAAAGCGTCTGCTACTACGTTAGCTTTTCCTGCATGATACTGGATATCACAATCATAATCACTAAGGATTTCCATCGATCGCCTCTGTCTCATGTTTAATTCCTTTTGTCCAAAGACATATCTTAAACTCTTATGATATGTGAATATCACAAACTTACTACCGTAAAGATAGTGTCTCCAAATTTTAAGGGCAAAAATTATTGCTCCTAATTTCAGATCATGTGTAGTATAATTTTCTTCATGCTTCTTGAGTTGTCTAGAGGCATACACAATTACTTTTTGACGTTGCATTAGCACACATCCATATCCTAATTTAGACGCGTCACAATAAACTATGAAGTCTTCAGTTCCTTCTGGCAATGCGAGTATTGGTGTGTTGGTTAACTTGTGCTTTAAAATGCTGAATGCTCTTCCTGCTTTGATCCCCATTCAAACTTAACCGATTTGCAAGTTAGCTTGGTTAATGGAATGGCTATTCTAGAAAAATCTTGAATAAAACGTCTATAATATCCTACCAATCCAAGAAAACTTCTTACTTCCGTAGGTGACTTAGGGACTTCCCATCTGGTAATCGCCTCGATCTTTTGTGGGATCCACATGAATTCCTTCATGGTTAACTAAATGTCCAAGGAATTGTACTTCTTGTAACCAGAATTCACATTTTGAGAATTTAGCGTAAAGCTTTTCCTTCTTTAACAATGTTAGGAGTATATGCAAATGCTCTACATGATCTTCCTTACTCTTAGAGTAAATTAGAATATCATCTATAAAGACAATTATGAATTTATCCAGGTATGGTTTACATATCCTGTTCATCATGTCCATAAATGCAGCTGGGGCATTGGTTAGACCAAATGGCATGACAGTAAAGTCATAATGACCATACCTTGTTCTGAAAGCTATTTTAGGAATGTCGTATTCCTGTACTTTCAACTGATGATATACTGAGCGTAAGTCGGTCTTAGAAAAGAATCGGGCTCCTTGGAGTTGATCAAACAGATCATCGATTCTCGGTAATGGGTACCGATTTTTAATTGTAACCTTATTCAATTCTCGGTAGTCACATATACGCATTGATCCGTCCTTCTTCTTAACAAATAACACCGGTGCTCCCTATGGTGATGAGCTTGGTTGTATGAAACCCTTCTATAGTAATTTGTCCAGTTGCTTTTTCAGTTCCTGCATTTCCGTCGGTGCTAGGTGATAGGGGGCTTTGGCAATCGGTGCTGTTCCTGGTATTAGGTGAATTCTAAATTCAACCTCTCGATCTGGCGGCAATCCAGGCAACTCTTCTGGAAAGACATCAGAGAAATTTGATATTACAGGAATATCTTTTAATTCTTTTCCTTTAGTGTTGATGATTATGGAAATCATATACACCATTCCTCCTTTTCGTGTATAACTAGCCGCTTTCATCACGGAGATGAACTTTGTTGACCTTGTCGACTTATTTCCCTTAATTGTGATCCTCTCGCCCGATGGCGCAATCACTTCTATAGATTTTTGATCACACAATATTCGTACCTGATTGGTTACCAACCAATCCATTCCTAACACGACATCAAATCCTGCTAGATCCATAGGAAAAAGGTTAGCAGAAAAATTTTGACTTAAAAGTTCTATCTTAGCTCCCTGCAGGATTTCGCTTATTTTGATAGAGGATCCATCTGCCGTCTCCAGCAAACAGTCTTGGTGATGTTTAGTTAATGGTTGATTAAGAAAATTGCAGAAGGAAGTATTTATGAAACTTTGGTTTGCACCAGAGTCAAATAATACTTTTGCATAAACATCATAACTAAAAACGTACCGGCAATCACATCCGGAATCATCTTGGCTTCTTCGACAGTCAGCACGAACGCTCTGGCAGTCTTCTTGGGTCCTTTTGTCGTCCTTGCTTTGTTGTTTGCCGCTAGAGCTAGTTTCGGGCAGTTGGTTTTAATATGACCGGCTTCTCCACAATTGTAGCATAGCCTATTATTAGGTTTCTTTCTGCAGTCTTCTTCCTTATGCCCTGGGAATTTGCAGAAATTGCAGTATGTAGAGAATTTCCTGGAATGCTTCTTTTGTAGTACTTACATAGGGGTGACGAAGAACTTGCCCCTTTTCGGCGATAGGAATTACCATGACGTAGTTCCTGAGTAATCTTTTGAGCTAGGTTCCTTTTCTGGTTTTCTTCTTGCGTACGTATCAATTCATCTGTCAAGGTGTTTGCTAGTTCTACTGCTTCTTCAATAGTTTGTGGTCTAGCTGCCTTAACCACATGTCTGATTTCACTGATTAATCCCCAAATGTAACGGGAGATTAATACTGGTTCTGGTGAGGCTAGGGTTGGTACAATCCTTGCATATTCAAAGAATGTGGTGGTATAATCTTTGCAATTTACCCCAATCATTCTATGATTTAGGAACTTATTAGCAATCTGTTCCTTTTCATTAGGAGGACAAAATTTCCTTTCAACTATTTCCTTAAAGTTGTTCCATTCCATACTATAAACTCTATCACTTCCTCTGGACTGAAGAATGGTATTCCACCATTCTAAGGCTGCATCTTTAAAAAGATTAGAAGCATACATAACTTTATCCTCATTGGCACACTTACTTATTTTTAAAACTGCTTCTGTCTTTTCTATCCAGCGCAAGGCTGAAATAGCTCCTTCACTGCCTGAGAATTCTATCGGTTTACATGATAAGAATTCTTTATAAGAACAACCATATGATATGGTTCTTCTTCTTTTTGGAACAGGAGCTTGAATTAATAATTCATGATTTCCGTTCATGCTATGATTTGGTTCAGAGGATACGCGTTTACTTCCGTTTCCGGACTTATCTTTTTCTGCCTTTTTAATAGTATCGATAATATAGGGCATAGCATCTATGATTCCTTGGGCTACTATGTGTTCGATAGCACTTTTATTCATTTGATTCTCGTTATTATCGTTATTCTGGATCTCCTGATTTACTTTGTCTGACATCTGAATTGTAAACATTTATCAGGCATAAATATCACAGAATAATAAATATCACACAACACAGTGAACAAAAATCGTCGAGCATTGCGACTTTTACTCTTTCATATATATGCGTCTATTACAACATAACTGAAATTCAAACATTAGTAACTATGCATCGATATATGTATATAGGTGGTATATAGTTTATATCTATTTTAGTTTTTTTTCTATGTAACAAAATACACACATATATATACATATATATTAGGTGGCGGTTGCTTAAAACTGTATTTCCCGTTCTTCATACTTCCAGACGAGCTTCTCTCCGAATTGGTGAATTTGGTTTCCTTCCTCCACCAGTTCATCTCCAAGTTGGCGAAGTTCTTCCACATGTTCCATGGGTAGTACTGGGGCTGGCACTGGTTCAAGGTAAGGTGAAGCTGGTTCTTTGTAGGGAAATGGTTTTTCCAATAATTGCTGTATTTCCCAGTTGTTGGCCCACCATAGGTTTAGAGGATTTGGTGCTGGAATCCTGGGTTCCTCGTTGGGGTCAAAGGTTGGGATTGGAAATTGGTTCCCCTGGTTCTGGTCTAGATTCATGGATTGGTTGGGAAATAGAGGAAGTATCTGTGGTTCTGGATTTGCTGCTTGGTTGAAATTAGGTTCTCCTCCTATATTTCCATACAAGTGGAAATTCGCTAATTGTCTATCCAACTCTTCTTCCCATAATGGTCTAACTTCTGGTTTCTGGGTATTTCAAACTGCTATGGCTTGCTGTTGGGCTTGTCTTAATCTTTTCCTCCTCTCTCTGTGGCCTCGACTAAACCAACCTCTCTTTTTAGGGGGAAAAAGTTCTACAGCTTTGGCTTTGAAAACAAAGATTCCCTCGGAATCAGTAGTGGATCCAGCGGTTGACTGGGAGGCTCCTTCATCTGTGGAGAATGAGGTAGGTGACGATAAGCGTCAGAAGTACCCTGATCACTCATACTGTAAACTAAGAAAATTTGTCAGATTAACACAAAATAATCATAGAAGTTATAGATATTTCCTAACACAATAGGATAAAATTTAGGTATGCAAAAGAACACCTAAATGGCTTAAACCAGTGGCATAGCTCTGATACCACCTTCTGTCGCAACCCCCGACCCCTACCCCGGGAGCGGGAGCCGCGAGACACATAGCTGGTGGTACCGGTGTTTATTAATTTGGCAGCGGAATTACAACATCAGGATCGTAGTTAGGAAATAATTGATCAGAGTTTCAAAACACCAAACTTATATATTACATAAAAGGGGATAAAACCCAAGTTTTAATTACAATACATTTGTAGGGATAAACCCTGACTTATGGAAAACATAAACTCCGTTTATTTAGGTAACTTTTATAGCCACTTTTCTAAGCCTTCAGTGCTCTCCAGCTGGCTTCTATTAGCTTCACATTAAGTTACCTGAAACGCATTTTAAAAAGATTTTATCAACAAAACGTTAAAATTTTCGGGTCGGTCCTCGTTCGGGTCGGGTCAGAGCAAAGAAAATATAACAAAAATATATAGTTATTACTCATTAGAAAACACAAACATATATATATATATATATATATATATACACACGATGTCATTTTAACTTTAAACTTAATATTCATAGTAACAAATCCTTAAACAAATAGACAAGTAACAAAAATCAAGTTATAAGAGGCTAAACAAGGATTGAACCTATTACCTTTTGTTGGTAAAGAGGAGGTTTATCACTACACCAGTTTTCCTTTTCTTTTTATGGTGTCCACTTAATTATATTTATGAGGTCGATATAAAATTTAATATACCGGATCTACTAAATTTTTAAAAAATATTAAGGTCCAAGGACCCCGGCTCACTCAATATAGGTCCGCCCCTGGATGTGGCTGCTATTAGACATGCAACTGTTAGAGCGATTGCACAAGCTTTTGAGTTTGAATAATATTCTGATTGTGCCATTGTTGTTTTCTGTGAAGAGAAGGATGGATGTGATGGGAAAGATTTGTGGGGAAAATGAGAGTTTATATAGGTTTGGTTACATTGGCAATTTGCAAGATGAAGTTACCTGGTTGTTGCCTATTGGAGAAAATGCAAATAAGTAGGAGGTAAACAATTGTGTTTGCGCATTCCAATTCCAGCTCATGATATTCTTTTATGGTATGAAGAGCAGCTGTTGGTTTTGTCTTAATAAGTGTTAAAACAACAATGATATGGCAGGGAGGAAGGTTTAGGATCAACTCCGGTGGAAGCTCCTTGACTGGAATCTGCGAACAAAGAACACCGTTGGCCTTTAACGCTAGAGGTGGCCTCCCGCGTTTGGACTCCGGTGTGAGAATCAGTTATCGATTCTTCAGAGTCTTAGCGTAATGAAGTAAAGAGTTTTAGAGTGAGAGAGTGAAGTGTGAATACCTTAGGCTGGGCCAAAGTACTCCCTTTTATAGACCTGGTGATCTGCCCAAGGGAGCTCCTTTGCCAGCTGTTACCTTCCCCATCGGGTAAGCATCTTCTTTACTGTTGTTTGCTTGCAGGAGAGACCTTGCCTTTTATGGTAAGTGTACAGGTTTGTGTGTCTCGAGGCCTTTACTTGTGCTTTTGGTAAAAGGTCAAGTCAGTTTGACCTTTGTTATACAATTCCCGATGTGCTACAGTAACAGTAGCTCCCTTATGCTGTCCCAGCTTCTGGTCGGGAGCTAGCTGCCCCATTTACTCGGTCCTTGGTTTTATTTGTGCTGAGCTGGTTGTTGTTTATTTAGGATTCTTGAATTGTCCTTATGTTGTTTGTTAGGGACTTGGTATACCTACGTCATCAGCCCCCCAGTCATAAGTGTTGGTATCTTCTTATGGTAGCGATACTTATGACTTTTATTATTCCTTTCTTATTTTTAATCTTATCCCTAGGCCCAGGAAGCTGAGCTCCCTTGAGGAAGCTTATTTTACCCCTGGCGATTGGAATCCTTCTTCATTTATTGTCCAGTTGCCTTAGTCGGCTGTCAAGAAGCGACTGATTTGACCTTGTTGCAGGTGATGAGTGCTTCCCTGTTAGTTTCCGGCAGTTACATCTTGGCCTTCCATTTTCCCCTAAAAATCAGGATTAGTGTTTTTTGATTTATAAAACCACAGTTTCGTTTAACCCCTTTTCATTCGAAAATCCTCCAAGTTCTTCACCGTTTCCTCTGTTTTCGGATATTATCGTACTTTCTCCGGCTATATATAATTTACGGTACGTCTTTCTTCCTCCTCATGGCCTCTAACAAGAAAGATATTGCTCTACAGTTTTCAAAACTTATTGAATCTGAAATTAGGCAGTTTGTTCTTGATCATGGCATTGGTTCTAGTTTAGTAATTAGGGTTCCTGGCGACATGCCCGCCGATCAATGTCCTGAGGGGTTTTTGGTGTTCTATACCCGTATTTTGGATCAACCAAACTTAAGATATCCCTTTTCTAATTTCTTTCTTAGCGTCCTGAAATATTACCGATTGTCATTGGGTCAATTGGCTGCGGAAGGCATTGCCCGTATCATGTGCTTTGAGATCCTGTGTTGGGTTTTAAATTACGTGCCCGGTTTGTTGATGTTTCGGCGTTCTTCCGGCTTGCCCGGAATGGGGATTGGTATACTGTTGAGAAGGCTCCTTTTGAGAATTCTCTTCTAACTACCACTGTTGGGCATACTTATGCCTGGAAAAATCAATTTTTCTTTATTTCTCAAGACCTGCTTCCATTTCGTATTGTTCCTCGAAAGTTTTCTGAGGCTTTGAATGAGAAAGAGCCGGATGCACAAAGTGTTAACTAGGAGGTACTTCTGAAACTTCTTCCCTATCGTTTGAGGCTTAAGGCTTACCCGGAGGAGCTTCTGGTTATGCTGGGTATAAGCCCGAATTGGCCTGAATCTCGTCGTGAACCCGTGTTTTTCTTTAATGACAAGGGTATTTTATGTTTGTTATTGACTTGATCATTTTGTTTTGTTTTAATTTTCTTACTTGTTTCCTTTTTCAGAGATGAGTGCTTTGGATTTTCTTGAGATGAATGATGCTACTGGTGTGGAAATTGAGATGAGGGAGCTTGCTGAGGGTACTCCTTCTATTGTTCTTCGTACCCAGCATGTCCGTACTAGTGGTGATTTCCAGAATGTACCAGTGCAGCCTATTTCTGATGCTCCTTCTGCCAAGAAGCTTGTTTCCACAGGCCGGGTCAGCTTCTAAATCCCCTCCCCAATCTTCTGATCCGATATCTGTTGATAGTGACAATGAGGATGATGCTAATATTATTGCTTCAAGGGGTTAAGTTTGTTAAGAAGGAGGTTTCTGAACTTGCTGGTGAGGGAGGCGATGTTGCTGTAGAGGGAGGCAGTGTGCCTGTGGAGCCTTTTGTTAGTGGTTGGGAAGCTGGTGCTTCCTCTCCTCGTGTTGCTGCCGTCAAGGCTTCTAAGGCTTCGAAGAAGGTTAAGATTTCTTTTGTTAGCCCCTCCTCTCTTAAGGGAGGTGTTCATAGGGCCTCTACGGGCATTCATGCCGAGAAGAGTGGTGAAGGTGAAGCTTCTAAGTCTTCAGGTAAAGGTAAGTTGGGATGTTTCGAAGGGGAAGCAGACTGTTGAATCAGGGAAGGTGCCGGCACAGGCTAATTTTGTCCCAAATTGGAAGATTACTGTCTCAGATACTTGAAGAGCAGTAGGGTATGTCATGATCTTATACGGAATGTTGCCCCTCCTGCTGAGAAGGAATTGCTTTCTCAGTTGTCTGATGAGGATATGGCTTACCGCATCATTACCCAAGCTGCTCGTCTGATAACCTCCCTTCCTGGTGGTCTTGAACGTTGGGCTAACTCAGTGAGTAGGAATGTTGATGTTACTGAAGCACTGTAACATCCGTAAAAAACGGATTTACCAAACCCGCTCTGTTTATCAACCGAACAGTCAGTCAAAAATTTCGTTGCAAATTAAATGCCCAAAATATTTTTAAACGATACGTAATCGATTATTATACGGGAATATATATTTAGTTTTTGAAAAACTGTTGAAAATCGCAAAATAAAAATAAAAGTACTCTGCCGGGTTTCGAACCCGGGTCTGAACCGGTTCAACATCAGACTTATCGCACATCACACAAACCACTGCGCCACTTGTTTTGTTTGTTATATATTGAAATCATTTAATTTATAAAGTGACGTTACGAATTCAAAATCGGCGCCCATTAGTTCAGTCGTCGGAATCCCGGAAATCTCGCAAGTTTTTAACACCATTTTCAGTTATAACGTAAATTATTATTAGGACATCGGTTATAACCGACGTTTGAGTCCGCGACACTTTCTATAACCGCCGGAGTTTTCATAACCGACGAATCCAGTCGGAAATCAGACTAAATACATCTCGATTTTCCCTATAAATTCACCCTCAACCCATTGCAAACCTTTTCGCTCAAAACCACACCTTTTCTCGGCGTAATTCCACTCGCCGGAATTTCTCTGCTCATCGCCGGAAAACCGTTTTCCTCATTTCTGAACCTCACTGAGCCCCTGAGCTTATACCGGAGATACCCACACCCTTTGAAAGCTTCCTGGAGACTCGCTGCTACAAGACACTCGTCGCCGGAGGTGATCTCTGTCGCCGGAGTTCTGCCGGAAAACAGAGGAAAGCGAGTCGGTATTTTTCTTTCTTTTTACTTATATCTCATCTATAATTAACCTAAAACACTAAAGAAAACGATTAAGACTTTGAACCAGTCGATTTCTGAATTCTGGTTATATCTTGATGAAGAAGACGATGACCGCTATAACATATAAGTATAATATAAATCAAGAAATTACTCGGGTTAGACACACAGTCCAGCGGTGGACTGTGTGCACGTTAAACATGCAAAGGTCTCGAGTTCGAATCCCGTTTCACACACGTCGCCTTAATAAAAATCATTTTTTTTGTTAAACTGAACCGGAGTCGCCACTGGTATATGTTAAGTATATTAATAACCGGAATAATAACCAAGTTAGACACACAGTCCAGCGGTGGACTGTGTGTTTGTTTATATCACAGGTCACGAGTTCGAGTCCGATCTTCTGCACCGACTCGGACGATTACCTATTCTTTTTAAATAAGGCAGAAAAGGAAATAACTAATTTGTATTTAAGTATAATAAAAGTCGGATTATATAACATGTTAAACACACAGTCCAGTGGTGGACTGTGTGTTAGTTTAAACCACAGGTCCCGGGTTCGAGACCTGTGGAGTGCACGTCCTAAGGATTTAAACTGTTTTTAAAATAAAATGATTTTCGGTTTAAACTAATTAATATATATATATATATAACTAAAATCAGATATATAACGGGTTAGACACGTAGCTCAGTTGGTAGAGCTGCGTGCACGCGTACGGGAGGTCTCGGGTTCGAGCCTCACTTAACGCACTTGTATTCCTATTCGAACCGGTCAACGGTCAGGTCAACGGTCAATGGTCAGGTCAACGGTCAGAAAAAAATAATTTTTTTTTTATTATTTTTATTTATTTATTTTAATTAAAAATCAATTAAAAATACTTAAAAATAACATTTTTATGGTTAGAAAATAGCCTCAAACTCACAAAAATACACCCAACAATCCTACTAAAATAGATTAATAAAATCCGTTTACTTACCAAACCATAATGCGATTATTCTAGGTTAAACTCACTGGTGGTTAAAACCACATCGCGTGCATTCAACATCATCAACCGAACGCACCCACTGTGAGTGAATCTTACAACTCCCCCTTTTAAATTACACGTTTTGGGGTGTGTCATGTGTTATGAAAATAATTAACTTATTTATTTAAACTTGTGCCATACCACATCATGACCTAAACTTAGATTGTTTATATTGTTGTGATTACTCATTTCCTTTTGTCAAATCATATGAAACTAAATCATTAGGCCCCTCAGTTCCTCGTGAGAGACGAGTTGAGCATCGCGTGCCTCTAAATGTTTCATTATTGTTCATGTGTGTATCATTGAGTTTATATTATTTGTAGTTGTGTCATTTATATTATCATGTTCATACAATTCATTCAATAGGCCCCTCAGTTCCTCGTGAGAGACGAGTTGAGCATCGCGTGCCTCTAAATGTTCCATTATTGTTCATGTGTGTTTCATTTAATATCTTATGATTGTTGTTTAAGTTTACATCTATTTTTACTCATGTTTGGTTGTGCACATATTTCATAATCAATTTAAATAAATTTGTTCAAATGTTTTCCATAGGATTCACTCGCCAACATTATGTTGATCCAAAAACCCTTTTACACATGATACAGGTGTACAGGTTGAAGCAAGGAAAACATAGGATATGCCTTAGAAGAGAACATAGAAGTTTAGATTGTTAGTTAGAACATGTTGTAACATTTATTGTAATTCTCCATTTAATTTGTAATAATGAATATGAAACGCATAATAAATGTCATGAGCTTTGATGATAACCCAATCATGCCCCGATCACCTTTTCCGCTGCGGGTCGGGGTGTGACAGATTGGTATCAGAGCCATGACTATAGGGATATAGGATAGGTTATTAGACCCTTAGAGCCTATACTATAGTCTGCCTAAATTTTAATTGATTAGGTGGTTACATACAAACTTGTGATATTTATTTGTTTCATATTTGTTTACATTTCAGTCAAACATACATGCTTATATACATATTCATTATACATATATACATATTCATTATACATATATCGATGTTCATGTATTCAATTTATTTTCATATTCTCATTATCCAAAGATTTTGTGCAATTTTCAAATCTCATCAAAGTAAGTTCTGCGATGGGCATGTAGTAACTGGAAGGGTACAAGTACCGGTAGTCGGAACGTCCTGTCTAGGCTGGCATTCATATAAATCCAATATAACGGACCAGTTTGCCTACCTGGGGACCAACGATGAGAGTACGAAGGACCTATTAGGCCAAAGCATGCCACACCAAACGTCGTTCGAACTAACCCTACTTTGAGTTGTCACCGTGTCTACACCTGGACACATTCCGAATATCACACGTTGTATACATATTTCTCGATTTTCTCCGGGTTTTTGTGTACGCAACCTGGCAAACCCGTGCGAACCATATGAAAAATCGGTATTCATGGGGGCCCACATGATTACACAGGTAAAGTATGGCGGCATGTAGGGCCTAACAGCGAGCAAACCCAAGACATCCTATGGATGTAGTAGATTCATTTATTTATAATTATTTTATGAATGTTCATTCCTAATGCGACCCATGAACCCAAAAGCATCCAACTCATACTCTTGTCATGTATTCCTTGTAGATGTCTTCTAACCTCGCCCGTAGGAAGACGAGAGCAAGAAAAGCCCGCGAGCGCATGGCTGCCTTAATCGCTCAACAAATGGCTGCCGTAATACCCAACATTGTAATCCAAGTTCAACAAGCACTCACCGCAAATCCTGTCAATCAAGCAAACCAAAACATTATCAACTCTCCCCCAAATACCACTAAATGCACCTACAAGCATTTCAAATCATGTGACCCTCCGAAATACAAGGGGACAAAAGGCGTCACCGCACTCCTCCATTGGTTTGAAGAGATGGAGAACACTTTTCTAAATTGCGATTGCCCTGATGATCGCAAAGTGCGTTATGCTACCGGTCGACTATATGGGATAGCACTTACTTGGTGGAATACAGAGAAGTCCAAACGAGGTGTTGAAGATGCTATGACCTTAACTTGGAACGAATTGAAGGAAATCATGACCAGACGATTTTGCCCAAGGAGCGAAATCAAGAAGTTAGAAGATGAATTTTACTCATTGAAGCAAATGGAAGGAGACCACATCACATACAACAAAAGATTCCTCGAGTTACATCAAATGGTTCCCAACATGTTCACTCCCCTCTACCGTTTGATCGAGGACTACATTCGTGGTCTTCCGTCAAAGATTCAAGACCCTGTAATAAGTACCAAGCCTGCAACTTTGGAAGCAGCAATGGAGCTAGCAACAGAGCTCACCGAGAACCGAATCCGAAACGAAGACTTCAAGGAGGAGAAGAAGAAGGATAAAGAACCGACTGAAACTTCCGACTCCACCCAAACCGAATCCCCTTCTCAACCCAATCCTAAGAGAAGAAGATTCGGGCGACTTTTCGCTGCTACCCAACGAAATCAACCAGTTTTACACGCTATACCCATCCGAGCTATCCCAATCACCCAAGTGGCACCCAACTCAGCTTACCCAGATAAGAAACCATATCTTGGACCTCACCCTTGATGCAACAACTGTTTTTATCACCATCCCCATACCCTACCTTGTCGTCTATGTGCAACTTGTGGACGCTATGGTCATTTGAGCAATGTGTGTCGCACCTTTCAAAACCAAACCTTTTCCCCTACTCAAAACATGGCCCAAACTTATCACCAACCCCAATACCCCATGTTCCCATATGCTCGAGCTTGTTTCAATTGTGGCGACCCTACTCACTTTAGAAACACATGCCCTCAATTGGTTAACGTTATCAACACTCAAGCCCAATCAAACCCAGTTAACCAAGTAAACCAAGAAAACCCAACCACTATGCCACCAGCAAGAGGAAGAGTCTTCAACATCAATGCCAATCCGGTCGAAGATAATGACGGCCCAAGTGAAGATACTCAACTAGTCCTCTTCGCCGAAGATCCAGATTCAACTCCTATCGTTTAGTTTTATGTTTTTCCATGTGTAGACTGTTAGAGTAATTATTGGATATTATATATTATATATTGTTTTCAGTATATGCTTTTGCCGAGGCCGTGGCTCCCCATCCATCGAGGTTGAGTTGGATCCCCATTTAATTATGCGGTTGATCTTGGCGTGCCCGCACGATCGGCTCCGTTTGTTTGAGCCTTGATCGGTTATTTCATTTTACATTTCAATACATGCAATACGTTCGGCTCCGTTTGATTGAGCCTTGAGCGCACATTTCAATTTACATTTCCAGTTCATGCAATACGTTCGGCTCCGTTTGATTGAGCCTTGAGCGCACAGACAATTTCATTATCAGTATCTTGTGGTTGTGGTGTTTGCAGTAGAGTCGCATCGAACTAACCATAACTTGCGGATAAAGTCAATGAAAATTTGACAAGGATATGGTGGATACGCCGATGGTACTTCCTATATATAAGTATTCTTGTCAAATGATCGGAGGCATTATCAGGCGGTTATGAGAGGTTCCATGCATAGGCTGATTGTGTGATGGTTGTTTAGATTAAGTTGTTCAATTTCAGTACATTCAATACGTTCGGATCCGTTTGATTGAGCCTTGAGCGCACATACAATTTCATTTTCAGTACATTCAATATGTTCGGCTCCGTTTGATTGAGCCTTGAGCGCACAGACAATTTCATTATCAGTATCTTGTGGTTGTGGTGTTTGTAGTAGAGTCGCATCGAACTAACCATAACTTGCGGATAAAGTCAATGAAAATTTGACAAGGATATGGTGGATACGCCGCTGGTACTTCCTATATATAAGTATTCTTGTCAAATGATCGGAGGCATTATCAGGCGGTTATGAGAGGTTCCATGCATAGGCTGTTTGTGTGGTTAAGTTATTCATTTTCAGTACATGCAATACGCTCGGCTCCGTTTGATTGAGCCTTGAGCACACAATTTCAATTTCAGTACATTCAATACGTTCGGCTCCGTTTGATTGAGCCTTGAGCGCACATCCATTTCATTTTCAGTACATGCAATACGATCGGCTCCGTTCGATTGAGCCTTGATCGCACAGATATATTTCATTTCAGTATTTTATGTTTGTTGTATTGGTTGTAGAGTTATAGGACTAATCATAATTCACTGATAAAATCAATGAAAATTTGACAAGAATATGGTGGATACGCCGCTGGTACTTCCTATACATAAGTATTCTTGTCAAAGGATCAGAGGCATTATCGGACGGTTATGAGAAGTTCTATGTAGGATTTATTAGTTTCTTGGTAACTAATCATAACTTGTGGGTAAAACTAATGAAAATTTGGCAAGAATATGATGGATACGCCGCTGGTACTTCCTATATATAAGTATTCTTGCCAAAGGATCAGAGGCATTATCAGACGGTTATGAGAAGTTCCATGTAGGATTTAGTATTGCCTTGGTTGGAATTTGTGTTACATTTATATCATCTTGCTATTTAAAGAGATTGGTTTGTGATCCATTTCTACATAAACTAACCTCTCCATCATAACAAACGAGAGAGGAACTTCCATCATTCAAACATATATGCTATCAGAATGTGGATTCAAATATTTGCTGTTGTGTTTATTCATGTTCAAATATTTGCTGATGTGTTTATTCATGTTCGAATATTAGCTGTTGTGTTTACTTATGTTCAAATATCAGCTGTTGTGTTTTTATTTATGTTCCATATAGGTTGTAGTGTTAGAAGTTTTGCCTTAGGATATAACCATACTTTCCCAAACGTATCTAAACTCTTATGCATGATATCATTTTTAGCAAATCATTTCTGCTTATCAATACTTATACAGTAGGCAACAAAAAGTGATTCCTGAATAGGGTACTTAACCCTTACAAGGAACGTTACCGCCTCGAACAAAAACTTAAACCCTTATTTTTCTAAGCATACAACTGTCAAACTAAACATCATCATCCTTTTAGTCAAAATATATCATTATTTAAATTTCGGGACGAAATTTCTAAAAAGCAGGGGATACTGTAACATCCGTCAAAAACGGATTTACCAAACCCGCTCCGTTTATCAACCGAACAGTCAGTCAAAAATTTCGTTGCGAATTAAATGCCCAAAATATTTTTAAACGATACGTAATCGATTATTATACGGGAATATATATTTAGTTTTTGAAAAACTGTTGAAAATCGCAAAATAAAAATAAAAGTACTCTGCCGGGTTTCGAACCCGGGTCTGAACCGGTTCAACATCAGACTTATCGCACATCACACAAACCACTGCGCCACTTGTTTTGTTTGTTATATATTGAAATCATTTAATTCATAAAGTGACGTTACGAATTCAAAATCGGCGCCCATTAGTTCAGTCGTCGGAATCCCGGAAATCTCGCAAGTTTTTAACACCATTTTCAGTTATAACGTAAATTATTATTAGGACATCGGTTATAACCGACGTTTGAGTCCGCGACACTTTCTATAACCGCCGGAGTTTTCATAACCGACGAATCCAGTCGGAAATCAGACTAAATACATCTCGATTTTCCCTATAAATTCACCCTCAACCCATTGCAAACCTTTTCGCTCAAAACCACACCTTTTCTCGGCGTAATTCCACTCGCCGGAATTTCTCTGCTCATCGCCGGAAAACCGTTTTCCTCATTTCTGAACCTCACTGAGCCCCTGAGCTTATACCGGAGATACCCACACCCTTTGAAAGCTTCCTGGAGACTCGCTGCTACAAGACACTCGTCGCCAGAGGTGATCTCTGTCGCCGGAGTTCTGCCGGAAAACAGAGGAAAGCGAGTCGGTATTTTTCTTTCTTTTTACTTATATCTCATCTATAATTAACCTAAAACACTAAAGAAAACGATTAAGACTTTGAACCAGTCGATTTCTGAATTCTGGTTATATCTTGATGAAGAAGACGATGACCGCTATAACATATAAGTATAATATAAATCAAGAAATTACTCGGGTTAGACACACAGTCCAGCGGTGGACTGTGTGCACGTTAAACATGCAAAGGTCTCGAGTTCGAATCCCGTTTCACACACGTCGCCTTAATAAAAATCATTTTTTTTGTTAAACTGAACCGGAGTCGCCACTGGTATATGTTAAGTATATTAATAACCGGAATAATAACCAAGTTAGACACACAGTCCAGCGGTGGACTGTGTGTTTGTTTATATCACAGGTCACGAGTTCGAGTCCGGTCTTCTGCACCGACTCGGACGATTACCTATTCTTTTTAAATAAGGCAGAAAAGGAAATAACTAATTTGTATTTAAGTATAATAAAAGTCGGATTATATAACATGTTAAACACACAGTCCAGTGGTGGACTGTGTGTTAGTTTAAACCACAGGTCCCGGGTTCGAGACCTGTGGAGTGCACGTCCGAATTGATTTAAACTGTTTTTAAAATAAAATGATTTTCGATTTAAACTACTTAATATATATATATAATTAAAATCAGATATATAACGGGTTAGACACGTAGCTCAGTTGGTAGAGCTGCGTGCACGCGTACGGGAGGTCTCGGGTTCGAGCCTCACTCAGCGCACTTATATTCCTATTCGAACCGGTCAACGGTCAGGTCAACGGTCAACAGTCAGGTCAACGGTCAGAAAAAAATAAATTTTTTTTATTATTTTTATTTAATTATTTTAATTAAAAATCAATTAAAAATACTTAAAAATAACATTTTTAAGGTTAGAAAATAGCCTCAAACTCACAAAAATACACCCAACAATCCTACTAAAATAGATTAATAAAATCCGTTTACTTACCAAACCATAATGCGATTATTCTAGGTTAAACTCACTCGTGGTTAAAACCACATCGCGTGCTTTCAACATCATCAACCGAACGCATCCACTGTGAGTGAATCTTACAACTCCCCCTTTTAAATTACATGTTTTGGGGTGTGTCATGTGTTATGAAAATAATTAACTTATTTATTTAAACTTGTGCCATACCACATCATGACCTAAACTTAGATTGTTTATATTGTTGTGATTACTCATTTCCTTTTGTCAAATCATATGAAACTAAATCATTAGGCCCCTCAGTTCCTCGTGAGAGACGAGTTGAGCATCGCGTGCCTTTAAATGTTTCATTATTGTTCATGTGTGTATCATTGAGTTTATATTATTTGTAGTTGTGTCATTTATATTATCATGTTCATACAATTCATTCAATAGGCCCCTCAGTTCCTCGTGAGAGACGAGTTGAGCATCGCGTGCCTCTAAATGTTCCATTATTGTTCATGTGTGTTTCATTTAATATCTTATGATTGTTGTTTAAGTTTACATCTATTTTTACTCATGTTTGGTTATGCACATATTTCATAATCAATTTAAATAAATTTGTTCAAATGTTTTCCATAGGATTCACTCGCCAACATTATGTTGATCCAAAAACCCTTTTACACATGATACAGGTGTACAGGTTGAAGCAAGGAAAACATAGGATATGCCTTAGAAGAGAACAAAGAAGTTTAGATTGTTAGTTAGAACATGTTGTAACATTTATTTTAATTCTCCATTTAATTTGTAATAATGAATATGAAACGCATAATAAATGTCATGAGCTTTGATGATAACCCAATCATGCCCCGATCACCTTTTTCGCTGCGGGTCGGGGTGTGACAAGCACTGTCGAAGAAGGAGGCCGAGCTCAAGGATTCTTCTGATCACTTAGCGACCTTCCAGGCCAAGGTAAATGATCTTGAGGAACAGCTTGCTTCCTCTTTATCCAAAAGAGATGAGGAAGCTAGGAAAACTGAGATGTATGCCGGGCAGCTGGCTGATTTCAACAATCAGTTGGCTAAAGAGAGAGAGCTGAGTTTGGTGTTGAAAGGTCATTGTTCAAGAAGGAACGTGATGCTTATGAGACAGGTGTTGAAGAGTTGAGGCAGCAGGTCAAAAGTTTGACTGAGGACAGGAAGTGGTTGATTGGGTCTGGTGTTCGCCAGTTTGTGACCTTTCTTCTACACAGCCAGGAGTTCAACAAGCATCTTGCAGGTATTTATTCCAAGGCTATGGCTCACGGTCGTTTTACAGGCCTTGTTGCTGCTTCTGAGGCAATTGCTCGTGGGGAAGCTATAGAGGGGCTCCCCTCCTACAAGCCTGACTCTTTAACTGACTTTGTTGCTGCTGTGAGGAGGATGGAGGCTATTTTCTATCCGTATGTTGAGGGCTTGTCTCGGATGGTGAGCCGCCCTATTGCTGATCTACAGGTTTTGGAGCCGGAGGGTCTGAATTTGGATCTTTGTAGGCAACTATTGCCTCTTCCCCCCGTGAAACAGTCATTGTTTGAATCTGGTATTCAAGACTGGGGAGCTAGCCCTGCTAAAGAGGCTGAATGACCCAAAGTTCTAACCCTTCTACTACCTCCTTCTTTCCTGCTAATGTTCCCCCACCCTCCACTCCCAAGGGAGCTAGCTCCTCCGCTCCTGAGGGTGGGGATGCTGACCTTGATGGCTTGTATGATGAACTTTCTTGAAGTGATGGTCTTTTCTTTGTTTGATGTTGGCACTCTTGGCTCATTGTAGTATGTTTTATTTTGTTTAACCTTCCTGTTTATGAAGTGTATCTGTATTTTGCCCTTTATGGGTTATCGTTTGGTGGACTATGACTTAGGCTGCCCCCTTATGGGTTTTAAGCCTTTTAGTATGTTTATGACATTCTATGTCCCTGTGATATATTTAGGTTTTGTTATCTCCCTTTGTGCATTCTAATGTTTTGTTTTGCCTTTATGGGAGTATAGAGCTTTATGTTTCCTTGTGGGAATTTTTGCAGCCGTTTGTATTGTTATTGTAATGATTGGTGTAGTCATGCTTATTCTTCTTGTTTGTGATACTATGTACAATCATTTTTCTATTTTTTGCAATGCTTTCTCTAGATGAATTTAGGTTAAGTGCTGCAGTCACCTATCCCTCATTTTTCTATTGAAGAACCGATGCATTTTTTGTGTTCTATCTCTTTTCTATTCCACACTTTTATTTTTGTGGTATATTTACATAGGTAGCTTTCTTTCCTATGAAGCATTTGATGTAAGGTGCTTACTCTTTTACATGGAGTTAGTTTTTTAAATATGTTCGATCCATGGAGTTGTATTGTCTTAGGTACTCACCCTTTATACGGGAAGGTATAGCGCCTTGTTCCCCGCTGAGCGATATGGCCTAGGAGCTCATCCCTTTTTCATGGGTAGATATAGTGTCGGATCCCATGGAGCTTGGTTTGGAGGAGCTCACCCTTAGGATAGAACATTAATTTTTGTTAATAAAAGTTGCTGCTTGTGTTTTCATTAAAACTGATTTCAGCCCAGTACAGATTCGTTCAACCATTACAATGATTAACTCACACTATGAATTTTTTCAAATGTTTCCCGTTCCAATGTCTTGGAACCTTCTTGCCTTGTGGAGTTTCTAGCTTGTAGGAGCCTCCCTCATGTGTTTCTTTTATAACGTATGGGCCTTCCCACTTTGGGCCCATCTTTCCAGTGTCTTCCATTTTGCTTGCTTCGTTGTTTCTTAAGACGAGGTCTCCTGTCTTGAAAGTCTCTTTTTGACTCTTTTGTTGTCGTAACCTTCTAGTCTTTTCTTGTATCTTTCTTCTCAAATTTAGGCAGCTTCTCTGGCTTCTTCTAGTAGGTCTCGGTTTAGCAAGATTTCTGTTTCGTTCGGTGCTTCTTGCCTTCTTGAGCTTCTTAGCGTTTGTACCCCAACCTCCGCTGGTGTCACTGCTTCGGAGCCATACACTAGACTATAGGGGGTTCTTTGGTGACTTGTTTTTTCTAACGTTCGGTTAGGTCACAGCACACTGGGGAGCTCCTCCACCCAGTGTTTTCCATACCTTCCTAGCCTGGTCTTCAGCACTTCTACGATACTTCTATTCATCCTCTCTACTTGCCCATTGGATTGTGGGTAACAAACTGAGCTAAACACCTGCTTGGTTTGCAATTCTTGGCACCATGTGCTGAACGGTTTTTCTGCAAACTGCTTGCCATTGTCGGTTACTATCTCCCCCGGTAGTCCGAACCTACTTACGATGCTTTCCCATACGAAGTTTATCACATTTTTTCCTGTGATTTTTGCCAATGGCTTCACCTCCGGCCATTTGGTGAAATAGTCTACCGCTACTAGGAGGAATTTGACCTGGCCAGCTGCTGTGGGGAATGGACCTACAATGTCCATACCCCATTTGTAAAATGGCCATGCTGCCAAGATGGGAACTAAGTCGTGCTTTGGACTTGCCTTTACCGGAGCGTGTATCTGACATGATTCGCATTTGTGGATGACTTCAGCTGTGTTTTTGTGCATCGTGGGCCAGTAGTAGCCCCTGTTCATTAGCTTTGCCACTATTGTTCTTACCCCAGCATGCACACCACATATTCCTTCATGCACCTCATTGATCAAGTAGGTGCTTTGATTGGGACCGACGCACCTTAGTAGTGGGGACAGGTAGCCTTTCTTGTAAAGCTTCCTCTCCTTCACTACATATTGGTTAGCTTTTGCCCTGATTCTTATAGCTTCTAACTCTTCTTGGGGGAGCTTCCCTTCTTCAAGGTACTTTTGTATCGGGGTCATCCATGATTCTTGCTCTTCTTTGACGGCATCATTGACTTCCTCTTCCTCCACTGTTTTCTTTTTTATTACTTCTACCAGCACCTTCTTCGTTAGGTGTGCAAAGGTTAGGGAAGCCAGCTTGCTCAAGGCGTCGGCTTGCTTATTTCTTGTTCGGGACACTTGGGTTAACGAACAGGATTCAAAACTTTCCATCAAGGCTTTTACTTTCTCCTTGTACTGTGTTATTGATGGTTCCCTTGCTGTGTAGTCTCCTTTTACTTGGCTTGCCACTAGCTTTGAATCGATGAAGGCCTTAAGCTCTTTAACACCCAATGCCTTTGCTATTCTGAGACCGGCTAACAATGCTTCATATTCTGCCTCATTGTTGGTGCAAGGAAAGTCAAGACGTAGTGCATAAGTATATTCGGTTCCGTGGGGGTCTGTTATGATGAGACCTGCCCCGGAACCTTCTATACTGGATGCTCCATCTGTGAATAACGTCCACTTTCCTGCCACTATCGTTTCACATTTTTCCTCCTCTACTTCATTAACCTCCTTGATTCTTGGCATTTCTGTTAAAAATTTAGCCAGCACTTGCCCCTTGTAAGCCTTCCTTGGTATGTACTCGATATTGTGTTCCCCCAATCCTACTGCCCACTTGGCCATCCTTCCTGAATCTTCAGGCTTTTCCAGGATGGTTCTTAGTGGTTGATCAGTCAGTATTTGGACGGGGTGAGCTTGGAAATACCTTCTTAGCCTTTTCGCTGTATGCACCAAGGCTAGAACCAACTTCTCTAATGGAGAGTAGTTAATTTCTGCCATTTTTAGGGCCTTGCTTACAAAGTATACCGGTATCTGTTTTCCTTCCCTTTCTACCATAAGCACGGAGCTTATGGCTTCCTGACCTGAAGAAAAGTAGACAGTGATTGTCTCGTCTTTTGATGGTGCTGCTATGGCAGGCAATGAGGCGAGGAGCTCTTTGAGTGCTGAGAAGTCTTGTTCAGCTTCCTCCGTCCATTCGAAGCTTTTCTTATTAGCACATTCTTTAATGTTCGGAAGAATGGGCTTGACCTTTCTGCCGACTTAGGGAGGAACCGTTTGAGGGCTGCAATATTTCCATTCAAGCTTTCGACTTCCTTCTTTGTTTTGGTGATTTCATTTGTATGATAGCTTGAATCTTGTCTGGATTGGCCTTGATGTTTTGCTTCCCTACCACATGACTAAGGGTAAGGAACCTCCCCTCCTCGTACCCAAACGAACATTTGCTTGGGTTCAATTCATATTTGTAACATCCGTCAAAAACGGATTTACCAAACCCGCTCCGTTTATCAACCGAACAGTCAGTCAAATTTTTCGTTGCGAATTAAATGCCCAAAATAATTTTAAACGATCCGTAATCAATTATTATGCGGGGATATATATTTAGTTTTTGAAAAACTGATAAAAATAACAAAATAAAAATGTTTTACCCATGCCGGGTTTCGAACTCGGGTCTGTATCCGGTTCAACCAAAGACTTATCTCTCAGCCGACAAACCACTCCGCCATCTCGATTTTCTGGTAATAACAGAAAACAATTAATTCAAATATTCAATTTCAGAAGTTAAATTATTGCGCCCAAAATAACAGTCGTCGGAAATCCCGACGACTTCGCCGTTTAATTACATTTTCGCTCAATATAACCGATGAATTAACTATTACGACGGTTATAACCGACGTCTGAACCCGCGACATCAGCTGTAACCGCCGGAGAACTAATGACTCCGAATTAAGACCGAATTCAGACCCCATTCATCTCAATACTATCCTATAAATTCAACCACAACTCGCCAGAAGTCTTTCACACTCAAATCGCACCTTTTCTCGGCGAAAACTCACTCGCCGGAAATTTTTATTACTTCGCCGGGAAAACCGTATCAGTAATCTCTGAGCTTATTGAACCCCCTAAACTTTTACCGAAGTCACCCACAACCTTTTCAAGCCTTCGGAAGACTCTCTGCTGCAAGATACTTGTCGCCGGAAAAAGACTTCTGTCGCCGGAGTTCTGCCGGAAAACAGAGTAAAATCAGTCGGTATTTTTCACGCCTAATTCCTTTCCTTTTTACTTTTATCTCGTTTGTAAATGATCATTAAACGCTAAAGAAACATGAATCAATATTTTGAACCAGTCAGTCACCACTTCCGGTTAAAACCGGTGAAGATGACGAAGTTTCAGTAATGGTTAAGTGTAATAAAAATCAAGATAATTACCGGGTTAGACACACAGTCCAGCGGTGGACTGTGTGCACTTTTAATGCTAAGGTCACGAGTTCGAGTATTGTCCCTCACACGCCGCCTTGATAAAAATTCTTCTTTTTCAGCAAACTAAACCGGATTGATTGAAGTATATGTTAAGTATATTGATAACTGAGTTTATAATCAAGTGCGACACACAGTCCAGCGGTGGAGTGTGTGTCCGCTAACCCACAGGTCCCGGGTTCGAGACCTGTGGAGCACACCGGTTCTGAGATTTAATTCGTTTTTAATAATAAAGGATTTCTGTTAATTCTAATTAATATATATATGTAATTAAAATCGGATATATAACGGGTTAGACACGTAGCTCAGTTGGTAGAGCTGCGTGCACGCGTACGGGAGGTCTCGGGTTCGAGCCTCACCCGGCGCACAACAATATGCCTATGAACCGGTCAACGATAGTCAAAGTCAACGGTCAAAGTTACTGTAGCAAAAAATAAAATATTTTTTTTATTATTTTTATTCAATTATTTTAATTAAAAATCAATTATAAATACTTAAAAATAACATTTTTTTTAGGTTAGAAAATAGCCTCAAACTCACAAGAATACACCCAACAAACCTACTAAAATAGATTAATAAAACCCGTTTACTTACCAAACCGTAATGCGATTTATCTAGGTTTAATCGCACTTGTGGTTAAAACCACTTCGCGTGCAATCAACGTCATCAACCGAACGCACCCAATGTGAGTGAATTCTTACAAACTCCCCTTTTTATTCATGTTTTGGGGTGTATCATGTGTCGCTTAAATTAATTCTCTTATGCAAATTCGTGCCATACCATTATATGAACTAAATTAGAATGTACCTATTGTTTGGTTGTGATGTGTTACATATTGTCAAAGTCGTATGCAAATTATTTAGGCCCATCAGTTCCTCGTGGGAGACGAGAACAACGCGTGCCTCAAAACTCATACATTAGGCCCATCAGTTCCTCGTGGGAGACGAGAACAACGCGTGCCTCAAAACTCATTCATTAAGGCCCATCAATTCGTAAGAACAACGCGTGCCTCAAAACTCATTCATTAGGCCCATCAGTTCGTGGAACAACGCGTGCCTCAAAACTCATTCATTAGGCCCATCAGTTCCTCGTGGGAGACGAGTCGAACATCGCGTGCCTCAAAACAATCATTTGGTGTATGTGAGTTTAATATTCAATATTATGTGTTGTGTGAATAAATTTACATCTACATTTACTCATATGTGGTATGCACAGTATTTATAATCAATTGGATAAACTTGTTCAAATGTTTTTCCATAGGATTCACTCGCCAACATTATGTTGATCCAAAACCTTTTTACACATGATACAGGTGAACAGGTTGAAGCAAGGAAAACATAGGATATGCCTTAGAAGAGAACCAAGAAGCTTAGACAGATAGTTAGAATATGGTGTATCATTTATTTCCATTAAATTGTATTAATGAATATGAAACTTATAATAAATGTCATGAGCTTTGATGATAACCCAATTATGCCCCGATCACCTTTTCCGCTGCGGGTCGGGGTGTGACAGATTGGTATCAGAGCCATGACTATAGGGATATAGGATAGGTTATTAGACCCTTAGAGCCTATACTATAGTCTGCCTAAATTTTTAATTGATTAGGTGGTTACATACAAACTTGTGATATTTATTTGTTTCATATTACAGTCAAACATACATGCTTATATACATATTCGTTATACATATATCAATGTTCATATATTCAATTCATTTCCATACTCTCATTATTCAAGGATTTTGTTGCAATTTTCAAATCCCATCAAAGTAAGTTCTGCGACGGGCATGTAGTAACCGGAAGGGTACAAGTACCGGTAGTCGGGACGTCCTGTCTAGGTTGGCATTCGTATAAATCCAAAATAACGGACCAGTTTGCCTACCTGGGGACTAACGATGAGAGTACGACGGACCTATTAGGCCAAAGCATGCCACACCAAACGTCGTTCGAACTAACCTCACTTTGAGATGTCACCGTGTCTACACCTGGACACATCCCGAACATCCACATGTTGTATACATATTTCTTGATTTTCTCCGGGTTTTGTGTACGCAATCAGGCAGAAACCGTGCGAACCATATGAAAAACCGGTATTCATGGGGGCCCACATGATTACACAGGTAAAGTATGGCGGCATGACGGGCCTAACAGCGAGCAAAGCCCAAGACATCCTATGGATGTAGTAGATTTATTTTTCTATATTTATTTTATGAACGTTCAATTCCAAACACGACCCACGATCCCAAAGGCATCCAACTCATACTCTTGGCATGTATTCCTTGTAGATGTCTTCTAACCTCGCCCGTAGAAAGTTGAGAGCAGAAAAAGCCCGTGAACGCATGGCTACCCAAATCGCTCAGCAAATGGCGACCGTAATACCCAACATCGTAGTTCAAGTTCAACAAGCCCTTACCGCTAATTCCGTTAACCCAACCCAACAAGAGGATCAAAACACTATCAACCTTTCAGTCACTAAATGCACCTACAAACATTTCAAATCCTGCGATCCTCCAAAATACGAAGGAACTGAAGGTGTCACCGCTCTTCTCCATTGGTTCGAAGAAATGGAGAACACTTTTCTAAATTGCGATTGCCCCGATGATCGCAAAGTGCGTTATGCTACCGGTCGTTTACTTGGAACAGCACTCACATGGTGGAATACAGAAAAGACCAAACGAGGTGTTGAAGAAACTATGACCTTGACTTGGGAAGAATTGAAGGGAATCATGACAAGACGGTTTTGCCCAAGAAGTGAAATCAAGAAATTGGAGGATGAGTTCCATGCTTTGAAACAAAAGGAAGGCGACCACACCACATACAACAAGAGATTCCTTGAGCTAAATCAAATGGTTCCCAACTTGTTCACTCCCCTCTACCGTTTGATCGAGCACTACATTCGTGGTCTTCCATCAAAGATTCAAGACCCTGTAATAAGCACCTCGCCTGCAACTTTGGAAGCAGCAATGGAGCTAGCAACCGCGCTCACCGAGAACCGAATTCGGAACAAAGATTTCAAAGAGGAGAAGAAGAAGGATAAAGCATCAACGGAAACCTCAAACCCCACCCGAACCGAATCCTCTACACCACCTACATCTAAGAGAAAGCGTGATGGGCAAGTCTTCGCCGTCACCCAACGCAAACAACCAGCTTCACAAGTTGTACCTCCTCAAACTATCCCAAACGCTCAAGTAGCACCCAACTCAACTTACCCAAATAAGAAACCTTACATTGGACCTCACCCTCAATGCAACACCTGTTTCTATCACCATCCAACTACTTCACCCTGTTGACTATGTGCGAATTGTGGACGCTACGGTCATTTGAGCAAAGTTTGCCGCACCGCTCAAAACCAAACCTCAACCCCTACTCAACCCATGACCCAAACATATCAACAACCTCAATACCCCATGAACCCATATGTTCGAGCTTGTTTCAATTGTGGCGACCCTACCCATTTTAGAAACACGTGTCCTCGGTTGGTTAACATCATAAACGCCCAAGCTCAAGCAAACCCAGTTAACCAAGCAAACCAAGCAAACCCAGCTCCACCACCAGCAAGAGGAAGAGTTTATAACATCAATGCCAATCCAGTTGAAGATGTTAACGGTCCAAACCAACCACTTAACTAGCCTTCTCTCACCAAGAATCAAGATTCAACTCTAATCACTTAGTTTTTATGTTTTTTTTTCTTTATGTTATCTCAATTTTCACGTATCTCAATTGGAATTTTATCCAAGAATTTTAATGCAAATTACTAGTTCAGTTGGTTTTATACTCATTGATTTAATATTCATATCATCATACTTCACGACATATCTCAGTTTTATCATTTAAAGAAGTTGAGTTGGGTCTCACATGCAATACATTTCATTTCATTTTACATTTCAATACATGCAATACGCTCGGCTCCGTTTGATTGAGCCTTGAGCACACAGATCAATTTACATTTCCAGTTCATGCAATACGTTCGGCTCCGTTTGATTGAGCCTTGAACGCACATACATTTTCATTATCAGTATCTTGTGGTTGTGGTGTTTGTTGTAGAGTCGCATAGAACTAATCATAACTGGCGGATGAAGTCAATGAGAATTTGACAAGAATACGGTGGATACGCCGCTGGTACTTCCTATATATAAGTATTTTTGTCAAATGATCGGAGGCATTATCAGGCGGTTATGAGAGGTTCCATGCATAGGCTGTTTGTGTGGTTAAGTTATTCATATTCAGTACATGCAATACGCTCGGCTCCGTTTGATTGAGCCTTGAGCACACAATTTCAATTTCAGTACATTCAATACGTTCGGCTCCGTTTGATTGAGCCTTGAGCGCACAGACATTTCAATTTCAGTACATACAATACGATCGGCTCCGTTTGATTGAGCCTTGATCGCCCAGATATATTTCATTTCAGTAATTTATGTTTGTTGTATTGATTGTAGAATTATAGGACTAATCATAATTCACTGATAAAACCAATGAAAATTTGACAAGAATATGGTGGATACGCCGCTGGTACTTCCTATATATAAGTATTCTTGTCAAAGGATCAGAGGCGTTATCAGGCGGTTATGAGAAGTTCCATGTAGGATTTACTATTGCCTTGGTTGAAATTGTGTTACATTTATATCATCTCACTATTTAAAGAAATTGGATTGTGATCCATTTCTATATAGACTAACCTCTCCATCATAACAAACGAGAGAGGAACCATCACCATTCAAACATATATGCTATCAGAATGTGGATACAATTGTTAGTTGTTGTGTTTATTTGTGAAGATTGTAGAATTTCTGCCTTAGGATATAACCCTAAGCATATTCAAACTTTTATGCGTGATATCATTTTAGCGAATCATTCCTGCTTAACAATACTTATACAGTAGGCAACAAAAAGCGATTCCTGTATTAGGATACTTAACCTTTACAAGGAACGTTACCGCCTCAAGCAAAAAAAAAACCCAAACCCTTATTTCTTCTAAGTATGTAACTGTCAAAACTAAACACCATCATTCTTTTAGTCAAATATATCACTATTTAAATTTCGGGACGAAATTTCTAAAAAAGCAGGGGATACTGTAACATCCGTCAAAAACGGATTTACCAAACCCGCTCCGTTTATCAACCGAACAGTCAGTCAAATTTTTCGTTGCGAATTAAATGCCCAAAATAATTTTAAACGATCCGTAATCAATTATTATGCGGGGATATATATTTAGTTTTTGAAAAACTGATAAAAATAACAAAATAAAAATGTTTTACCCATGCCGGGTTTCGAACTCGGGTCTGTATCCGGTTCAACCAAAGACTTATCTCTCAGCCGACAAACCACTCCGCCATCTCGATTTTCTGGTAATAACAGAAAACAATTAATTCAAATATTCAATTTCAGAAGTTAAATTATTGCGCCCAAAATAACAGTCGTCGGAAATCCCGACGACTTCGCCGTTTAATTACATTTTCGCTCAATATAACCGATGAATTAACTATTACGACGGTTATAACCGACGTCTGAACCCGCGACATCAGCTGTAACCGCCGGAGAACTAATGACTCCGAATTAAGACCGAATTCAGACCCCATTCATCTCAATACTATCCTATAAATTCAACCACAACTCGCCAGAAGTCTTTCACACTCAAATCGCACCTTTTCTCGGCGAAAACTCACTCGCCGGAAATTTTTATTACTTCGCCGGAAAACCGTATCAGTAATCTCTGAGCTTATTGAACCCCCTAAACTTTTACCGAAGTCACCCACAACCTTTTCAAGCCTTCGGAAGACTCTCTGCTGCAAGATACTTGTCGCCGGAAAAAGACTTCTGTCGCCGGAGTTCTGCCGGAAAACAGAGTAAAATCAGTCGGTATTTTTCACGCCTAATTCCTTTCCTTTTTACTTTTATCTCGTTTGTAAATGATCATTAAACGCTAAAGAAACATGAATCAATATTTTGAACCAGTCAGTCACCACTTCCGGTTAAAACCGGTGAAGATGACGAAGTTTCAGTAATGGTTAAGTGTAATAAAAATCAAGATAATTACCGGGTTAGACACACAGTCCAGCGGTGGACTGTGTGCACTTTTAATGCTAAGGTCACGAGTTCGAGTATTGTCCCTCACACGCCGCCTTGATAAAAATTCTTCTTTTTCAGCAAACTAAACCGGATTGATTGAAGTATATGTTAAGTATATTGATAACTGAGTTTATAATCAAGTGCGACACACAGTCCAGCGGTGGAGTGTGTGTCCGCTAACCCACAGGTCCCGGGTTCGAGACCTGTGGAGCACACCGGTTCTGAGATTTAATTCGTTTTTAATAATAAAGGATTTCTGTTAATTCTAATTAATATATATATGTAATTAAAATCGGATATATAACGGGTTAGACACGTAGCTCAGTTGGTAGAGCTGCGTGCACGCGTACGGGAGGTCTCGGGTTCGAGCCTCACCCGGCGCACAACAATATGCCTATGAACCGGTCAACGATAGTCAAAGTCAACGGTCAAAGTTACTGTAGCAAAAAATAAAATATTTTTTTTATTATTTTTATTCAATTATTTTAATTAAAAATCAATTATAAATACTTAAAAATAACATTTTTTTTTAGGTTAGAAAATAGCCTCAAACTCACAAGAATACACCCAACAAACCTACTAAAATAGATTAATAAAACCCGTTTACTTACCAAACCGTAATGCGATTTATCTAGGTTTAATCGCACTTGTGGTTAAAACCACTTCGCGTGCAAGCAACGTCATCAACCGAACGCACCCAATGTGAGTGAATTCTTACAAACTCCCCTTTTTATTCATGTTTTGGGGTGTATCATGTGTCGCTTAAATTAATTCTCTTATGCAAATTCGTGCCATACCATTATATGAACTAAATTAGAATGTACCTATTGTTTGGTTGTGATGTGTTACATATTGTCAAAGTCGTATGCAAATTATTTAGGCCCATCAGTTCCTCGTGGGAGACGAGAACAACGCGTGCCTCAAAACTCATACATTAGGCCCATCAGTTCCTCGTGGGAGACGAGAACAACGCGTGCCTCAAAACTCATTCATTAAGGCCCATCAGTTCGTAAGAACAACGCGTGCCTCAAAACTCATTCATTAGGCCCATCAGTTCGTGGAACAACGCGTGCCTCAAAACTCATTCATTAGGCCCATCAGTTCCTCGTGGGAGACGAGTCGAACATCGCGTGCCTCAAAACAATCATTTGGTGTATGTGAGTTTAATATTCAATATTATGTGTTGTGTGAATAAATTTACATCTACATTTACTCATATGTGGTATGCACAGTATTTATAATCAATTGGATAAACTTGTTCAAATGTTTTTCCATAGGATTCACTCGCCAACATTATGTTGATCCAAAACCTTTTTACACATGATACAGGTGAACAGGTTGAAGCAAGGAAAACATAGGATATGCCTTAGAAGAGAACCAAGAAGCTTAGACAGATAGTTAGAATATGGTGTATCATTTATTTCCATTAAATTGTATTAATGAATATGAAACTTATAATAAATGTCATGAGCTTTGATAATAACCCAATTATGCCCCGATCACCTTTTCCGCTGCGGGTCGGGGTGTGACAATATTGATTTTGTTGAGGTTGTGGAATGTTTCCTTGATGTCTTGTAACATGTCTTATTCGCTTTTGCTTTTTATCACTAGCTCATAAACGTATGCTTCCATGTTCCTTTCGATTTG
Source organism: Scalesia atractyloides (assembly GCA_947069175.1). Classification (NCBI taxonomy): domain Eukaryota; kingdom Viridiplantae; phylum Streptophyta; class Magnoliopsida; order Asterales; family Asteraceae; genus Scalesia; species Scalesia atractyloides. The sequence goes on along the minus strand of CAMTDV010000016.1, from coordinate 90,682,902 downwards.
CTCGGAGAAGGCCTTGTCGATGAGCCGTTGGTACGTGGCTTCGGCATTTTTCAACCCAAAGGCATTTTGGTGTAGCAAAAAATCCCTTTGTTGGTGTGAAATGTTGTCTTCTCTTCGTCTTCTTTTGCCATTTTTATTTGATGATACCCTTATAAGCGTCAAGGAAGCACTTGAACTTATACCTGGTGAGTGAATCTACCTTCCAATCTATCTCTGGTAGGGGGTAACAATCTTTAGGACATGCTTTGCTCAAGTCCTTAAAATCAACACACATTCTCCACGATCCATCGGGCTTCTTTACCATCACAGGGTTAGCTAACCAGTACTGGTATTTTACCCCCCTTAGGATGTTAGCTTCCACCAGTTTTTCCACCTCCAGACAGGCAGCTTGGCTTCATTCGGGAGCTAGGCTTCTTTTCTTTTGAGTCACTGGTTTGTATGTTGGAGCAATATTCAGTGAATGCTCAGTTACGTGCCTCGGTACCTCTATCATGTCGCTTGGGCTCCAAGAGAATACCCCTACATTTTCCTTCAGGAGTTGCTTTATCCTTTGTTTTGTGGCTTCCGGGAGGTGGTTGTTTATCCTAATCTTCTGTTCCGAGAAGGAGCTGTTTATGCTCACTTCCTCGTCAGGGCTATCTTTGATTTTGCTACCTCCCCCTGCTTCTATTTCCATCGATGCGATTAATAACGCCTCTTTTGTTGGGACCAGCGATGCTATGCCCTTATCGGTTGGGAATCTTGCCATACCATGGACTGAGGAGACCATAGCGTCAAAAGCAGCGAGGCCTGGCCTCCCTATCAGCATGTCATAGTTGGAGGGGGAGCTTATTACTATGAATGTTAGCTCCCCCGTTCTTGCTAGGTCACCATCCCTGAGGCATAAGCTCAGGGTTAACTTCCCTAGGGGCTGTACCTTTTCCCATGTGAAGCTTAAAGCTTCTTAGGGTTGTATCTGTATTTTTCAACCGGGATTTTGTGTCATCGCTGAGTTGACTAAAGAATCTTTGGTACATGACATTTGATGCTGCCCCGGGGTCCATGTACACCCTGTTGACGACCTTCCCTTCCAATTCTGCTTCTACAATGATTGGAAGTTCCATTCTATCTTTTGACTTTGTTGGGGAGAGACATATGACCTCTCGGTTCCAAGGGGTGATTCTCCTCCTTTTTCCTTCTTGGTTCTCTTCTCCCCACACCATGTTGACATTCGATTCTTTCTTGCTTTCTTTCTTTTCCTTGATCTCTTTTACTAAGTGAGCCAACTCCCCCGACTTAACCGCCTCTTATATCCTTTTCTTTAGCTGATAAAAATCGTTAGTTTGGTGCCCTGTGTCATTATGAAAGGCACAAAACTGGTTAAATCTCTCTTGTTGGCTGGCTTTGCTAGGGGTCGAGGTGGTTTGAAGGAGTATTTGACCTCCTCTGTTGACAGGATTTCTTGGGGTGTCTTCATAAGTAGGGTAAAGATGTGTTTATCTTTTTCTCTACTCGATCGGGGGGGACCTTCTTTTATCTTCGAACCTTCTTCCCTCGTAGGGTCTGAATGGTCGTCTCTTTGGGAAAGACTGGAAACGAGGCCTCTTAGACAAGGAAGGTTGGTCTCTCCAGCTACCATGCTCTCTTTTCTTCGAGGCCTGTCTTTCTAAAGCTTCTTCTCCTTTGAGAAATGATTCTGTCCGATCAAAGGCTTCCTCCATCGTTTGAGGATTGTTCTCATGAAACCTTCTTAGCAACTTTTTAGGTCTTATGGCATTCATGAAGGCTCAGACCCTCATTTTCTCGGTTGCCCCACTATACATCAAGCCTTCTCGTTTGAATCTTTCCACAAAAGTTCGAGGTCTTCATGGTCTATTTGTTGAATTTGATGCATGACTGTAGCATCCCTTGTACACTTCTTTTGTGGGGTTAAGTTTGATAGAAAACTTTTATACAAGTCATCAAAGGAGGTGATGTTCCTGACCGGGAGCCCACAGAACCATAACCTTGTCGGGCCAATGAGGGTCTGCATGAACATGTGGCAGCACTCTGCATTGTTCCATCGCTCCACTGTGGCGGCTCCTGTAAAGACTTGTAAATGATCCGCAGGGTCTTCCGTCCCATCATACGTTTTGACGTTTGAAGGCATCTTTATCTTGGTTTGAAAGATATAGTTGGCTATTTCGTCGGAGAGGCATGACAACGAGCTCGGCTTGTAGGGCATAGAAGGAATGTTGTTAGTAGCTCCCGCTTCTCTTATATGTTGGGCAACTGGCTAAGTTTGTAAGTTCTGGACGCTTTGCCAAGCTTGGTTGCCTAAGAGCTGCTGACCTAGCTGTGCTAAGAGCATAGCCATTTGAGAGTTTTGAACATCATATGGCATGCACCCTAGCTGAAGACCGGTGAACGGTGACAAGCTCGCGGCCACGGCTCTGCTAGCCAGCGGCATGGACCTGAGTGCTTCTGCAAAGGTCGTTTGCGGAGGTTGTGAGACAATCTGAGCCTGCTGGAGGAGCTGCTCGACTGTGTACTCAGGATATCTTGGGGAAGGTTGATAAGGGGAGCCGGAGTGACCGCTCCCTTCCCCAAGTGTACCTTCTGCAGGGAAACGTATGTTAGGACTCAGGGAAGCTTGAGTGACACTGGGGGAGGTAGTAGTATACAAAGGAGGAGGCATAGGTGCAAGTGTAACCACAGGTTCATCATAAGACAAGCGTAGCCTCACTCCCTTGGTTTGTTCTTCACAAACGTAGCTATTTAGCAGTTTCCTCAGCTGTATGAAGTTGTTTCTTACCCCTTCCGGCGTTGTCTCCTTGGTGTTCACAGGAAATAGTACCTCACTGGGTGAGGAGGGCACAACACGTGTGGCAGGAGGTGTTTGGAACAGTTGAGTACCTCCTGTAGTCGGTACGACATTTAGTCCGTCCGTGTTACTAGGTGAGCTGCCCATTCCTGGTGTGACAGGGGAGTCCGGCAGTGGAAAGGAACTGTCTGGGACTTCCTTTTAGGGGTGATCCTTTCCGGCCATATGGAAAATGAGAACTTAGGAACAGGGTTGTACTACTACAATGGCTGTTCTAAGTAGCGCGGCCCCACGGTGGGCGCCACTTGTTAAAACAACAAGGATATGGCAGGGAGGAAGGTTTAAGATCAACTCCGGTGGAAGCTCCTTGACTGGAATCTGCAGACAAAGAACACCGTTAGGCTTAACGCGAGAGGTGGCCTCCCGCGTTTGGACTCCGGCGTGAGAATCAGTTATCGGTTCTTCAAAGTCTTAGCGTAATGAAGTAAAGAGTTTTAGAGTGAGAGAGTGAAGTGTGAATACCTTAGGCTGGGCCAAAGTACTCCCTTTTATAGACCTGGTGATCTGCCCAAGGAAGCTCCTTTGCCAGCTGTTACCTTCCCCATCGGGTAAGCATCTTCTTTACTGTTGTTTGCTTGCAGGAGAGACCTTGCCTTTTATGGTAAGTGTACAGGTTTGTGTGTCTCGAGGCCTTTACTTGTGCTTTTGGTAAAAGGTTAAGTCAGTTTGATCTTTGTTATACAATTCCCAAGGTGCTACATTAACAGTAGCTCCCTTATTCTGGCCGGGAGCTAGCTGCCCCATTTACTCGGTCTTTGGTTTTATTTGTGCTGAGCTGGTTGTTGTTTATTTAGGCTTCTTGACTTGTCCTTATGTTGTTGGTTAGGGACTTGGTATACCTACGTCATCAATAAGCGTGCCAAAAACATTAGTTCCACCCTTGCAAACTAATAAAATAAGGAAAACATCTTATTTTAGAATTTATATTTTGATAAGGATATGTATATATATTTTTGAGTAAACTTCCGTTTTGTTCCCTGTGGTTTGACCTTTTTAATGGTTTTGTCCCAATCCTTTAAAAATAGCCATTTTACACTATGATCTATGAAGCTTATCTCTATTTCACTCCCCGCCTATAACGCCATCCAATTTAACCGTTAAATCCTGGTCACATGTCCCTCACATGAGGGGCTTTCCCACAATTAATTCTTTATTTTATATATGTATATAAAATAGGAAACACTCTTTCTCTCTCTTTGAAACATACACTCTCTGCTACTCTCTCTCCCTACCCTTCCACCATCAAAGATGAAAATCTGATCAGACCCTACAGCACCGCCCCAAACCAAAAACCCAAACCTATAGTCAAATTCCGGTCACCATAAGATTGGTTCAAGTCCGAGCACCGGATGAGTTCTGAGAGAGGGAGCAATGGGACCTGATGAGAGTTCCGGCATATTCCGGTCGTTCTGACCCCCTCCTGCGACGGATTTTCTGCGATATGATCTGAGAGAGATAGAGAGATTGGCTCGGATGAAGCTGCCTATTGGACCATCGCCATCCGCTGCTAATATCACCAAACAAGGTAAGCTTTATCTTCAATCTTCAAACTGGAACTTAAATTGGTTCAGATCTGAAAAGAGGTAAGGGGCGGCGGCTAGGGTTTCCATGCGAACCACGTTGATGATGACGATGGGGATTTAGGTTCCGGTGAGGTGGTGGCGGTTCTAATGACAAAACTTGTAAGGTGGTTGTTAGAGATAGGAGAATAAAGGTCGGGGTTGTGTGGGGGGTGTTGGAAGTGAAGGTTGAAGGTGGTGGTGTGACACAATACCGAATGGAGACGCTGTGGTGGTGGGTGGTTTTGGCAGGTGGTGGTTAGTGGGGTGGTGGGTAGTGTCGGTGTCGGCAGGTGGTGGTTAGTGGGTGGTTTTGGCAGGTGGTGGTTAGTGGGGTGGTGGGTGGTGTCGACGGGATGGTGCTGGTGGTGCAGGATGGTAGAGAGAGAAAGAGTCTAGATTTGCTTTATATATGTATTATTAATATATATCTAAAATATGGGTAAAGACTAAAATGCCCTTTATGTGAGGGGCATGTGACCAGGATTTAACGGTTGAATTGGATGGCGTTAGGGGCGGGAGTGAAATCGAGATAAGCTTCATAGATCAGGGAGTAAAATGACTATTTTTAAAGGATTGGAGCAAAACCGTTAAAACGGTCAAACCACAAAGAGCAAAACGGAAGTTTACTCTATATTTTTTGTTTCTATAGTTGTCATGCTTTGTTTCGGTTCATATATGATTTAGGATTATCATCCTTGACTTGCGATTCCAATGCTAATTTCAAAAGTTCAACGTCTTTTATTACAGTTCCCAAACCAATGCGAATTTCATTCAACGTCTTTTATAATAGTTCCCAAACTTCAAATCAATATAAAAAAAACTTCTCAGCACATGAAGTTTAAAGAAGTTTAGGCATAAAGCTCCTTTTTTTTCTTTCATAATGCGTACACATTTCTCGTACATTTTTTTTCTCAACTATAACTTTTTATTTATTTATTTATTAGTTAGTCACTCCAATGATGGTGACTTCAAGTTTTGATTTATTTTAACTATTGGATATTACAATATTACAAGCTATTATAGAAAAAGGAATATATTTAAAAAAAAAATTCTTTTATCTATTATCTTTACACTAAATTTCAACTATTGTCATTTACCTATCTTTATAATAAATTTCAATTTCTATCATTCATTTTATGAAATTGATGATATTTATACTTAATATTTTCAAATGTTACATGTTATATTTTTTTCTCTAACGCAATTAACTTTTTTTGTTACATTAGATCACACAAGGGTATTTTAGTCCATTTACTCTTTTATTTAAAAATATTATAACCGGCACCCTTTCCTCATCAATCAAAACCCCTTGGACCTTGAAGGGTCAAATTTTTAGGTTTGCGTAGTCGTTCAAGGTCTTATAGACTATAAATGACCATTCCTTACCATTATTTGCAATTGTTGTCCTTCAAACCACAATAGATCATTTTATAACTTCACCTACCCAACTTCATATGGGCTAAATGACCAACTCGATCGTAGGACTAATTATTCAAATTTTACCCCTAGAGGTGGTTTACCCAATCCCATTACCCGAAGGACACTTTGGTCAAATTAAGATCATTTATGTCCCGTAGGACATAGATGTTTCCAATATCCTCGTATTTCAATACTCATTTAGTCGTGTTTGCGTCAAGACGCATTTTGGCTCTATGGACCATTTTACTTAATAATTAATATAGCCACACATGAGGTGGATTATTACCCAAATCTGTTTCAACCACCTTTTGTTGTGTCGTATAACTTTCCAAAAGTGTGACCCGTTACAAATACCTAGCAGGGTCACTACCAATACCCTGTGACTTCATTTGATAATTCATGGCAATGCATGCTCTTACCGTTATGCTTACCTATAGGTATAGAACTCAACAAGAGAAAGCGTTAAATGCCGAGTTTAAATGGTGATAACATCACCATTTGACCCGAATAACCTGTTTTGTCCACTTGACCATAATCTCACAAAAACTAAGTTTCCAGGTTACTATCCACCCATTTCGTAATATGATAATGACTAGGTTATCACCCGGGTGCTACCAGGTTGGAGAAAATTATTTAAATAAATATTAAGTGTATAAATAAAATAAAATACAAACAAAGTGTCAGGTTACATAAATTGATGACAAAGTGGAAATACAATTCAAAGATAGTTGAGTCCCTTTGAAGATGCATATCTCAAGTTCCTTCTACCTGTTGAGATCCTTGAACATCGGTCATCTGGGCCAGACAATTAAAAAACACACATTGAACCCTCATGTTGAACCTTTAGCATACATTCAAAGTTTCTTATGTTGTCAAGAGTTTCAGTTGATAGTTGATAGTGACAACCCACCCTAAAGGAAAAATGGCAACTTGTAGTAGACATACCTGTTGTTGAAGTCGATTTCCAATTAGATTGGTAAACAACAGTTATTGCGAACCTATTCATGCAAATAGAAGTTACAGAAGAGAAAATTGACCTGAACGAATCCTTTTAAACAATTCTTGATCAGCTACCAGGTCTCTCGCACACTCAACTCTGCATATATAAAAATACTTTAGTTTGTACTTTAGCATGTATGTATATACAAACCCATGTATGCATAATCTGCAATAAAAAGATCCATCTTTTTTTTTCATTCTAAAAACAAACCCATGTCAAAAAGCATAAACTTTAGTACTTGAATGATGGTACCAATATTACACGATTCCTTGTCGATTATGAATCGAAGCGGGTTCATTATCCGGATACTTCTGATACTCATCTTCCATGTGTGGAGAGTAACTCCAACCTATGGTTTCTAAATGAATTAAAAAAATAATCCGAAAGCCATAATATTCACAAACATTTCACAAAATTCATCATGAAATAGAGGATTTCCACGCAACAAACGACATACCAATTGCAAATATTTATGCGTATGAATCATGTGCAACCTAGAACGTACCACGAAACAACTGCCATCATTTCTTAATGATGTACTATCGGATCACAGACAAAAATAAAGAAAAACTAAGAATCGCAAAAATCATGTACCATGGGTCCTCTCTCGATCAAATGAACGTGAGGAGCTATTTAAGTTCATAGGCAAATGAACTTGTCATGCTCGGATAGATTAAGAGACAACTCTTCCATTTCAAGTCGACACATTGTCGATCTACACAGTGGTTCCTTTACATTAGAAAAACTCTAGTATCGAAATCAAAATCAAAGCTTTGAAGAAGGTTTAAGCAGTCTAAATTTATGGATGGTTGAACCGGATGAAAAGTAAAAATCATAAAAATGTCTCTTAATTGCTTGTTTTCACGTGAAGATTGTTCTTATCTTTTTCGTATGTTATTGTTTCCAAATACAATAAAAACAAAATTAATAGTTTAGTTTAAATCCTTTTCACAATCTATTAGTTACAGCACCTCCGGCATCACCAGCAGGTCCTGCATTACCTTCTGCAGGTTAATCATACAGAGAAATTGCAGAAGTATTTCTCTGCTGCATCAGGACATCCATGTGGCGCTGCTATCAACGTTGGGAAGCCAACTTTTCTTCCTAAATTTAATCATCAGAATACTTCAACCACAAAACAAACAAACTTTATCAGGTCAGAAACACTAAGAAACATTACCTATAAAAAGATATTAATCAGATATTTTGGTCCAGTTAGACACATTTCTAATTCAGCCTTCGGTTTTTGTTTAGGTCCAAAAAAAACTAAATAAACATATATCGATCACAACTTAAAGTCAAAATTGACTCATTCTCATAAGTAGATGGGTCAAGACCGCAAACTTTAGTTATGGAACATAATGATGTTGGTCTGAAAGTATATATAAGGACCCGCTTATATATATATATATATATATATTTAATTTATATATAAGCCTATATAATTAAAATAGTGGATTTATTACATGGCTAAAGGTACCATTCTCGTTTTTGCATTCACATTATTAGAAAGAGGATACGATTATATGGTGATAGAATATATATTGTAAAAGAATCATGACTTATGTTTTACGAGTATAATATAATTGAGAAATAGTAAGTTTATGACTTTATGGTATCCAGATCATAATATTATGTGATCTAAGTATAAAGTAACGCAATTTAAATCAAAACACATACATGGAATCATAACATATACACAAAACAATTAGAAACAACAATACTTACAATATGTAAGATGCCACCGAAATTGCAAACTACAATTAAACAAACATCTCTTCTACTTCATCACCTGGGGTCTTGTTGTAGCTTAAATGATGACGCCTAAAAGAGTAGCGATTTTATAAGTAAGCAAAAAATAAAATATACCAAGCGGTTTGTCCACCTAAACAATACTATAAGATACCATCAGACCATGAAAAGAAGAACCCATATAAAAAATGATGAGGAAACCTACCAAATTAGTTCAACTCTTAGAAGCACATGATGAACATATAAACAACAAACAACATTTATAACTTACACAATGTCATGTAATGATATGTCTTGTGTAATAGCAACACCAAGAGTCTTTTTGTACCAATTCCTGGAATAACCATTCATCCAGCATCTGTCAAAAAATGTATGAAAGTGAAAAAGTAGTTGCAAGTAGATTCAAAGAAACAACTAACCAAATCAGGGGCGAAACCAAAGTAATATTAGGCATAGCACGGGCTACGGCTCAAGTCCATATCCATAGTGTATTTCTTTTTGTATTTTTTCGGTTTTATAAAAAGGACACCCCTAAAATAAAACAAGGATACCCTAATCAACCCAAACTTATAAAATAATACAAGGATACCCATAAAATAATACAAGGATACCCCTAACCAACCCGGAATTTTTGAACAATGCCCTGGTTTGTGTGCTCGAGAGGTTTTTTTTTCATAAAGTGAAAGACGACGAAGTGATGGAACCATTTCAAGCTATGAATAAGAAGCGGACAAATATATTAGGTATTTGTTTTACTCTTATTGTTGTTTTTTTAATATTGTATGATTGCACGGTAATTTTTTTTGGGATACCCCTGATTTAATAGACTGATTCCGCCATTGAACCAAATCCTCTAGGAAGAAAATCTCTCCCAACATTATGCTCCTCGAAATGAACATTATAAACACAAATAATGAATTTGATAAATCATGGGCTTCATATTTGACCAACCAAAATTGAACGAATGGAATGGAGCATATGCATTAGGAACATAAAAAAAGAAACAATTTCTTTTAATCAACTATCTCTCTCTCCCATTCTCCTTCATAAAATTCGGAACAACATCATCAACAAACTTAAAGCTGAAGAAGAAAGTTTCATGAACAACCAATTATATAAAAAAATAATAGGTAAGAACACGCCTGCTAGCATCTATTAGCATATAAGTGAAAAACCAACATCGATAATCAGATTAATTGGGAGGATTAAATATTTGTAGCATTCATTAAAAACCCTATGGAATTGAAACATTTATAGCAGGATTTGGTGAAGTAATTTCACCTTCATATGGCAAAATGATGACCCTCTGTTCTACTTAAAGAAGAAAAAATTCAAATACGTAAATCCAAAAAAAAAACATCTTGAATATACTATTAAAGCATATGAGATGAATAACTTTTACTAAATGCTCTACACAAGTATAACTTACATAATTAAAATTTGCATGAAGAGAAGATAAAGTTTATATTACGAACTCATAAATCATAAAATAATCTCTTGCAATGTAGTTATGCTTATTCGAACCCTAACTATCAAACGGTATCAAAATCAACACTGCATCCAATTAAATTAAGAACACAAGTTAGGGAAATTACAACATACCTTTGATACAAAACAGATTGAGTAGCGTGTAGTCGCGAGAACATTGTGCGATCGATGAATCGTAGAACAGTGAATAAGAAGAAAGACGTGTTGATATCTAGGGTTTGAGAAAAGTAGCAATTGATGTAAAGGGAAAAGAAAGGAAGGTTATATATGAACTGAATTTAATGGGTGGGTACGGGGCTTCATTGAAAAAAAAGTGGACCCGAATTTTGAAGCCAAAACCAAGATTTAGAAGCTCACATTGGTGCCACATCATCTTTCATGATTGTTATATATAATATATTTAAGTAAACCAATCTTTCATGTTTATTATATATAATAGATTTAAGCAAACCAGGTATCTAACTCCTGCTAGATTATTCATAAAACATATTTACATCTGTGTACCTCATGTACTTGGACTAGCCATTTTCTATTATTAAGGTTACAACCCAAACTTCAGTTTAATATAAATTCTCAAATTACCCTTCTTTAAATAACTTAAAATTTCCATAATTAAATTAGTCAATTAAACAAATCATATTTATCACGAAGGGATTACATTTTGTAAATGAACTTTTAGTATATGTCACTTACATACGCCCCTTTTAAACACTCCTTACTTCATTAGCTCGTTTGACCCGTTCCTTCCAAGCTTTCACCTAGCTTGACAAGATCAAAGTTAGCACAATACCCACAAGATTTGTTAGGTTGGCCATCATATAAAATGACCACAACATCTCATGGATTCACACATACCATACCAATTCATTTAAACATTAGCTTTAGGTCAGTTTGACCTTTATAGTCAAATTGTCCTTGGGTATGTATGTGTGCACTAACTTAGAACATGCTTAGCATACAAGTACATATAATACTTGCATAAGTCACTTGTAAGTATCTTCAAACTTCTAATACATCAAAATAGACGCATATAATCAACTACAGTCGACCATTCGTGTTTTAGTCATTCATGTTGGCATATCCCATTTGTAATGGTTAGAAAAACTAATTAGTCATGTAACAACTTTCTATGTAGCTACTAAAATTGACCATTTTGACCCATTTACAATCTAAACTAGTTTAACATGTTTAAATATGGATTGTAGAAGATTTAACTAGCTTTCCACACATATATAATATACCTTCATACAATTTTATTCCATGATTTTATATGATTTTTACAAAATCAAAATGGTAGCTTATTTTTTTTAATCCCAAACAACATGTTATATTTTCGACATAGCCACTGAATATGACATTTTTAACCAATTTAACATCCGAACCAGGTCTTCATGTTTAAATATGAAATAAACTGTGCTCGAAGGTCTTTACGAGCATACAGGGCTCGTCTAGACATGAATTTTTGCAAAACAAGCCTGTAACTCACTTCAATTCTAACTTCCACTTTCTTTTAGGTATTTCTACAAACACTTGGTGTGCGTACAATATTTAAGGCATAATGTACATGGAATTCATGCCTAATTTCCTAGCTCATGGTATCAGACATTATATCTTCATTTAAGATCAACTAAAATTCATTCAATAGACATCATGCATTGATAGACAAAACATTCTTTCAATCTATTTATGAAATTGATCAAACATGATCATGGGTTACACCCAAAATCAAACTGACACCCAATTCCATGAAACCTTTATCTACATGTGAGTAGTCAAGTCTACTTTCAAGATCAAATAAGAAAACATATTCAACCATGAATGGTAGCATGTGAAACATCTATAGTTGACGAAATCATTATCAAATTCAGATTTGCGAATCAATATTGAAAACCAATAAAGCTCTTTACGGAGTGAGATCATCATCTAGGGCTGAAACTCATAGCGATACACACTTGATTATCACCAAAATTCATTCATGCAAGGCTTCAGTTGAGAAATCAAGCTTCAATTTTCACCCATCTATCGCGCTCTCTCTCTTGCTCATCCATGTCGCCATCTTCATAATCCAGAACCCAAGTACTGATTTTAACAATAGTCCACCCCTATTTTGACCATTTTATAACTTACAAAAAGTGATAAATGATCCCTAAATTTAGCCCCATTGACCCTTGTGAGCCTTTTATAAACTGTATTTTCTATAAAGCATTCATTCACATATTACTTAACATGTTACTAGGTTAATTTATTTAAATCCTAATGTTTACTAGGTTAATCTTTACCACTAATAGTATTGTATCCGCTCATCCCATGTTAATTTTATTTCATTACCAAAATTGTTATCGGGATGTTACACTTGGATTTCTTAACTCACCAAGTATTTCTCTATATCTTTCCCCCACATATATATATAGAACCCCTTCCACATCCTCTCAACACCACCACCACCCCATATATATCCCATGTTAATTGGTCGTATAACCATGTGAAAATAAGTTACTTGGTCGTATAACCTTATACGACCCTGATACTTCGGATTTTTTTATGAAGTTAATATTCGCAAATTAGGGTTTCGATTTGTACTTTTTAAGATTCACGTACATGCATTTATTCCCTCATATCATTACAAAAAGTAAGAAATAAAATTTTTACTTTTTAAAACCCGCTAGTACAAGAACCCGACATGTCTTTTTGTTTCTAATTAAGCAAAGCAGATGCTGCCTAAAAAATATGAAGCCCGATGAATAACCAAACAATGTTAATCTTTGTTATATATTAACGACTAAACCCTTGAATCCCAACGCTTCTCCTTACAATCTGTAAAAGCAACTTTCCATCGTAGGGTAGGTACGGTGTAAGTGAATAATAACGACGGAGATCCTCATTAGTGTAAGATAATGGTGAGGAAGGGATGATGAAAAGTTTTGAGTTAAGGTGACTATTAGACGCCATGGTTTGAGTTGTAATGAGGGTTTTCAGAGGTAATGATAGATGTCAATCAAAGTTACACAAGGTTGAACCCTAGATGTCAATCAGAGTACGATTGCTAAAGTTTTTCAGTATCCTACTGCCGGAACGCTATTCTCAAAAACTTCTTTACCATTGTTAAACCCAATGGACTTCACTTTCTGAACAATTTATAAGCAGCAACAACATCACCACCACCACCATTGGTATGCGATCACTAAGTTTACTTTGTTATTAAGTTTCACCAACTTTTTTTTATTATTTTGCAAACGATTCTTCGAGAACTAGAAAAGGAGAAAATAGGGAACGAGATACTAACTGTCAGTTAACCTGTGCCGATCAATTTTGTGATAGTCCAAATTGCAACTTTCATGATTACTGACCCCCTCACGAAAGTAGGTTTCATAATCACATGAAACAAAGAAATTTAATCTTGGAAGAGATGAAGATTTGGGTACAACTTCTAGTCATAAAAATCACTCTTCAAGAGTTGATCATGTTGACTGTAATAAAATGGAACATAATCCCTGATTGTCTAAAGAAGCGCTTTTTTCATGTGTCATATGTTGGACCGAATGTAGTTCAACTAGAGGAGATGGGTACAGAAAAGTCAAATAGAGGACGGAAGCTCTCAACGTGGGGATGGGTGCCAAAAGTCCGACAAACTTGCAATTAGTCAGCATTCATTACTTTTTAAATGAACAATAGTTGAACTGATTGTCATCTATCATTACCTTTTCACACAAGCGGTACCACATTTAAGTTTGACAAACGAGTTGAAAATAATTAAGCAGTTCCTTATATAGCAAAGTATATTCAGGTTCTAGAGTTAGACTTATTATTATTAGTATTGGGTATTTTAGTTGTTGGTACAATAACTAGGCAATTAAACCTTACAAACACCATCTAAAAACTTATATAATATGAATTTAGACGCCACATCAATCTGAATCTGAAAGTTAACTTTGACGTACTGACGTCAACATTCTTTTTACTTTGAAACAAATCCCATTTTTTTCTTTTACAGACACATGAAACCTCCAAGCTGTGGAAACGGTGGATATGGGAATGGTGGTTACGGAACCTTATTCTCATAAATTCTAATGTCGTACAACCACAATCCTACATTATTGAAAATCATTGTATCACCCCGTCTATCTTCTGCAATACGTCTTACTTCTTTCAAAAATCATATCAAACTGACCGATCACATTATCCTACAACCGGAACCTTATTCTCATAAACCGCTTCAGCAATCCTTTTACTTTGAAACAAATCCCATTTTTTTCCTTTTACAGCCACATGAAACCTCCAAGCTGCTTCTAAAGTAGTGAAACCGAAATCCCCCAAAACGATACCGTGTTAAATCAAAATCCTAAGAATGCAATTAAAATAAAACTAACTACTAGGCTATCTAGACACGAACTAGAACAAGAGTTGTATTCAGTGATGATGAAAAGATAAACTAGGCTAGAATCCCTCTCGTTATTACTAAGACTTTTATAGGAAATTAATGTGATTTGGAACCAGGATCGTTAGATTCTAAACCCTAAGAGATACCGAACAGGACCCTTAACACTTCTCGGGAAGATACCTATGGACTCAAAAAGGGCCGTTAAGACTACTGGTTTTCTAGACTTCCTTTCGGTTACCTAGTTTCTAATAAAGTACCTTAATTTGATTAACCCCCTCTCGGTTGAAAACCTAAGGCAACTAATGACTTGGAATGGTTTAATAGAAAAGGACTTGGTAAGTAAACTAGACTCGGATTTTCTCAAAACCTAACCTAACGATTTACCAAACAAGATCTACTAACAACCTAACACTTTTCTATGTTAAAATTGGCAGAATATTAAAGTCTAAATTACTCTTGTTTACCGTTTCTGTGTATATTGGCCACTTCACCATAAAATTACCTAAACCCGCTAGGACCCGGATAATTAACACAACCTCATCATGAAAGACATTGAACAAAACTTGTATGAAACATGTAAACAATCATAAATCAGAATATAATACACATATGCACCGAACCAATAACAAAAGTCTTTAACTTTATTAGAAATCCAAAATCAACATAAAAATCCCATAAAAATCAAAACTTTAACTTAAGTTCATCATAACCTAGGTAGCTACAAGATATTTAGCCAATAATCATTGTATCAAACATCAAAACACAGGTTGTAAGAACAAAATTCATCATAGCAAGGACAACAAGTTGGAAACAAGTAGAACCGGAAAGAAGGAACCGATTAAGTCTTCAACTCTCGAACTCTATCTTCCAAACGATGATTCCCAAACTTCCAAGACTCAAAACCTTAACTTAAGCTTTCGAATTCGCCTCTATGTTGTAGAAAAAGCGTCCAAAGTCTAGCGAATTCGTCCTTAGGGTTATGGGAACACCAAAAGAATGCTTATATAGTTTTCTCAGCTCAAAATAATGCCCAGCTCGAAGAATTCTGCGAAAACCACCCTCTCGCGGGGCACGAGAGGGATCATGCTATCCAGTCGCGGCCCGCGACCGTGTTTCTGACGTCAGCAATATTTAAGCCTCTCACCGGGCGCGAGAGGCACATAAAATACTAGTCGCGGCCTGCTAGAAGCTCAAAATCCAGCTTTTTCGATTCGTTTCAGCTCCTGAGCCTTCCAACTCGTTCCAGGACTTGAATTCTTCATGTTTTACTCATTTTCCTCACCTTTCAGTTGTTTCAAACATGCAAGACCTGCAAAACACAATTGGATCAGAAGTACGCAAATTCTAACGAAAACTAAACTAACATTACTGTAAAATATACAAACTGTACACGATAAAAGATGTATTTTGCAATACATCAGACCTGGAGGAGCATGTGGTTCAATACAGAGAAAGGATCGAGATAACCCCATCCCTAAAAGACTAAAGGAAGCCTGTCTATGCAAGGGCTTCGGATCCACACTCACTAGATCAGCACTCAAGTGGCTGCTAAGTCTTCCTCCTTACTCTATAACTTCATTTTCTCATTTAGTTAACTTGCTCAATAATCAATTTTATTGTAGTAGATCGTTTGAAAGGTTAACTAGTGACTTGTTTATGATCACCCAAGGTCGTGATGAATCACTTAGAGATTACATCACTAAATTTAGTAGAGAATCCTTAGAAATCCCTAATTTAGATATTGCCACTGCTGTGGAAGCATTTAAAATGGGATTACTTAAAGATTCTTAATTCTATGATGATCTTGTTATGACACCTTGCAGGAATTTAGACAAAGTAAGGAATAGGGCCTTGAGATTCATCCGCTTACAGGATGACAAAAGGATCCAGGAAAGATTATCAGGATCCTCAAAACAGGAGAAACAAGGATCCTTTTTCAAGAATAATCGATCCAAACAGTACTCCAGGCATGACAACCAGAATGTGCATGCGGTTGAGCAAGAGGAAGACGATGAGGATTATCCTCCTATTTCTGAATATTGCTTTTCTGCTGACAATAGTGAACTAATCCTTGCTTTGTAGAATTTAGGTGATAAAGCAGGTGGCCACGAAAGAATGAAAAGTCCCCAGCCAGTAAGGACAAGTCGAAATGGTGTGCTTATCACGAAGACTTTGGTCACCTCATTGATGAGTGCATAACATTAAGAAAGGAAATAGGTTATCTTTTGAGTAAAGGTTATTTGAAGGAGCTGCTAGGAAGGAAAAAATCAAGGATCCATGAATCTGAGAAAATTCCTGAAAGAGCTCCTCCACCGCCAGCTGATGCTCAGATCATAAACTTTATTTCTGGAGGGTCCGATATTTGTGGAACCTCGTTTTCTGCAGCTAAGAGGCAAGCCAAAGAGACCAAGATGGAAAATGGGGATAGAACTGTTCGGACTTTCGTTCTATCACAGCAGAAAGTGATATCCTTTGACGAGGATGATCGTGTTGACATACAGGATCCTCATCACGATGGTTAAGTCATTACTTTGTTTATTTCTAACCACTTTGTTCACATGATCCTCATTGATGGAGGAAGCTCAGTGAACATAATTCAATTTAATGTCCTCAAAAGAATGAATATTCCTGAATCCGAAATTGTGCCAAGATCATCAGTGCTCGTGGGATTCAGTGGAGAAACAAAGAATACATTGGGGGACATCAAGCTTCCAATTTACATAGAGGGAGTGAATTCTAATCAAAAGTTCCGTGTGATAGACTGCTTATCTTGTTGTAATGTTATCCTTGACAGGCCCTGGATACATGATATGAAGGCAGTTCCCTCGACGTATCACCAATGTGTCAAGCTCCCAACCCCATGGGGAGTGGTCAAGATAGAGAGTGATCAGCAGGAGGCGAAGAACTGCTACACTTCCTCAATGAAACCAGCTTCAAAACCCAGGGAAGCATAGCAATTAAAGGATCCTCCGAGAGACGTCATGGAGGCTAGATTACAAGACGTCAAGGATATTCTGTTAGACCTTGAAGATCCTGAATCCAAAGTGTATTTAGGATCCGGGATCTTGGATAGCATAGAGCAGGACCTAGTATCCTTCCTGAAAAGAAGAAAATCTACCTTCGCTTGGAAGCACAAAGACATGACAGGTATATCAAAAGATGTTATTACTCATAAACTTGGTATTGACAAGTCTTTCATGCCAATACACCAAAAGAGGAGGAAATTTGCTCCTGAGAGAAATGCCATCATCCAAGAAGAAGTAGATAAGTTGCTAAAGGCAAGTATGATTAGAGAGGTCAAGTATCCTAGATGGTTGGCCAATGTGGTTGTTGTTCAAAAGAAAAATGGAAAGTGGAGGGTATGCGTTGACTTTACTGATTTGAACAAGGCATGTCCCAAGGATCCTTTCCCGTTACCCCACATTGACTACATGGTGGATGCTACGGTGGGTCACGAGTTGTTAACTTTTATGGATGCTTCATTAGGATTTCAGCAAATTCGGATGGAACCATCTGATCAAGAGGACACAACGTTCCTGACACCCACCGGCATATATTGCTATATTGTTATGCCCTTTGGTTTAAGAAATGCAGGTGCAACATACGAAAGGTTGGTGAATATGATGTTCAAGGAGTAGCGTGGACACACGATGGAAGTTTACATATATGACATGGTAGTCAAATCCAAAAGAGCAGATGATCACCTGAAGGATCTTGAAGAAGCGTTCAACATCCTCGATCATCATAATATGAAGTTGAATCCGTCAAAATGCCATTTCGGGGTTATAGCTGGAAAATTCTTAGGATATATGTGACCAAGAGAGGGATCGAGGCAAGTCCATAGCGGATCAAGGGCATTGTGAACATCAAATCTCCTACCAATGCTAAGGATGTGCAAATATTGACAGGAAGAATTGCAGCCTTGAACAGATTTATCTCAAAGTTCTCAAAAAAATGCAAGGTTTTCTATGACATTTTGAGGAAGAATAAGAAATTCGAATGGAATGAGAAGCATGAAGCTGCTCTTAAAGCTTTCAAGGATTACTTATCCTTATACTTAGCCATTTCAGGTAATGCGATAAGTGCGGTCGTAGTCAAGGATCATGAAGGCCAACAACATCTGGTATACTATGTAAGTGAAACTCTACTTGATGCTAAGGCCAGGTATTCTCATTTAGAGAAACTAATTCTTGCTTTAATTATGGATTCTACTAAACTTAGACATTATTTTTAAACTCACACTATTATTGTTAAGACTAACTTTCCCATTAAGAATGTTCTCAGGAAGCCTGAGATGTCAGGTAGGATGGCGAAGTGGGCAGTCAAGTTTAATGCGTATGACATTAAGTATAAACCAAGGACTGCCATCAAGTCCCAAGATATAGCTGACTTTGTGACTGATTTCTGTAGTGATCTACAAAGGGAGGCTATATTGGAAGTGCAACAACTTGAGGAGACCAAGGATACTTGGACACTCTTCACAGATGGAGCTTCAAATGTTAAAGGAATTGGACCAGGCATACTACTAAAATCGCCACAGGGGGATATTATACCCCAATCTATTGCATGTGAGTTCCAAACCAATAATAACGAGGCTGAGTATGAGGCCTTAATAGCAGGTTTGCAGTTAGCTAAGCATATGAGGATCAGGTATCTTCAAGTATTTGTAGATTCTCTGTTAATTACTATCATTATAACAGTTCTTACATTGTGAAAGGTAAAAAGCTAATCAAATATTTAGAGATAGTCAGGAAACTGGCAGATTCTTTTGCTTTTTTTAGTTTAATACAGGTACCCAAAGAAGAGAATGCAGAAGCAGAGGTTTTAGCTAACCTTGGATCATCTCTAAAGATGCAAAAGGATGTCAAAATACCGATCATCCATGTTTTGTCCCCTGCAATTGAGGAAAATGAAGCAATGGAGTTAGTGGAAGATACTGCAATTGTACTACTTGTGATATGTAGTCAAATTCCGGATCCTGGATCCTTCCAATTCTGAAGTATATCCAGAGTGGGGAAATTCCCACAAGGGAAAATCCTAGAGCCTTCAAGATTAAGGTATCTCAATTCACCATAATTCCTAATATATTATACAAGAGAACTTTTGCAGGTCCCTATTTGAGCTGCATTAAGGATCTAGAAGTTCAAGAAGTCTTGAAGGATTTTCATGAAGGATACTATGGAAATCACACTGGGGGCAGAGCACTATTTTCAAGGATCCTAGAACATGATATTATTGGCCTACAATGAAGAAGGATTTTGTGGAATATGCAAGGAAATGTTATGCTTGCCAAAGGCACAACAACATTCTTTACCAACCGGCAGAGCCTCTGCATCCTATATCCTCTTCGTGGCCATTCATGAGATGGGGAATGCATATAGTAGGCAAACTTCCCCAGGCATCAGGAGGAAAGGTGTTTATGCTAGCCATGACAGACTATTTCACAAAATGGATAGAAGCAGAAGCCTTTGCCCAAGTCAGAGAAAAGGAAGTCATATCCTTTATTAAACGAAATATCATTATTAGATGTGGAATTCCTTTTGAAACTGTTTGTGATAATGGATCTCAATTTATTGGGAGTCGTACTAATAACTTTTGTGACAGCTGGGGGATTAGGATGATAACATCAACACCATCCACCCACAAGCTAATGGTCAAGTAGAATCATCCAACAAGATCATCATCAACAACTTGAAGAAAAAGCTTGGATCCAAGAAAGGAAAATGGGCTGAAGAGTTGCTATACGTCTTATGGGTAGATAGAACAACCCCTAAGAGTGATACTGGTCAAACTCCATTCTCCCTAGTCTTTGGGGCTGAGGCAGTGATCCCCACAGAAATGGTAGTTCTTACAGCCAGAACAAGCATCCGTGATCCTGAGAAAAATGCAGAGAACCTGATTCAAGACTTGGACACTCTGGAAGAGTTTAGAAATTTGCAAGGATAAGGTTGGCTAGCCATCAACAAAGAATGGCTAGTGCATACAACAAGAATGTCAGGATTAGAAGATTTCAAGTTGGTGACTTAAGGAAAGCATTTCAGAATACCACGAATCCTGCCGATGGAAAGTTAGTACCAAAGTGGGAAGGCCCTTATTTTATTGAAGCTAAAGCTGGAAAGGGGGCATATCATTTGCTGACCATGGATGGTGATCTCCTTCCAAAAGCTTGGAATGTTGTTCACTTAATGAAGTACTTCATGTAGATAGGATCAAGGATCCTTGGAAAAAAGGATCATCGAGGGATTGATGATCCTTGCTTTGGTAACATATTTCTAGTACTTTCTTTCATAACATACTTATTATTGATTAAAAGGAAAGGATGTTAGATTCTTAACATCCAATTTTTTTATCAAGTTTTAAGTTGTTGCAGAACTTATATAAAGTATCAAGAGGTTGGCCACCTCTCCAAGACTTTTGGGCTTGTCCCCAGCTTAAGGTATCTATTATCTTTTACGGTTTAAAGGTTTTCACCTTTCACATGAATTGGGTTTTGACACCCCCCCAGTTGCGCACGTTATCCAAGTATAGTTCGAGGCAAGGGGACCAGCACCCGCTTTAGGGGTTGACAATTTCATTGATGTTGTCTATATGTAGGATCCTAAGTATAATGGTAGACGTACCATACCTTCGTTCCTAAGGTTTTGTCATTTTCATGTCACTCAAGTTGGGCCATTCGCCAGTATGGGCCATACCCTAGTATCCTAAGTTATTTAGGCTTGTCCCCAGTTATTTGGGCTTGTCCGTAGTTTATTTGGGCTTGTCCCCAGTCATTCATTTATCTGTTGACGTTTGACTTAGCCCCAAGTTGGTTTCTACAGGTTCTTGAAGTTTTTGCAAGTAAGGATCTTGGATCCTCAAACTTTAATTAATTCTTATGCTCTATTTATGCAACAATAAGTTCTAAGGATATAGAATCCTAACTTGGATTCCTCGGTATGACCTGTAACATTCGTCGAAAAACGGGTTTTCCAAACCCGCTTCGTTTAATAGTAAGTTATTCAGTTATAAGATTTCGTTGCGTATTTATTGTTCAGATTATATTAAATGGAACATAATTAATAAACATTTTAGAATTTAAAAACCATAATTGATAAATAATAATAAAAGGTGAATAAAAAAATAAAATGGGGCTGCCGGGTTTCGAACCCGGGTCTCCACTCAAACCAAACACACAACACACCACTACACCACTTGCCCACATCTGCTACATCTCAAGACAAATATGTATTTGTAATCACATTTCCTTTGATCCGGATTCAAACAAGAAACAGCCGCGCTAAGTCACCGGCTATCATCAAGAAACCGGATTCCTCGTCAATCATCGAATGTAACTGATAGACTCAAACAGAGAGTCAACAATCCCCAATCGGTTATGCAATCATTTAGGCAATTTCATTTTGACCGAAACTTTTGAAACCGAAAATTCCTAACTAGCTGAATACTCTATAAATACCGGCTCTACATTTCGATTAGAACTCGCTCACTTTCTCAAACAAACTCTCTAATCGATCAGAAAGTTCTCTGCTTGAAATTAAAACTCGCCGGAATCATCAGTTACTCGCCGGAAAACCGAGGAATCCATTCCATTTCTGCCTTACTCTAAAATAGGACTTCTAGAGCTCAGACAGAAATCACCTACACACACCTCAAACTCCCTGTAGAGCATCTGTCGCAAGTTAAGCTTCGCCGGAAAAATTGGAACTCGCCGGAGTTGGTCACCGGAATCATCCAAGTTCTGTTCTCCAGTGGGTATGAACCTTTAAAACATTTTTATGTTCATATTTAATTCTGTTAGTTCGTAAACCAGTAACCAGAATTGATAAGATAGATAACAGTCGAGTTATGTTTCTGGGTATTATTTCAGTTGAAGAAGATGAAGTCAGTCTAAATATATATGTGTAATAAAACTTGGTATTTTAACTGGCTTAGACACACAGTCCAGCGATGGACTGTGTGCAATTACAAAGCATACGTCCCGGGTTCGAGCCACACCTGTTTCGACTTACTGAAATAATACCAATCTTTTTAAAACCTATTCAGATCATCCTTCAACATGTATATAAATATAGTATAATCCCGGATATTGATGGGTTAGACACCCAGCCCAGTTGGTCGGGCTGGGTGCAAGTTAAGTCGATGGTCACGGGTTCGAAACATGTTCTGCGCGTCCGGTTCAGGCCAGTATAAACCTTTTTTAATTAATTAAATTCCAGATTTAAACCAGTAAGTATATAAATATAATTAAAATCAGAAATATTTCGGGTTAGACACGTAGCTCAGTTGGTAGAGCTGCGTGCACGTATACGAGAGGTCCCGAGTTCGAACCCCACTCAGCGCATAATCAAACACAGTCCGACCGGTCAACGGTCAAAAAGTCAACCTTTTTATTTTCTTTTTATTTATTTATTTAATTTGAAAATTATTTAAAAATACTTAAAAATAAGATTATTAAAGTTAGAAAATTTCATTAAACTCACAAAAAATAAATCTAACAATCCCATTAAAAACACTAATTAAAAATATTAATCTCAAATAAAGTTTATTTATTTACCGAATCATTTCGTTATTATTTAGGTTAAGTTTTTCCCTCGTCGGTTGAATCATAATATTCGTGCGCATTCATCGTCATCAAGGAACGCACCCTCTGTGAGTGAATTCTTACAAATTCCCCTTTTTATTCATGTTTTGGGGTGTATCATGTGTCGCTTTAATTATTTCGTTTATTCAAACTTGTGCTATTACCATTATATGACCTAAACTTATGATGTAAATATTGTTTGTTGTGATACGTGTTTACATTCTTGTCAAGTTGTGTGCAAATCATTCATTAGGCCCATTAGTTCCTCGTGGGAGACGAGTTGAGCATCAGGTGCCTCATTAGATCGGCTCCGTTTGATTGAGCCTTGATCTCATTGTTCATCATTTGGTGTGTGTGCTTGTGCATTAATTGATATTATGTGTTTTGTGATTAAATTTACATTTACGTTTATCATATTTGGTTATGCACAATTTTATTCAAATAACCAACATAACTAATCCTTTCAAATATTTAAATAAGATTCACTCGCCAACTTTTGTTGACCCAAAACCCTATTTTACACATGATACAGGTGATCCGGTTGAGAAAAGAAACACATAGGATGGCCTAGAAGAATAAACAAGTTAATGCCTTGGAATGAACGTTTAGTTTTGTTTCCCTTTGTAATTGTACTCTAGTTTGTAATTTGAATGAAAATGTATTTGAACATGTTGTGTTTGTATGTTTATTGTAACTTCTTCTTTAAAGAGAAATAATAAATATGAAACTTTATAGTAAATGTCATGAGCTTTGATGAAAACCCAATCATGCCCCGACTACCATTTCCGCTGCGGGTCAGGGTGTGACATGACCTTTCCTCAATTTATCTATTTTATCTATGTTATAGTTTTCACCCTCGACCTTCGAATTGAAAGCATGTGATCCTGGATCACACGTTAACTTGTATATATTCTGAAAATTGCTTAAATATCTTTTTAATGAATCAATATTTTCTAAATGTTGGGGAACATGACTAATTAACATAAGCATAACAATATGATGTTACAAAGACAAAAGAAATACATAACACCAAATGTAGTTGAAAGATTAATGTTTATTCATAAGAACCCTTTAAAAGGTTGTCAAAATTGTCAACCCAAACTTCTACCAAAAAACGGGTCGTCCATTTGGGTTGACAAAGGGGTGTCCATGATAACGGGTCATACGTTGCAGGAATTCATAGTGCAGGAAATTAAAGTGAGGGGCCTCAAAGGCTCCATCCTCCACAAACAGAAAGGACCCATCTACCTTTGCCACCCCCCATTCTCTAGGTTTAAGGATCAGTGATCCTTAAACCTAGAGAAACTATTGTTCAAGGTTACAAACCATAATTGTTCTAATAAAAAACAACATAAACCACAAAACCATAAAAAGTGGGCTCCAGCCTAGGCATCAACATCCATCGTCGCCCACTTCAGCAGCCTACACCATCACTACTTCACCACCTTCTCCACCAGCTGCTGCCTCCACAGAATCCTTTGTACCGCTTGGTTCAACCTCCAGCAAGGGCACCTGTTCAGACTCTTCTTCATCTCCAAGCTCCTTCAAACCGTTGCTTCTAAGCCTCAACATCCCATCCAGCCTTGTCAAAGGAAGGATCCATAGCCTCTTGGGCTATTTGAATCCTTGCCTTCTGAATAGCCCTGACAGCAGAGATCTTGGCCTCATCAGCAGCCTCCAACCGGTCCTTGTTCGCCTGGATTTCATCCACCACAACGTACTTCTCCAAGCGATTGATCTCCTTTTCCAGCTACGCAATCCTCTTATCTTTGGCAGCACAGAAAGCACGAAGATCAACAACGGCCTCTTCCGCATCAGCTAGGTGGTTTCCTTGGAGAGCCTGGATTTGAGCAACTTCCTGCATGTGGCAACGCTTAATGATTAGGATCAGCGATCCTTATAAAAGTTCGTATGATTTAGAATCAGTGATCCTTACCTCAGAGTGTGACATTTCACGTTTTCAATCCTTGATTTTGTCTCGATCTTTCAAACTACTTTTGGAAGTAAAATCGCAAACTGCTACGCAAACGTTATCGGTTTAACGCGATGTACACTTCGGAACAATGACACGAACTAAACATACCCTAATTATCCTTTACATAACTTAGAAAAAGTTTTGAGGGTTTCGGTAAGGCAAAAACATGCTTATGCAACTCTAGGG
This sequence comes from Scalesia atractyloides, assembly GCA_947069175.1. NCBI lineage: Eukaryota > Viridiplantae > Streptophyta > Magnoliopsida > Asterales > Asteraceae > Scalesia > Scalesia atractyloides. Next base: position 90,657,722 of record CAMTDV010000016.1, on the reverse strand, counting down.
ACTATTTTGCAAATTCTGTGAAAGTACGCCGATTTGCGTAATTCTTAATACGAAACACGTACTACATCCAAAATTTTTTGATATCATTAAAATCTTGTATTTTAATGATTGGAATGCAAAAATATCATTCGTTACGCACTTACGACCGTTTACGCGTTAATTAAAGCATTCGTCGTAATTAAGCGAAAAAGGCAACCATACAACCGAACGAACCGACATCCGTGACATTTCCGGGCATATTAAAGTTCCCTAAGCTTATCGTCGTTATAAAGCTTAAAAATCAGGTTAACGAATGTTAGAAATGCGAAAACGCGACAAAATGAGTTCAGGGGCCTGTTTTGCCATTTTTCAAAACTTGGTGCCAGCAGGGGCCCTTACAGACCGTATCCGAAAGACCTTACGATCTGTAAGCCATTCCCAGATCAGCAGTTTGTGTGGCAACTTCTTGTTTCATTGCTTGGACACCAACAACTCGAATTTGCCATCATTCCTTCTGCATGGGACATGTGTTAGGACCTCCCTAGGATCATGCCAACACATTGTACATGTGTGATGATCTTATGGATTCAAGATTACTATAAATAGGTGATCATTTTGGCCATTTTTCTTTGCTCATTCATTCTTCTCCTTCTCCTTGTTCTAAGTTGGAGTGCTACCACCTTGTGGAGGCCTCCCATCTGAGCATCTATCATCCTTGAACACAAGTAAGTGTTCTACCTAGTCTTATTCTTTTATTTTGGCCATTTTGAGCCAAAAGTCAAACAGTTTGACTTTCTGTTTGACTTTCGTCTAACCATTTTGGTCAAAGTCAAAGTTCAATTGAACTTTGCAACGTGATCGTAATCACGAAGGTTATGATCCATAGCGATCAGGCCTATTGATTACCACGTTTACTAGTCGAAGTGACGAGTCAAAGTTTCGGTCAAAATGCGCATTATGGGCATTTTGCGACAGAACTATTTTCGGGCATCAAAACACTAAGTTTTGATACCAAAACATTTTTATAACTTAGTGTCACACCCCGACTTGCAGCGGAAGAAAAAAAATAGGGATGCAACAGACACCTCTTGGCACAAGCACATTGTTTATAAAGACACTACATTTTATTACTTAAAAAATGTTGATTACATACTACATGTATGGTACAACTGCGTGTTCCCATGAACCACATAAGTCTTTTAAAGCCACATGCGTCTATACCAGCATTCAGCTATAACATGTCTTGAACAACATACACGGATCACACCAGTCTCAAGTTACCTGAAATGCATGTTAGTTTTAAAAAGGGTCAGCTAAACGCTGCTGGTGAGTTCCACTTGTTTAGTTGTTATGCAATAATATGTGTTAACAAGTTTAATTGCACTGGTCATAGTCACCGATGGAATTACATGAGGACATAAGTGAAACCTTGACCTGTCATAGTCACTCCGTGTCATACAGACACATCATCGCGCCGGGTTGTGTCACCCCAGACACTTCCCACCAATTGCATCACAAGCAGTTCAATGTTCCCCTGCAGTTATGCCTAACAACATAACCAAATGAGGACAAGTGCAGTTGACTTGTGGTCGGCATCGGACCATCCGGCCTCAACTGGGTTTGTCAGACCAATAGTACTATCCACTGCCCACGGCTCATATTAATCACTTGTAGAGGGGAGGGTGTTCATGTGTTAGATAATTCACATCATCACAAGTTCGTGCAATTAACGTAGTTTCGTAACATACAAGTCACTCCAAAAAAACAGTATAACAAAGTTTAAAAATGGTGGAGTGAAACTCACTCCCAACTTGGTGTAATCAACATAGCTTTTAACATGCAAGTCCCCAGAAAATAGTAAAACAATTTAAAGCGGGGAAGTGAACTCACATGATAGCAGTATCACAGGTAGCAATAGGAGTATATGTAGGCTTGTTCGGCTCTAACAGCAATCATGCAAGTAATTACTAATATCAGTCGCTAGGTCGGTAACGCCTATAACTTGGGCCCGAGTGGGTATTTTCAGTCCATATTGTGCATATAGTATCCCGGTGTGGTGATGGATGTTAGGGTATGATTAGTTTCACATTTGGCTCCCCGGCACCGGTTCGCGTGCTAGCCAAAGTCGGTTATTTGACACGTTCAGATAATGGTACGAGAATACCAATAGTGCCCACGTGTTGTGATTTAAGAAAGATTAACTTTTCATTAAGAGAGTTTGGGTGTTTGGGGAGTCTAGGTTGGCAAAATTTGAGTTTCCATTCTCACCATCGGGAATCCTCCCAAACGGTAGTGGAACACACCCAAAGTGTTCTGCTTACCCTGGAACCTCCCAAAATACTCCCGGTGTTCCAATTATAGTCAAGATAGGGTTTGGTCCATTCCCAGTTTCGGCAGGTTCGATGTACGGTAAACTGCCGAATTTAGTTGAAATAAGCGTTTCAAAAGTCGAAAATCCCCTTTAATCTACATAGTTCATAAAATCCTAGAAATTTTTTTATAACTCAATAAAAATATATAGATTCCAATAAAATTATTTTGGGAATTTATAAAGCTATTTTAACTTCTCAATTAAATCATTTGTAAAACAGTATTTACCCGAATAATTCACTTTGTTTATCATCCGATGTCCAAAAATTCCTAAACTATTCCAGGAACTTCCTTACATGTCCAGAAACTCCCTGTAAAAATTTGGGATTTTTCTAATTTGGTTTCAATGCGTTTTCGGCTACCGAAAACTCATAAAAATGCGGATTTGTAATCCGCATCAAAACTCATCCAATGCACTCCCAAACTTTCCATAACCTTTCCCATATGTTCCTTAGTGTTCATGTAAATTTTGGTGATTTATTGACTTAGTTTGTTACTTTTTCTGGATTTATTTTGATAAAACAGTCAAAAAATCACCAAATATCATAGAAAATTCCAAAAATTATAAAATTTTACGTGGACCTTATGTAATACCCTACATCACCACACCAAATTTCTGCTCAATCCAATACCCACGGACCAAGTTATGGTCCAGACAATATTCTGCCTATTCTAGATTCGAGTTTCGGGTGATATACCTAGCGATTCCTTCGATTCCAAGTGTTTTTCTTGAGTCCAGAAGTGGTTGTGAGCCATATTCATTACCTATATACCAAGAACAATCCAACCATTCCATAACACATGTCAATAAAGCCATGTTTCATTTTTTTCGGTTAATCACTTTGTTAATCAATTTTGGTCGATTAGGGGTCGCTTAGGGTATCAAAAGCCAAAGTTTTGTGATATTGGCTACCGTATAACATCAGGGAATCCCTGGTGTGTTCTTATTTAGCCAAGAACCATGCTTAAATCATCCAAAATCATGGATTAAAAAGAGTTTTTGGTAGGCTAAACCATGTATAATCAAGAAAACACATCAAAATCTATTAGAACTTGTAAGAATACCTTGGATTAGTAGAGTTTCTATGGATGATCAGGTGGAAATGGAGGGTTTATGGCAGAATTTTGTGGAATAATGAAGAATTTAATGAAAAGAATAAAGAAAAACCTTTATATAATAAGGTGGGGTGCCCCTACCCCACCTACGCTTTGTCGTGCTTCATTTTTCATGTTAAAAGATGATGTTTATCTCCGGTGGCGCGTTTAGGTTTGTTTCGGGTCCCACACGCGTCTCCGATTTGCAAAACGGACTCCGTTTTTTGCGTTTTTAGTGTCAAAAGACTCAGTTTTAAAAACCATGCATAACCATCTCGAAATCCGAACCCAGTTACGTTTTAATCATAAAAGCCTCGTACTGGGTTAGTTTAAGTGTTTTTAGTCTTGATTGACCATTCCTTGCATGTTTGGTTTGTCTTTCATTGCTCCTAACGCAAAGGCGTTTCCCTAACCGAGACTGCCTCGTTTTGCGTGCCCGGGCACTGATTTGTTTCAAATCTTATGTCATAGTCTATTGCTTGTAACTAAGATGTTTCGTGAACTCGGAATCTTAAAGGGCCCTACCATTGGCCTAATAATCATGGTCGACTGTTTAATGCGCTGTTAAACGTCAAGCTCCCGTTTAACAGGTTGTCAAAAACTAAGGACACCAACCTTTCATCGTTGGCCCTTAATAGTGTCATGTGAACCAATACGTATTCCCAGAGTCTTCAATCCATTCACGACATTGTCTTGCCATGTAGGTGACGCATAGCACCAATGCAATTGTTAGGGCATGGATTTTATGTCAAGGATCATCTATCCTGAGACTGAACCTGGATCACGGATCCTTAACGGAAATCGCAGGGAGTCTAAGGATCAAGGATCCTTACCTATATCTATGTTAGCTAATAATTGTTCCTTTGTGTTAGTTTACGTATGCAGGTATCGTGGACTAAGTCATCGAGGGAATGTCGGAGGAATATGCCATTTCTAGCACGTGCAAGTAACGCCATGACCATTATATGTGAACGTGGGGAGCTTGCATGGATTTCGGAGAGTTAGTTAATGAGATTAGCTAGATATTTAGTGGGATATTGAGCTTGATAGACACACAATCTGACCGAACACACAATCGCATACATACTGTTGCTACTATCTCGAATACTCGTTAGAATTCTTATTGTAACAAGCTCAATATTTCCAAAGTTGTAATCTTTCTTGTTCAATATAGTTGGTGATCGTTATTTTCCATCACCCGAGGTTTTTTGTGCCAGAGATCAAGTCTTGATCAAGGTCTTTTTCCTCGTACAAATCATTGTGTTCATCGTCATTTACTTTTGATATTTGTTCATACATTTGTTCGTTTAACCAAGCACTAAACCTCACATTCAAAGTTTGGTTACATTTTCCTTGTTGTGATTTTTGACCAAAACATTTGGCGCCCACCTGGGGCAATCGGTGCTTCAATTCTAAAAATACCATTCGTTTCATTCATTTCTGTTCATCTCCATTAACTACATGGCTTCTCATGGAAAATCTGCTTCAAGTGCCATGTCGGCAGGTCACCTCATCTCAGACTTGTGCATCATTACCTCCCATTCCCACTGCACCGGCGAGGAGTGCTGATAATGCTCAGAAGAAGCCAACACAAGTTTTCTCGAAGGCTTCTACTATTTCATCCTCTAACCTACTAATAGTGATCTGTCTACTTTGATTTTGCAGATGAAAGGATACATGGAACAACAAGACAAAACTAACCAGAGGATCCTCAAGGAGATTGATGAGATCAAGAAGCAGAAGAGATCAGTGGAGGATCACTCTCCGCTGATGCCCAGATCATTGGATTTTACTTCTCCGGTGTCAACAATCCAGCATTCAAGGGGATCTTGTGTTCAAATCCAAGGATCCTCCAATTACAAGCAGGGATCAATGGCGATGACACAGGCTCAAGAATCCTCAGGATTACAGCATGGATCATTAGCAATGACGCAGCCACAAGCATCTCATTACCAACCTTATGGATCCTCAAATCAACATCAAGGAGGCTATCTCAGCTTAGGAGGATATTTGGAGTCGGTTGCACCAAAGGAATCCTATTTCCAGCATCAAGGATCCTTTTCTAAGGTTCAAGGATCCTCCTCTCAGGTTCAAGGATCCATGCAGTATCCTTCAAGGCCCTCAGCACCCGTGTATCCTGGACTCAATGTCTTTGAGGATCAAGGATCCTCATGAAGTCAGATATTCAAGGATTCTGAAGTTCACAAAGGGGACTTCATCCCTATGCAGACTATTGCTTCATCTGGTCCAACTGTTGCACCTGAACTGTCTACTTTTGGATACACTTCTGCGATACGGTTCCAAACCAATCAGGAAGTAACCATGTCAATACATCTTTTGATACAAATTACGGTTCCATGCAGGATACAGGTATCCATCAGGCTATGGCACGGGAACTTCAGAAGCTTAAGGATATGATATCCAGACGTCCCAAGAGTGGTTAAGCCCATTCCTAAGATCCCAGATGGAAGTTACAGGGTGTCTCGTTTTGCACCTCCTATATGCAATGCTGAGATACCAAAACGCTTTCAAACCCCCAACATGAAGCTGTATGATGGTACGACTGATCCAGAGGAGCATGTGGCACAGTACCGGGAAAGAATGGAGATCAACCCCATTCCAGAAAGGTTAAAAGAAGCCTTGTCTTTGTAAGGGCTTCGGATCCACACTCACTGGATCGGCACTGAAATGGCTGCTAAGTCTTCCTCCTTACTCAATTACTTCATTTTCTCATTTAGTTAATTTGTTCAATAATCAGTTTTCATGTAGTAGAACCTTTGAACGAGTAACTAGTGATTTATATAGGGTAACACAGGGTCGTGATGAATCCTTAAGGGATTATATCACTAGGTTTAGTAAAGAATCCTTATATATCCCCAATCTGGATATTACCACTGCTGTGGAAGCATTTAAAATGGGATTGCTTAGAGATTCAAAATTCTATGATGATTTTGTTATGACACCTTGAAGAATTTAGATGAAGTAAGGAACAGGGCATTGAGGTTCATTCTGTTAGAGGATGATAAGAGGACCCAAGAGAGACTGTCAGGATCCTCAAGACAGGAAAAACAAGGATCATTTTTTAAGAATAATCGATCCAAGTCATACTCTAAGAATGACAATCACATGTGCATACGGTCAAAGAGGAGGAAGATGATGAGGATTATCCTCCGATTTCTGAATATTGTTTTTCTGCTGATAATAATGAACTAATACTTGCTATGCAGAATTTAGGTGACAAGGCTAGATGGCCAAGGAAAACTGATAAACCTGGAGCCACTAAGGATAAATCCAAATGGTGTGCATATCATGAGGATTTTGGCCACCTTACTGACGAGTGTATAGCGCTGAGGAAGGAAATTGACTATCTTCTTAGCAAAGGGTATTTGAAGGAGCTGCTAGGAAGGAAACGATCAAGGACTCAGGATACTGAGAAAGTTTCTGAGAGGTTCTTCCACCGCCAGCAGATGCTTAGATCATTAACTTTATTTCCGGTGGTTCTGATATCTGTAGAACTTCGTTTTCAGCGGCTAAAAGGCATGCTAAGGAGACCAAGATGGAGAATGGGGAGAGACCAGTTCGAACATCGACCCTCACACAGCAAAAATTGTTATCCTTTGATAAGAAGGATCGCGTAGACATTCAGGATCCTCATCATGATGGTCTTGTCATTACTTTATTTATTTCTAACCATTTTGTTCGCAGGATTCTTATTGATGGAGGGAGTTCAGTGAACATAATCCAGTTGGACGTCCTCAAAAAGATGAACATTCCTGAATCTGAAATCATACCAAGACCATCGGTGCTCGTGGGATTCAGTGGGGAAACCAAGAATACATTGGGGGACATCAAACTTCCAATTTACATAGAGGGGGTGAATTCTATCCAAAAATTTTGTGTAATAGATAGCTTATCTTGCTGTAATGTTATCCTTGGCAGGCCATGGATACATGACATGAAGGCGGTCCCATCAACATACCACCAATGTGTCAAGCTTCCAAGTCCATGGGGAATAGTCAAGATAGAAAGTGATCAGCAGGAGGAAAAGAATTGCTACACTTCCTAGATGAAACCTGCTTCCAAGTCTAGGGAAGCATAGCAATCAAAGCATCCTCCAAAAGACGCCATGGAGGCAAGAGAACAGGACGTCAAGGAAATACTCTTAGAGCTTGAGGATCTTGAATCCAAGGTGTATATAGGATCCGAGATCTAGGAGAGCATAGAGCAGGATCTAGTATCCTTCCTTAAACGAAGAAAATCTACCTTCGCCTGGAAGCATGAAGATATGACAGGTATTTCGAAAGATATCATTACTCATAAGCTTGGTATTGACAGGTCTTTCAGGCCAATTCACCAAAAAAGGAGGAAGTTTGCACCTGAAAGAAATGCAATTATCCAAGAAGAGGTAGACAAATTACTAAAGGCAGGTATGATAAGAGAAGTCTAGTATCCAAGATGGTTAGCCAATGTGGTTGTGGTTCAAAAGAAAAATGGAAAGTGGAGGGTATGTGTCGATTTTACTGATTTGAATAAGGCATGCCCCAAGGATCCTTTCCCTTTACCCCACATTGACTCCATGGTGGATGCTACGGCGGGTCATGAATTGTTAACCTTTATGGATGCTTCATCTGGATTTTAGCAAATTCAAATGGAACCATCTGATTAAGAGGATATTGCATTCATGTCACCCACCGGCATATATTGTTATATTGCTATGCCCTTTGGTTTAAGAAATGCAGGTGCTACATACCAAAGGCTGGTGAATATGATGTTTAAGGAGCAACTTGGACAAACGATGGAAGTATACATAGTTGATATGGTGGTCAAATCTAAAAGAGCCGAGGATCACCTGAAGGATCTTGAAGTAGCATTGAATATCCTTGACCAATACAACATGAAGTTAAACCCCTCTAAATGCCATTTCGGGGTCAAAGCTGGAAAGTTTTTAGGATATATGGTGACCAAAAGAGGAATTGAAGCAAGTCCAGAACAAATCAAGGCTTTGGTGAATATCAAGTCTCCTGCAATGCTAAGGATGTGCAAAGATTGACAGGAAGGATTGCCGCCTTGAATAGATTCATCTCAAAATCCTCAGAAAGATGCAAGGATTTCTATGACATTTTGAGGAAGAAGAAGAAATTTGAGTGGACTGAAACGCATGAAGCTGCTCTACAGGCTCTCAAGGATTACCAATCCTCAACATCGGCTTTGATAAAACCAGAAAATGGAGAACCATTGACTTTATACCTAGCTGTTTCAGGTAAAGCGGTAAGTGCGGTCCTGGTTAAGGATCACGAAGGCCAACAACATCCGGTATACTATGTAAGTAAAAGTCTACTTGATGCTGAGGCGAGGTATTCTCATTTAGAGAAACTAATTCTTACTCTAATCATGGCTTCTACTAAATTAAGACATTATTTTGAAACTCATACTATTGTTGTTAAAACTAATTTTCTTATTAAGAATGTTCTCAGGAAACCAGAGATGTCGGGAAGAATGGCAAAATGGGCTGTTAAACTTAGTGCAATTGACATTAAGTATGAGCCCATAACTACTATTAAATCCTAAGCTTTGGCTGACTTTGTGCTGATTTCAGTAGCGATCTACAAAGAGAAGCTGAATTAGAAGTGCAACAACTTGACTAGACCAAGGATCCTTGGACACTCTTCATAGATGGAGCTTCAAATGTCAAAGGAACTGGACTAGGCCTACTACTAAAATCGCCACAGGGGGACATTATACCCCAGTCTATAGCGTGTGAGTTTCAGACAACTAATAATGAGGCTGAATATGAAGCCTTGATAGAAGGTTTGCAATTAGCTAAGCAGATGAGGATCAGGTATCTTCAAGTTTTTGTGGATTCTCTATTAATTACTAATCACTATAATGGTTGTTATGCTGTTAAAGGTGAGAAACTAATCAAAATATTTGGAGATAGTCAAGAAATTGGTAGATTCTTTTGCTTTTTTCAGCCTTACACATGTACCTAGAGAAGAAAATGCAGAAGCAGATGCCTTGGCCAATCTAGGATCCTCACTGAAGATGCCCGAGGATGTAAAGATACCTATTATCCATGTTCTAACTCCTTCAATTGAGGAAAATGAAATAATGGAGATAGTGGGTGGTACAGCAATTCTACCCAATGATAATCTGGAGTCAAATTCAGGATCCTGGATCCTTCCAATCTTGAAATACATTCAGAATGGAGAAATTCCTATTGGAGAGAATCCTAGAACCTTCAGGATTAAGGTAGCACAATTTATTATAATTAATGACATGCTGTATAAAAGATCTCTTACAGGACCCTATCTACGATGCATTGAAGATCCTAAAATCCAAGAACTCTTAAAAGATTTTCATGAGGGAGATTGTGGAAATCACACTTGTAACATTTGTCAAAAACGGGTTTCCAAACCCGCTCCGTTTTGTAATCGAATATCAAGTTATAAATGTCACGTTGCGTATTTATGGCTATTTTAATTTTTAATGATGCATAATTAATAAACAAACTAAACTATAAAAGTTAAAATTGATAAAAAGTAAAAATAAAATAATTAAAAAGAGAATGAGGCTGCCGGACTCGAACCCGGGTCAGCCGGAAAAGAACTCAAAGCTTTATCACACACACATATCACCACTCCGCCACTTGTTGTTTTCTGTAAACATTAGGAAACAATTAAATTTTATTATCTATCACAAATAAATCCGGTTACGCCAACTGTAACCGAAATCGGTCACCAAACGTCCAAAAACGTTTGATAATACGCGGTTTACCGATTATAACCGCTACACCGACGTTTTCAATCAAGTTGCTTTGAATGAACTTGAATTCTATAAGTGAATCGGTTTTTATAACCGAAAACTTTCAATTCCAGAATTACTTCAATCTTTGTTCTCTCTCACGACTCAAACACACTCGGAAAGCTCTCAATTACATTTCCGCACAATTTTCAGTTTGCCGGAGAATCTAATTGGACTCGCCGGACTTTCGCCGAAAACCGAATTCTCCATCAAAACAGTAAGTCTTTCAATTCTTTCGTGGTCAATCAATTGTTAAGCTATTGCTAACCCAAACCTTTCAATCGGAATCAAATTCAGACGTCGTTATTGGATAATTCCTGCTCGCCGGAAAACCTCTGAAAGTTCTTATCTTCCGCTGTAAAACGGTATGGACATTCAAACCTTCTGTTAACTCTTGTTTAACACTTCAATTCCACAATTAGCTAATCAAAACTGTTAAATTGCTCGCTCAGTTGAAGTTCATAAAAACAGAGCCGACGCCTTGCCGGAATTCTGAGACAAATCATTCCTCTGGTATGCTTGCTTCCAACACCGTCTCTGTCATTTCATTTTAGTCTTATGAATGTTGTTAATCGTTTTAAAACAAGAAACAGTTGGGTAAATTGCTGTCTGTAAAAATTAGCGAAGAAGATGAACTGTGTTAACATTATAAGGATAATTAAAATCGGTATTTTAAACGGGTTAGACACACAGTCCAGCGGTGGACTGTGTGCAAACAATACGCACACGCCGCGAGTTCGATCCCTGATACACACACCCTCTCTGTAATAAGGATGTTTTATTTTTCTAACTGAACCGGATTAACTTACGTTAGATGTTAAGTATAATAAAAATCTGTATATTAACCAAGTTAGACACACAGTCCAGCGGTGGACTGTGTGTAACGTTAAAGCACAGGTCCCGGGTTCGAGACCTGTTGGTGACACCGGTTCGATGATTTAAAACATTTTTGAAAATAAAAGAATTTTGAATAAACTGAGTTAGTATATAAATATAATTAAAAACAGAATTATTTCGAGTTAGACACGTAGCTCAATTGGTAGAGCTGCGTTCACGCGTACGGGAGGTCACGAGTTCGAAACTCACTCAGTGCAAACATTATAAACGACCGAACCGGTCAACAAGTCAAAGTCAAAAAGTCAACGGTCAACCCAAAAAGTCAACATATTTTTATATTTTTATTTATTTAATTTAATTTAAAAATCAATTAAAAATACTTAAAAAATAATGTTTTTAAAGATAGGAAATAGCCTTAAACTCACAAAAATATATCTAAAAATCCTAATTAAAATTATCAATAAAATCCACTCATTTACTATATTTTCCGTTATTATTTAGGTTAGTTAATTCTCGTTGTTCAAATCTTCCAACTCGTGCGCATCTCATCATCTCCAACCGAACGCACCCAATGTGAGTGAATCTTTACAAATTCCCCGTTTTAGTCACGTTTTTGGGGTGTATCATGTGTCTTGCCATTTATTATATTTAAATCATTGTGCATACATCATATCATGAACAAATGTGTATTCAGCTTGTTTCAACTGTTGTGTGGTTATTGTTAGATTTAATTTATCATTTTCAGTACATGCAATTTCATAGGCCGCCGCTCCCCATTACATTATGAGCGTTGAGCATGTTCCCCATTACATTATGAGCGTGAACCTGGCGTGCCAACATACGATCGGCTCCGTTTGATTGAGCCTCGATCGCACAGACATTTATCATTTTCAGTACATGCAATACGATCGGCTCCGTTTGATTGAGCGTTGATCGCACAGTTTCATTCATGTTATTTATTGTATGATGTTGGTATGTTATTGTATGTTATTATATGTTATTGTATGTTATAGTTGTGATTGTTATTGCTACTGTTTGATTATTTACATTTGCTCACTTATGTTTATGCACAATTTTTCCTTGATAAAATAACAAGAAAATCAATAATAAATGTTTATCTAACAAGGTTCACTCGCCAACTTATGTTGACCCAAAAACCCCCATTTTTACACATGATACAGGTGAACCAGCTGCAGCAAGAAACACATAGGATTGGCCTAGAAGAATAAACTGATTTAGAGTTTGGAATTGTTTAGTTGGTTATTTTTCTTTGTATTTGTATGGACATGTTTGGATTATTGAGAATGTAATTTTGACTTTAATAAATATGAAACATATTAGTAAATATCATGAGCTTTGGTGATAACCCAATTATGCCCCGACTCTTATTCCGCTGCGGGTCGGGGTGTGACAACACTAGGGGCAGAGCGCTATTCTCCAGGATCCTCAGGACGGGATATTATTGGCCTACAATGAAGAAGGATGTTGTGGAGTATGCAAGGAAATGTGATGCCTGCCAAAGACACATCAACATTCTTCATCAACCAGTAGAACCTCTGCATCCTATATCCTCTTCTTGGCCATTTATGAGATGGGGAATGGATATAGTTGGCAAGCTTCCTAAGGCACCATGGGGAAAAGTATTCATGTTGGCTATACCTGACTATTTCTCCAAATGGATAGAAGCTGAAGCCTTTGCTCAAGTTAGAGAAAAGGAAGTTATATCATTTATCAAAAGAAATATTATTACTAGATTTGGTATTCCTTCAGAGATAGTTTGTGACAATGGGTCCCAGTTTATTGGGAATCGAACTACTAACTTTTGTGACAACTGGGGGATTAGGATGATTACATCAACACCAGTCCACCCACAAGCTAATGGCCAGGCGGAATCATCCAACAAGATCATCATCAACAATTTGAAGAAAAAGCTTGGATCAAAGAAAGAAAAGTGAGCTGAAGAACTACCATATGTCTTATGGGCAGATAGAAAAACTCCCAAGAATGCTACGGGTCAAACTCCTTTTTCCTTAGTCTTTAGAGCTGAGGCAGTGATCCCTACAGAAATGGTAGTCCCTACAGCCAGAACAAGCATCCGTGATCCTGAAGCAAATGCTGAGACTCTGGCTCAAGACCTATATACCGTGGAAGAATTAAGAAACTTGGCAAGGATAAGGCTGGCTAGTTATCAACAAAGGATGGCTGATGCTTATAATAAGAATATCAGAATAGAAGATTTCAAGTTGGTGACATGGTGCTGAGGAAAGCATTTCAGAATACCACGAATCCTTCTAATGGCAAATTGACACCAAAATGGGAAGGCCCCTATCAAATTGAAACCGAGGCAGGAAAGGGGGCATGTTGATTACTGACTATGGATGGTGACCTTCTTCCAAGAGCTTGGAATGCTATCCACCTAAAAAATATTTTATGTAAAGGATCAGGGATCCTTAAGTATCCTAATGATCAATTCAGATTGAAGGATCCTCACAGGATATGAGATTCTTGATTCGGTAAAGTTTTACTAATGCTTTCATTCTTATTGTACTTCTTATTATTTATTCTAAAGTAAGGATGTTGAATTTTAAACATTCAATCAAGTTTTAAGTTTTGTAGAAGTTATTACAAAGGATCAAGAGGTTGGCCACCTCTCCAAGACTTTGGGCATGTCCCCAGTTTAAGGTATCCAATACCTTCTAAGGTTTAAAGGTTCTCACCTTTCACACAAATTAGGTTTCAACACCCCGCCAGCAGCGCACGTTATCCAAGTATAGTTCGAGGCAATTGGACCAGTACCCGCTTTAGGGGCTGACAATTTCATTGTTGTTGGCTATATGTAGGATCCTAAGTAAAATGGTAGACGTACCATACATCCGTTCCTAAGGTTTCTAACATTTTCACGTTAGTAAAGGTTTCGACATTTTCATGTCGCTCACGATTGGATAGATGCCAGCTTGGCCATACTCCAGTTTACACCAGTTATTTGGGCTTAACCCAGTTATTTGGGCTTGTCCCAGTTATTTGGGCTTAGATTTGTGCCATAGACTGTGACATAAGGTTTAAAAATAATCAAAGCCCGGGCATGCAAAACGAAGCAGCTCCCGGTTGGGGAAACGCATTTGTTCCGGGCATAACATAAGGCAATCGAATGTGCAAGGAACGATCGATCAAGCTTAAAAACACTTAAACGAACATCAAATGAGACTTTTATGATTTAAACGTAACTGGGTTCGGATTTTTAGTCGGTTATGCATAAATTTTAAAAGCGAGTCTTTTGACACTAAGTACGCGCAAAACAGAGTCCGTCATGCAAACCGAGATCTATAAGATGAACATTATCCTACGCACGTAACACGAAGCATGAGGTGTCCCCTTGGGACCCACCTCTATGCCGCTAACCCCCCCCCCCCCCACACACATACACATGTTATAAATTGTTTTTTTATTCTTTTTATTTCATATTTAATCAAAAAACTCAAGAAAAATCCCACAAATTCTGCTCTCCAACCTTCATTCTCAAATGATTTCATCTATAAATCAACTCAAATCAAAGGTATGAACTCAAATCATTAAGGTTTCAAGCTTGGTTTCTTGATTAAACATGATTTCTAGCCGAAAAAACGCTTTTTAATCATGAATTTTGGAGTTTTTAACAACTTTTAGGGCTGAACATGAACACCACATATAACCCTGGTGTTATATGGCAGCCATGGTTGCTAATCAATGGGGTTTGATACCCTAATCAAATCTTATTCGACCAAAATCGCTTAACTATTCAATTAACCGAAAACAATGGATTAAAGCTTGATTGATCTAAGTTCTAGCATATTTGGATTGTACTTGGTGTGTAGGTACTAAACATAGCAGCCACACACTTCTGGACTCACAAGGAACCCTCGGAAACAAAGCTTTCGCTAGTTGATCCAGCTATTCGACCACTTGTGTGTTGAGACCCCTATTGGCACTACGAGTTTCACTTCCCCGCTTTTAAACTATTTTTACTGTTTTCTGGGGACCTGCATGTTATAAACTGCGTTGAATACACCAATTTGGGAGTGAGTTTTACTCTCCCACTTGTAATCTGTGTTCTAGAATGACTTGTATGTTACGAAACTGTGTTAGTTGCACCAACATGTGATGATGTGAATTGTCTAACACCCGAACTACCTCCCCTCTATAAGTGAGTAGCTTAAGCCGTGGGCAGTGGATAGTACTATTGGTTTGACTAACCCGGTTGCTCCAGGCAGTGTCTAGGTGACACTGTGTGTCGGTGACTATGCAACTGCACATGTCCTAAATTCGGTTATGTTAACTAGGCATAACTGTAGAGAAACATGAGTTAGTTGCCGGGATGACGTGCCTGTCTTGACACGGCCCGGTGGGAAGTGTCTGCGGTGACACGACCCAGTGCCATGATGTGTCTGTCTGGCACGGAGTGACTATGACCATGACCGTGACTGTGACTGTGACTGTGACTATAACCGCCATTGTGATTGTGACCCGTGCAATTAAACTGGTTAACAAATATTGTTAAACAGCAATTAAACCAATGGAACTTACACAGCATTTAGCTGACCTTTTTAAAACTAACATGCATTTCAGGTAAAACTAAAGAGGAGTAAGAAACGTGCGTGTGGATGCCTGTAGTAGTAATCTGTAGCAGAATAAAAGTTGTAATAGCTCGTAGTACTGTACCAAAAATTATGTGTGTAATGTGATACTGATAATATGTTGTAACCAAGGTTCTCTCTATGAATGATATCATGTTTTTGAACTATGGAGAATTACCACGTGTCTGCCGCGCCCTGCATTTGTCTTCCGCTGCGAGTCGGGGTGTGACAGAAGATGGTATCAGAGCCTTCGGTTATAGCGAACTAGGTATCTTTAAAGGAAGCTAGACTATAATCCTAAGTTAGTCTCCACACGCTGAGAACCTTTAGAAACTGAGTAGTATGGCTATTACCAGGAAACCCTGGTGGGGCAAATAAATTATTGTCATCCGGAACACCATAATTTGTCTGCTCATACTTGGGGGTTCTGGGAAAGTCATTGAGATAGGACGGAAACCCGTCTACTACGTCACCAACCGCAAGTAATTTTTATAAATCGTAAAAATTGAAACTGCGTGCGATACGTGCTTATGTGTATAATTGTGGAATGTTGAGTTCGGTATTTTGGGTCAGTCCAATCAGCATTGTGTGTGGTTTCTTTTTTCAGGTAGCATGTCTGATCGTTCGAGTCACCGGTCAACTTCACATATGGAGACTGATCCTGAGGAGGATCCGCTGACACCCCTTTTGTCATCGAGTTACTCGCTAGATCCTTCTGGTTATTGTTGTGGTCCGTACCCACCTAGACCTCGTACTAGGCGCGAGGGGGAGGCCTCGAGCGCCTACCGTTCACCATCACACCACCCGACTAGCTCCTCGGAGCATAGTCGTACCCCCGATATTGCCATACCCATAGGACCTATCCCTAGAAGCCCTACTCCCGCCATGGGGGATTGGTAGTGGGAGCCGGTAGCACCTCGCTTACCGACACCCAAGACACCGCCTGACCCTTACACTCCTTCCACTCCGAGTACTTATTCACCCTCCTCATCTAGCCCTCTTGAGATACCCACTTTTGGCCTTCGACAGACGGCTCATCGGAGGGTGCTTACACCGGTACCTGTGTTCACACCACCTAGGTCCCCTATTCGTCAGACACCCATACCTATAGGGACCCAGCAGCACTTCACTGCTCGTTTTCTGACCCCACCCCGGGAGGACCCTTCCACGTTTCACACATATGAGCGGGGGGCCCTTCCCAGCCATTTAGAGAGCCTTCTCCACCTGTCTGGCGTATACCTGTTCCTCCTCAGGAGGTGCCTGCTCCCATCACTGAGAGCAGCTTGATGGAATTTCTGTTCGAGCAGATTTCACTACTATGGATGGCACGGGATGAGGATGAGTAGCAGCGTAGGTCGATGGGAGACTACTTGATCGTCTTACAACAGGCGATCATCGCGCTACAGCAGGGTATGGGGTATGTGCACCATGAGCATGATCATTTCCGTGCGTTGGTATACGGATGCATCGGTTCTATTGTAGGTTTGGTTGTAGGGTTTGGAGGATTGGCATGGTGGATGTGGCGTTCTTAGTGTGGTTTTCTTTCAGTAGAAATAGAGATGATATATCTTTTGTACATCCTACCAAGCACTGGGTTATACCCATGTCGAGGTAGTGATGCAGTCATGGTAGTTTCACGTTTTACTGGATAGTACTTTTGTGGCATCGAGTCTGTACGTCACTATGGTGACACATTTTGACAACACATCTAAGCACTGGCCTTTATGGGTTAAGTCTACGTGCAAATTTTGACGCTTGTATGATGATGACATTACATATATATATGACGATGCTTTTGACTATATGGGCCGTGAATTCATGTGTGTGATTAGGTGTGTTATGTTTTAGCCAAATATGTGACATGTGTTAACTGGATACGTGACATTGATACCTAGACATCTATTGATTATAATAGAATGGCCCTGAAACGCGCCAGATGACTGAGTCAGATATTGCGCAATTGATAGCGCAACAACTCCAAGCTGTCATTCCCACGATTGTGGCACAGGTTACCGCCGGCATTAATGCTAACCCGCCACCGAATCTGCAACCCGGACCGGTAGGTCAGAACGATAATCAGAATAATGGTAGGCCGGTTTGCACATATAGTTCATGGAATGCAAACCGATGGAATTCAATGGTACTGAGGGACCCAACGGGTTTGTGAAATGGGTCGAGAAGTCAGAGTCAGTACTTAACATAAGAATTGTCCTGCTAATTGCGCAGTTAAGTATACCACCTGTACCTTTATTGACCATGCTTTAAACTGGTGGAACACGATTGTTCAAACTCGCGGACAAACGCGATTAATGCTATGACTTGGGATGATCTCAAGATTCTAATGAGGGAAAGGTTTTGCCCAACTCATGAGATTCAGAAGCTTGAGCACGAGTTCTGAAACCTGCAGATGCAAGGTGCTGATCATGCAGGTTATACTAACCGTTACAATGAACTGACGCGTATTTTGCCAGATATGGTCCGACTAGAGTCTAAGAGGATCAAAAGGTATATCTGGGGACTGGCCCCAGAAGTGAGGAGCATCATTAATTCGGTGGAATACCAAACCATGCACGAGGTGGTAGCCAGGTCGGGTACCGTTAAATATGACATGGTTAGGCATAAGATTTTGACAATGTCGGGAGAGCCGGCCAGAAACAAGCGGGAAGCCCCAGAGAATAGCCGCGAAAGGACAACAATGCCAAAGAGGGGGAGGAACACTAGCCAGAACTATGCCATGACTACCCCCGCGGGTAACTTTGATGGTTACAAAGGAAAGGCCCCAAAGTGCAACAAATGCGCTTTCCACCACTCTGGTATATATCGAGCAGTGATATGCTCGAAGTGTCATAACAATGGGCATTTTGCCAAGGACTGTAAGATGATCGTGGAACCCAATCCCAAACCAACTCGTTTTTAACCTGCTAGGACTCAACCTCTGTAGCAGCGACCCCAGCAACCAGCCCCACAGGTTGCCTATCCCCATGCGTGCTTTGAATGTGGCAGCACTGAGCATTTTCGAAATAATTATCCGAAGTTAGCCCCACATATGGCATGAAGGAACACCCAGTACCAAGCATCTACCTCGAATGCAGCTCGAGGTCGTGCCTTTGTTAGGGACCTGGGGACGCACACCAAGATCCCAACGTGGTTTCAAGTACGTTCCTCGTTTCCAATCAATTTGCTTCAATATTATTTGATATGGGAGCCGATAGAAGTTATGTGTCGATTGCATTTTTGCCACTCTTGAATATGCCTGCTGTTGACCTGAAACGACCTTATACCGTTGAACTTGCCAGCGGGAAACCAATTACCAGTCACCAACTTATTGTTAATTGCCCGATAACCTTTAATGGTTACCAGTTTACCATTGACCTTTTACCAGTGGAGTTGGGTAGTTTTGATATTGTCGTAGGAGTGGACTGGTTGTCCAACCATCGTGTGGAAGTGTAATGCGAACAAAAGGTGGTGAGAATTCCTTTATCCCCCACAGATGCAATTATGGTACAAGGAGAGAAGTTAGGCGCCACGTCGAACCTTATATCTCACCTTAAGGCGTTGAAGTGTATACAACAGGGATGTGACGTGTACTTAGCTAGCGTCATATCGGAGGAGCCAGTCGAGAAACGTATTGAAGACATATCAGTGGTATGTGAATATCCCGATGTGTTCCCGGAGGTATAGCCCGGATTGCCGCCCAATCGGCAAGTCGAGTTTCGCATCGACTTAATACCGGGAACGCCACCTGTTGCCAAGGCCCCATATCGTCTTGCACCTTCCAAGATGCAAGAACTATCGACGCAGTTGCAGGAGTTACTCGATCGTGGTTTTATCCGTCCTAGTTATTCTACCTGGGGAGCCCCAGTTTTATTTGTAAAGAAGAAAGACTGTAGCTTCCGAATGTGCATCGACTACAACGAATTGAATAAAGTCACTATCAAGAATCGTTACCCTCTTCCGAGAATCGATGATCTCTTTGATCAGTTGCAAGGAGCCCGATACTTTTCTAAGATAGATCTTCGGTCAGGTTATTATCAAGTGAAGGTCCAAGAGGACGATATTCCTAAGACCGCATTTCGAACTCGTTACGGCCACTACAAATTCCTAGTTATGCCCTTTGGGTTAACTAACGCACCTGCGGTGTTCATGGACCTCATGAACAGGGTATGTAAGCCATACCTTAATAAATTTGTCATCGTCTTCATCGATGATATCTTGATCTAACTCCAAGAGCAAGGACGAGCACGAGCATCATTTGCGCGCTATTTTAGACATACTACGGGCCGAACAACTATACGCTAAGTTGTCTAAGTGCGACTTTTGGTTACAAGTCGTACAATTTCTAGGGCATGTGGTGGATCAACATGGAATTCATGTAGATCCAAGCAAGATAGAAGCAATTAAGAACTGGCCAGCGCCGAAATCCCCAAAAGAAATACGCCAATTCTTGGGATTGGCAGGATGCTACCGCCGCTTTATCAAAAACTTCTCTAGTATTGCGCAATCGTTAACTGCATTGACGCAGAAGGATAGAAAGTACGATTGGGGTGAGGACCAAGAAACAACGTTCCAGCTGTTAAAGCAAAAGTTATGTGAGGCCCCAATCTTGACGTTACCCGAAGGCAATGACGACTTTGTCGTATAGTGTGACGCATCACGACAAGGACTTGGATGTGTCCTTATGCAGAGGAATAAAGTTATCGCGTATGCTTCTAGGCAACTAAAGGGGCACGAAAAGAACCACACGACTCATGACCTGGAACTGGAGCAGTTATATTCGCGTTAAAGATTTGGAGACATTATTTATATGGTACCATGTGAACCATATATACCGATCACAAAAGCCTCCAACATATTTTCGATCAAAAAGACATAAACGTGAGACAGCACAGATGGGTGGAATTGTTAAATGATTACGATTATGAAATAAAGTACCACCTGGGAAAAGCTAATGTAGTAGCAGATGCGCTAAGTAGGAAGGATAGAATTAAGCCTCTGGAGTAAGAGCCTTGGGAATGATCGTGCAAACAAGTTTGATACATCACCGGAACGCACAGATGCAAGCCCTGGAGGAAAGCCAGTTACCCGGTGAAGGATTGCTCGGGAACGAGAAAAATTTTGTGAAGAAAACGGACGAAGTATGGTACTTTAAGAATCGAGAGTGGATTCCTGCGAGAGCGGAGCTGAGACAACTAATAATGGACGAGGCTCATAATCGAAATATTCGATTCATCCCGGTACAGATAAGATGTACCAAGACCTGAAAGAGTTTTATTGGTGGCCGGGAATGAAAAAGGATGTGGCCGAATACGTGAGCCAATGCTTGACTTGTGCGCGAGTCAAGGCCGAGTATCAGAAACCCTCGGGATGTTGCAACAACCCGAGATACCTCAATGGAAGTGGGAGCAAATCAAGATGGATTTCGTGACCCACCTTCCGAAAACACCTCGCGGTCATGATGCGATCTGGGTAATCGTAGATCGATTGACCAAATCCGCGCATTTTATTCCGATTCGCACTACTATATGACCGACCAGTTGGCCGAAATCTACACTAATGAAATAGTAGCTAGACATGGTGCCCGATTGCTATTATTTCGACCGAGACAGCCACTTTACTTCGCGATACTGGCATAAACTACAAGAGGCTTTGGGGACGCGAATTGATTTAAGCACTGCTTATCATCCCAAACCGATGGCCAATAGGAACGCACGATCCAGACACTAGAGGACTTGCTTCGAGCCTGTGTCCTCGACTTCGGGGAAGCTGGGACAAGCATCTCCCACTTGTTGAATTCTCGTATAACAATAGTTACCATAGTAGCATTCAAGCAGCCTCGTATGAGGCGCTCTATGGTCGAAAGTGTCGATCACCCCTTTGTTGGGCCGAACTGAGCGACACTCAACTGACGGGATCTGAACTAGTTCAGGAAACCATTGATAAGGTCTATCAGATCCGAAAGCGTTTACAAGCCGCTCAGAGCCGACAGAAGAGTTGGGCTGAGGTGCGTAGAAAACCCTAATCGTTCAAAGTAGGTGAACGAGTTCTGTTAAAGGTATCGCCATGGAAAGGCGTTATCCGATTTGGAAAGTCAGGAAATCTAGCCCCGTGCTACATTGGGCCTATACGAGATCCTAACCAAGGTAGGTCCGGTGGCGTATCGGTTGAAGTTACCAACCGAATTTAGTGCCATTCACGACGTCTTCCATGTATCAAACCTGAAGAAATGCCTGTCAGGCGAAGCTATCCGGTACCTTTGGAAGACATACACGTTGACAATAGACTCCACTTTGTGGAAGAGCCGATGGAAATAGTTGATGATAGAGTCAAACAATTAAGACAAAATAAAATTTAACTTGTTAAAGTCCGTGAAACTCTAAACAAGGGCCTGAATATACCTGGGAAAGGAAGGATGAATTTCGTAGAAAATACCCTCACCTCTTCCCTAGCATGACAAAGTAAATTTTAGGGACGAAATTTCTTAACCAGGGAGACTGTGATACCCATGACGAAACCAGGTACACCTTAATTGGTCCTAAACTTAAAGCATGACTAAAACTATCATTGTGTGTAAACCTTGTGAAATTTCATGACTTGTGTGTGGTGTGAAACGATATGTGTTATATCTCGGAGGAATCTGAGAACACGTCATGGTTGACATGACACTACTAAGGACCAACGATGCGAGGTTGGCATCCTTAGCCTTGAACAACGTGTTAAACTGAGACTTGACGTTTGACAGCGCATTAAACCTTTGAAGTTGATTATTAGATTATTGGTAGCCTTATTTACGATTCCGAGTTCCAGGAATAACTTAGATTTGTGCCATAACTGTGACATAAGGTTTAAAAATAATCAAAGCCTGGCATGCAAAACGAAGCAGCTCCCGGTTGGGGAAACGCATTTGTTCCGGGCATAACATAAGGCAATCGAATGTGCAAGGAACGATCGATCAAGCTTAAAAACACTTAAACGAACATCAAATGAGACTTTTATGATTTAAATGTAACTGGGTTTGGATTTTTAGTCGGTTATGCATAAATTTTAAAAGCGAGTCTTTAGACACTAAGTACACGCAAAACAAGTCCGTCACGCAAACCGAGAACGCGCGCTGGGCCCGAAACGAACCCAAACTTATCTATAAGATGAACATTATCCTACGCACGTAACACGAAGCATGAGGTGTCCCCTTGGGACCCACCTCTATGCCGCTAACCCCCCCCCCCCACACACACACATGTTATAAATTGTTTTTTATTCTTTTTATTTCATATTTAATCAAAAAATTCAAGAAAAATCCCACAAATTCTGCTCTCCAACCTTCATTCTCAAATGATTTCATCTATAAATCAACTCAAATCAAAGGTATGAACTTAAATCATTAAGGTTTCAAGCTTGGTTTCTTGATTAAACATGATTTCTAGCCGAAAAAACGCTTTTTAATCCATGAATTTTGGAATTTTTAACAACTTTTAGGGCTGAACATGAACACCACATATAACCCTGGTGTTATATGGCAGCCAAGGTTGCTAATCAATGGGGTTTGATACCCTAATCAAATCTTATTCGACCAAAATCGCTTAACTATTCAATTAACCGAAAACAATGGATTAAAGTTTGATTGATCTAAGTTCTAGCATATTTGGATTGTACTTGGTGTGTAGGTACTAAACATAGCAGCCACACACTTCTGGACTCACAAGGAACCCTCGGAAACAAAGCTTTCGCTAGTTGATCCAGCTATTCGACCACTTGTGTGTTGAGACCCCTATTGGCACTACGAGTTTCACTTCCCCGCTTTTAAACAGTTTTTACTGTTTTCTGGGGACCTGCATGTTACAAATTGCGTTGAATACACCAATTTGGGAGTGAGTTTTACTCTCCCACTTGTAATTTTTTTCTAGAATGACTTGTATGTTACGAAACTGTGTTAGTTGCACCAACTTGTGATGATGTGAATTGTCTAACACCCGAACTACCTCCCCTCTATAAGTGAGTAGCGTAAGCCGTGGGCAGTGGATAGTACTATTGGTTTGACTAACCCAGTTACTCCAGGCAGTGATGTCTATGGTGACACTGTGTGTCGGTGACTATACAACTGCACGTGTCCTAAATTTGGTTATGTTAGCTAGGCATAACTGCAGGGAAACATGACTTAGTTGCCGGGATGACGTGCATGTCTTGACACGGCCCGATGGGAAGTGTCTGCGGTGACACGACCTAGTGCGATGATGTGTCTGTCTGGCACGGAGTGACTATGACCATGACCGTGACTGTGACTGTGGCTGCGACTATAACCCTCATTGTGATTATGACCCGTGCAATTAAACTGGTTAACACATATTGTTACACAACAATTAAACCAATGGAACTCACGCAGGGTTTAGCTGACCTTTTTAAAACTAACATGCATTTCAGGTAAAAAAGAGGAGTAAGAACCGTGCGTGTGATGGCTGTAGTAGTAATCTGTAGCAGAATAAAAGCTGTAATAGCTCGTAGTACTGTACTAAAACTTATGGTGTGTAATTTGATACTGATAGTATGTTGTAACCGAGGTTCTCTCTATGTATGGTATCATATTTTTAAACTATGGAGAATTACCACGTGTCTGCCGACCCTGCATTTGTCTTCCGCTGCGAGTCGGGGTGTGACATTATGTTACCCTAATCCTTTGACAACAGGATATGTGATCCTTGATCATATGATGTCTATCTTTAAGAATATATTTTGACAAACTCTATAGATTTCTTAGCTAAATATTATGGAATTATTGACGTATACAATTATAAATATATTCAAACTGAAGAGAAGTAACAACAAAGATAGTCAAAAGCTTAAAGTTTTATTTATTTATAAAAACCCTTTTTTAAAGGTTGTCAAAATTTCTAACCCAAGCTTCCACCAGTAAAGCGTGGCCCGTCCACTTGGGTTGGCAAAGGGTGTCCATACTAACGAGTCAATAAGTGCTGGAAAGTAAAGGCGGGGGCATCAAGGGCTTCCTCTCCACAAACAGAAGGACCCATCCACCTTTGCTACCCCCTATTGTTCAAAAAGGATCAGTGATCCTTAACCCTAAAAACTATTGTTCAAATACACACCAGAATTGTTCACCATAAAAACACCAACAACAAAAAACATAAAAATGGGCTCCGGCCACGTCTAGAAATTTCCATCATTGCCCATTGATGCAGCCTACTCCTTCGCTCTTCATCACCTGCACCGCTACCACCAGCCGCTGCCTCCTCAGGATGCTTAGTGCCACTTGGGATAGCCTCCAGCGTGACTGCCTCATCCAGCTCATCCTCATCCCCAAGCTCCTTCAGCCTTTGCCTCCTGCTAGCAGTGTCCCATTCAGCCCTATCGAAGGAAGGATCCGTAGCCTTCTTTGCCATCTTGAGTTTGGCCTTTAGAATCACGATGGCAATGGATAGTTTGGCCTCTTCTGTGACCTCCAACCGATCCTTGTTGGCCTGGATTTCATCCACCAGGATCTTCTTCTCCAAGCGACCATTCTCCTTCTCCAGCTGGGCGATTTTCTTCTCATGGCAGCACCGATGGCACGTAGATTGGCCACGTTTCCTCAGCCTCGGCGAGACGCTTGCTCTGGATGGTCTGGATCTCAACAAGTTTCTGTTGAGAGCAAATTGTTAGAATTATGACGATCAAGTATCTTTAAAAGAAGGATCCATGATCCTTACCTCGGAGATGAAGTCATGGATCTGCTGTTCAATCCCGGGGATGTCACTGGATGGCGCGTCTGGCTTCTTCCTCTTGGCTCCAGATTTAGCTTTGCTGGTGGTGCTCCTGGTCCCGACTTGGCTTGGGCCTGTGGCCAGCTCCTTCTTGATGGATCGGGGGGACATGATACCTTCGACATCTCCCAGGCCGAACCTGGTGGCTGATTTGATGAGGATTTAGCAGCACCTACAGACACAAAACTCAGTAAGTATTCATTTTTTATTTCATACCAAATAACTAAATACATATATACATGCACACTTACTTGACCTTGTGTAGGAGGCTGATGTTGTTTCTTCTAAATCCTTGATCTTGGGATGGAATGTTCTGACAGTTGAATCTAGAGCCCAAAAAGCAGCAACCCCTCTCAGCGGTGGTAGCAAAGTCTTTCGAAGTGTTGATATTGGTCACTGCACAAAAATGAAGGATCAGATATCCTTAGATTTAACTATCAAATTTTCTAGAAGCAACTTTATAAATCCTACATCTTACCCTCTACGTTCCACTTCTTGGGAAGATGATCCCCGTTGGGAATGGAATCCCTCCTGACGAAGAAGAATTGACTTCTCCATAGGGAATCATTTTTGGTAATTTTGAGTATAGGGTGGGGTTGTTGAGGCTTGGCTTTGAAGAGGAATCGGTGAGACCCGTGCTAACCAGATTGTATAGGTGGTTGAGTTCAGCAAGACGAAACTCTATACCCTCTCTAGCAATGATCTGCTCAAGGGTATAAATAACCCTCCAGAGCATAGGCATGCCCTGGATGTAGCATAGGCCGGTAAAGGTGAAAAAGCTCTGGGTGAAAGCTGGAAAAGGGTAAGTAAAACCTATTTGAAAGAGGGGTAGCAGGAAAACACACCCATGTGGATGATATGCAGTCACTCTTCATTAAAGAATCGAAGGGCCTAAAAATAGTACCCTCCAGAAAACAGGGGTGCATTTGCTCAATCTCAGGATCAGTGAACCGGCAAAGTTCTTGCGAAAGTTCTTTCAAAAGGTCTTGGCTTTTGGGAGGACTGTTTCTCCCTTGATCCTTGTGTGGTGAGGAACGGATCATGGTTTTGGTCATGATGCTCGAGGAAGAAAGGAGGAAAGAAAGAATTGCAGAGAATAAAAGATGAGAGAGAGAGAGTGAATACCTGTTTGATCTTCGGTGTGAGGATTTAAGCAAAGGATATCGATATTAAATAGGAGATATCATCTATATCCCTACCCTATTTATAATCATGTTTGTTGCAGGGGGAGTCTTATCGATGATGCCATCTTTGTAATGGCTAGTCCTAGGGTAACGACTAGTTTGTTGGTAACGAGTCGTCCAGAATAAACGAGAAAATATGACTCACTTAGTTACAATTAATTCCCCATATTTTGGGGGCAATTGTTAGGGCATGGATTTTATGTCAAGGATCATCCATCCTGAGACTGAACCGGGATCACGGATTATTAACGGAAATCACAGGGAGTCTAAGGATCAAGGATCCTTACCTATATCTATGTTAGCTAATAATTTTTCCTTTGTGTTAGTTTATGTATGCAGCAAATCGTGGACTAAGTCATCGAGGGAATGTCGGAGGAATATGCCATTTCTAGCACGAGCAAGTGAAGACCGCTATATGTGAACGTGGAGAGCTTGCATGGATTTCGGAGAGTTAGTTAATGAGATTAGCTAGATATTAAGTGGGATACTGAGCTTGATAGACACACAATCTGACCAAACACACACTCGCATACATACTGTTGCTACTCTCTCGAACATTCGTTAGAATTCTTATTGTAACAAGCTCAATATTTCCAAAGTTGTAATCTTTCTTGTTCAATATAGTTGGTGATCGGTAGTTTCCATCACCCGAGGTTTTTTATGCCGGAGATCAACTCCTGATCAAGGGCTTTTTCCTCGTACAAATCATTGTGTTCATCGTCATTTACTTTTGATATTTGTTCATACAGTTGTTCGTTTAACCAAGCACTAAACCTCACATTCAAAGTTTGGTTATATTATCCTTGTTGTGATTTTTGACCAAAACAGTAATTTTTTGGTACTTACTTGCCATATACTCCTATTATAGTTGGTGTAACATTTTCCAGAATTCGTATCATCACACATAATCACAACAATATCATGATATACATATCACGTCTGGTTATCACGGACTTGTACCAATCAAAGTTTACCGGGATTTTTCATAACTGTCACAGTCTCCCCCGGTTAAAAGAATTTCGTCCTCGAAATTCTGTTTAGTAATTCGTTGGAAAGCCCATTCTTTACAGTTGAGTCTGTCATTCGACAGACAAGTCTGTTTTCGCTTTTCAATTAGTATCATCATCGTACGGGATGATAATTGTGCTATATAGTAGCTGTGTAATTTGTCCATCCACCATTCCTACGTAATGTTAAGAGTAACATTTATCATCACTTCCAATCTGAAAGTGAGAGTGTTGTTGGATTCACAGTAGAATAGGAGTCATGTATTCAGCTTGCAGATAACTGCAATTATTATGTTTTCTTCGCATTCATTATCGTTACCATTCAAACACCAGAGGTTTCATTTACGATTTTTTTATAGTTCTTGCACACCTCCTATAGAGGGGGGTATGGGTATTCTCCCAGGGTTCGCTATGAACGTCACAATAGTACGCACCATGCTCCGCATGTTTGTGTCAAGGGAATAACTTGGCTTCTTCTGGTTGTGAGCGACAGTGTTCCCTTGCTGTCGTGTACATGGGTATCTTTGGTTAATACTAACCGACCAAGAGAGTTCCTACTCTGTGGTAGAGAATAAGAAAGAGAAAGGCTTTTGAGAGCCTAAGGTTGCCATAAGGCGAGCATGTACACGAGTATCAACGAATCTGCACACTTGCATCAATGGTGTGCCCGAACTACTCACCAGTAGTCGGATTACATCGTAAAGATATAAAATTTTTACAATAATAATTCCAGTTTATGTTAAGTTTCGGGAGCTTGGCTCCAGCTGTGGTACAACTGTTTATTAACTTTGATAACATCGATATGATTCTCCGGGAGATAATCGTATAAAAATTCCCATATACCAGGAATGGTAGAGTGTGACGAGTGTCTAACGACCACAAGTATCACCATAATGCCCCTACACGTGGGACCAGATTTGATCGTAGACGTACAGGTAATTCTGTAAAAGATGACTAAGTAACGAGTCATCGAGTCAATATTCCCCATCAACGGATTTCCCCTCGCAGGGTAGGAACATAGCCACGCTCGACTTAACGTTTCATAAGGATATCGTTAATGGAAATACGAGAAGTAATCATTTCCCACCATGTTCTCGAAAGATTACCTAATTCATAGGCGAATCTTGCTCATACTAGCCACAAGATGGTTGATCACCACTTGACCGTCTCGGTCTCGTGGTTTTTCGAGTCAAATTCGGACTTGGTATGATTGAACCGTGTATGAGTATAGAAAGATATAATGCTTTCCCATCTTGGCACCTCCGCCATTTGAATCACTGATTAACCGTAAGGGTTTCGTCGAGTTCGTTCATGCCAAACCATCTTGGTTTAGATTGAGAAATTCGTGTGGTTTTATGAAACCATGGGCTAAAGCCCGAATCCATAGTCACCCTAGTCCGATAGGGATAATTGACCACTGAATCTGATTTTTCCCGCTAGTCTCATATTTGTAATAATGTAAACAAGAAATGAAGACCCGGCCCCCGAGTTGGTCAAGACTAGGGTCGTTGAGTTTCTCGGCCCTTTGTCATAGGATTAGTTAGTTTTGTTTCCCATAGGGCACGGAAGGAATGCGTGCTACTGGGAAATGTAGTAACATAGATTCACAATCTCTCGGCAACCTCTTGAAATAACAAAAGTAACTTTAAGAAAGGCTTAATGAAATTCGTAATCAATCGAGGTAAGTCTAGCACTATGACGGCTAGGATACGAATAAAGGTTATGAATGCCATTTCACAGCCAATCAGTGCATCCAACCAAGCACCGATTTACACTTTGGTCATTTAGTTTGGCTTGGTATTGTACATCGAGGTATCTACAATTCATAGCGTATGTTAAGTAATTCTCCAAGTTGGAAGAGAATTAGTTGTATCGTTGAAGTCTTATTCCTATTTTAGGTATATAATACGTGCTTATCAAAGGAATTCCCCTCTGGATGGGCATGATATCCGAGGGACGTATTCGGAAGATTCACGAGTCCCTTCATCTGGAATGATTGGGACTACTAGATTTCTGGTTTAGTTTTCCCCGGGTGGGTTCAACGCACAAAAGACACCAATTACGATACTCGGACGACTCATGACTACTCTTATTTCAAAGAGAGTTTGGTTTTGACCGTGTTCCTTCATGCAGGGTAGTTCGTGCTTTTCATAATATGGCGTATATATGTCACTCCGGTGACATGTTCTGATCGCACATTTAAGCATTGGCCCTTTTGGGTTAAGTCTAAGTGCAATTTTAACCGTTGTATGATAACAGATATTATTATATAAATGATAAATGATGTTGGTTATACAGGTTGTGGACTCACGCGTGCGACGAAATTGTGTGATATGGGATGATTGAATATGGACATTGATACATGTATATAAGTATTACTTATAACAGAATGGCCCCGAAACGCTCACCCCAAATGACCGAGGCGGAAATCGTGCAAATGATCATGCAACAGCTTCTGACAATCATCCCCCCGATCGTGAATTTCACTCGTGGTACAAATACCTAGGTGTATATGTATATATACAGTATTATACTTAAGATTTCTCCGTTCTTGTTTCCTTAAGTAACACAAAAATTTTCGTCACTCGAAAATAACGAAGAATCGGGTTTCTTGGTAGCCTCGTAAAATTTACGAATACTTATTTAAATCGATCAAACTGAAAATCAATTGAAGGTACCAACCATTCGAAGGAAGACGAGGGGTGGTTCAACAATACTCCCCTAATCTAAAGAATTTATTTCTCGTATATTCACGAAGACAAGCAACACCGTTTAACGCATACTCTTGGTTAGTCACAAGCGTAGGGTATCGTTCACTTTGTGTCCAATCGACGGATGAAAGTCAGTGTATCTCATGCATCATTCTCCTACTCATGTAGGAGAACACTACCAAATAACACCTTTACAATGGCCCGAAGGGAATTTCGATCATCCCCTATGAATCATGAATAACATCATGTATAAGAATTTGGACTCCTCGTATGTTTCAGGAAAGAGGAGGAGACATATGGTGTTCTCTGGGTATTATTATCGTAGAGTTGGGTAGTCAATGCGTTCTATAGACATATAAGTATCCGGGTTGGTCCCTACTCCGGACCAATCGCAACGGTCGTCGTAGATATCATGACGCGAAAAGCCTTAACCAAAAAGGAAATCAAAGAACCATGTATTCCCTTATGCGATTTCTAGAACGAAGGCAGCGCCCTCATACGGGTGATATTAATTCAAGACTTAGTATCTTAGGGTACGGTAAGTGAAAGAATTCAGGTCAGGACCCCGGGTAAATAGAGCTTGGATGTCATTCCCTTTTGTCCGGGTTCTACGGCCATTCCTTCTCATGGTTGTTTCGTCGCCCTGCTAGGAATGGTAATACTTGGTCGACTACTCTTACACCATTATCGAGATGAATAATTAGTACGGTCCTCACAAAATATTAACGAAAAAAGGAACCCAAAGAACCGATGGTCTAGAGTCTGCAGGTTTAGATAAGAGTTGTCACATAGGTTAGTCATCAGATTACTGTACTTGAATACTACTCGAAGGCGATCTGGTCTTTCACTGGAACATATTTTCACTAAGTTATGCGAGGCTGAAAACAAGGGATCATTTGATATATAAAAATTTTATACGATTCTTTTAAATATCGTTCTTCGAATTAGATATATGTATATATATATATATATAAAATAAAATAATTGTTCGATGAAAATTCACTTTGTGTCATTTGTTTATTAACTATACATTAAGAGGTAGCTTAGTTACGGTCCTTCGTACCGTTCATTCACTACTTCTTCGAGTTACTGGGGGTTTATCTTGTATTAGTTTGAACTAAATCGATAGGGCGTATCAAATTAGTAATTTATATGTACCGAACCTTAACACTTTCCAATAGTGTTAGTAAGGAGAATTGAATTGATTTGAAGCAGTGAGTCGGACTACTTCATGATTATAGTTTTCTCACTTTGCACCGGGGTTACGTCACCCTCAACCGAAATTTACCAAATTGACACTTGGATTGGACCGCGGTTAATGTTGTATATTTATAAATAAACGTATACATATGAGTGTCCAATACGAGGTATTAACGGTTACGAGGAATATAGGCAAAACTATTATTGCCTCCACAAGTCTTATTACCATCAGATCCGCATCCACACAACTCCTTACCGAACTTTGATTACATCAAATAAGTTTCTCCATTTATGTGTTACCCCTAAATCCCCTTGGGTTATCAACACCGATGCTAATTACGCGTCCTTACTAAGAATTAGATATTGTATCACTAGCGAATAATAGCTAGTAAAGGAAATATACGCTTCAACCGAATAGCTTCCTAGATGACGGTCGGTGACATAAGTATAATTGGTTCGTCGTAACGTAATGATTTCGAATATATGACTGTACGTTCTAGCAAATCCCGCCAAAAGAAATAAATTATGCTGAATTGGCTTACCAAGATAAAACATTGCTACTTATCATGAATCAATCATTGGGTAAATGATGTGGGTAAGCTATCACCGGCTATACCCAAATTGTTCGGCACATAGTACTACCAGGGTGTAGTACCCCTAGAAAGTCGTATTACGAATTCGAAAAACAAGGACCTTCCCCCGAATTAACCCAAAGGTTGTTATATGGCGACCCAACTACCTTTCACTTGAATTACCGCAAACGTGTATAGATAGTGTAGTTACGACAATTGTGGTATCCTTTATTGCATCAAACAGGGTCGAAGACTCAACACTGCATTGCCCAAAACAAAACCGAACGAATCGCAACATGAAGACCGTCTGTCCTGGGTAATGGTACCTTGATAATGTAGCCGGGTGTTTATATATAGGAAGTACCGCAGCGTATCCACCACACCCATATACATGATCAATGTTCCGTTCACCGAGATATTCGGGCCCATCCTATTACTTTCCGCGAATAACCAACTGAAATCCGAAACAATCAATAATCGTAATAGAACACAATGTAACCGATGTCACACGAAACGATGTTCCACAACGCAAAGCATTTCCAAGGATCTGTACCTTCACAAACTTTATATCCCATGGAATCGAATAACAACGGGAAGGGTAACTTATTCACGCACTCCATGCCATCTCCATGACCCGAAGATCGTCATATTCAGATATAACATATATTGAAACATGTGCTAAGGAATACCACTAAGTATCATAGTATCACATGACGTGAAAGCTAAAGCCAATATTGTACGCAAAAGAGGAATCCAGCGGATAATCAAATGAATCGTTGATTCAAGGATGAAAAGTTTATTAAAATGTTAGAACTCTATGATTGTATAACAATCGAGTGTGAAGCAACGAGAAGTGGAATAAGGATCCGTACACATCCTCCCAGTCTATCAGAACGACCTGCGCGTTCTGTGGGTATCTATGTTCTTATTGAAGTCTCAGTCTGGTACATAATCGTCGTTATAGTAGCTATAAGAATAGAGTTGGTGAGATCGTATCGCACTAAAGGCTTGGGTTCTCACATCATAAAGTATAAGTAACAATTGTGGGAGTTATATGAATCCAACTCTAGTGTATATTAAACAGGTGGTCAGTAGGAATGTGGAATGGACTGTAATACCCGTTTTCTGCCTATCCTGAAGGCATATGTAGTAACGTATTATCCACCAATCCCAATTCATGTATCAATTCACGCACAAACATTCACACACTATCACCTTGGTACACGTATGTATCATTCCACGTATTTAAGTGTGTTTATTACCACGGCTTTCCCAACACTTCCTCGTATGAGCAAGTCTGTTATTACGTTTCGGACCATAATAACCCACTTGCCCCACAAGGCCATCCTGGTACTTGCAAATAGGATACTTTACAGTATTCACTAACCACTTTTAGTAGAGGTTAATTTTTTTCCAATGATGTCCACTAAGGTCCGAGCCTATAGTTATAGTCTAGGTTTCCTTAAAGGCACCTAATTCTCTATAACCAATGGCTCTGATACCATCTTCTGTCACACCCCGACTTGCAGCGGAAGAAAAAAAATACGGGATGCAACAGACACCTCTGGTACAAGCACATTGTTTATAAAGACACTACATTTTATTACTTAAAAAAATGTTGATTACAACTACATGTATGTTACAATTGCATGTTCCCATGAACCATATAAGTCTTCTAAGCCACATGCGTCAATATCAGCATTCGTCTATAACATGTCTTGAACAACATACACGGATTACACCAGTCTCAAGTTACCTGAAATGCATGTTAGTTTTAAAAAGGGTCAGCTAAACGCTGCTGTGAGTTCCACTGGTTTAGTTGTTGTGTAACAATATGTGTTAACAAGTTTAATTGCACTGGTCACAGTCACCGATAGAATTACACGAGGACACAAGTGAAACCTTAACCTATCATAGTCACTCCGTGTCATACAGACACATCATCGCACCGGGTCGTGTCACCCCAGACACTTCCCACCAACTGCATCACATGCAGTTTAATGTTCCCCTGCAGTTATGCCTAACAACATAACCAAAAGAGGACAAGTGCAGTTGACTTGTGGTCGGCATCGCACCATCCGGCCTCAAATGGGTTTGTCAGACCAATAGTACTATCCACTGCCCACGGCTCATATTAATCACTTGTAGAGGGGAGGGTGTTCGTGTGTTAGATAATTCACATCATCACAAGTTGGTGCAATTAACACAGTTTCGTAACATGCAAGTCACTCCAAAAAAAACAGTATAACACAGTTTAAAAGAGGTGGAGTGAAACTCACTCCCAACTTGGTGTAATCAACACAGCTTTTAACATGCAAGTCCCCAGAAAACAGTTAAAAATTTTAAAAGCGGGGAAGTGAACTCACATGATAGCAGTATCACAGGTAGCAATAGGATATATGTAGGCTTGTTCGCTTCTAACAGCAACCATGCAGGTAATTACTAATATCATTCGCTAGGTCGGTAACGCCTATAACTTGGGCCTGAGTGGGTATTTTCAGTCCATATTGTGCATATAGTATCCCGGTTTGGTGAGGATGTTAGGGTATGATTAGTTTCACATTTGGCTCCCGGGCACCAGTTTGCGTGCTAGCCAAAGTCGGTTGTTTGACACGTTCGGATAATGGTACAAGAATATCAATAGTGCCCACGTGTTGCGATTTAAGAAAGATTAACTTTTCATTAAGAGAGTTTGGGTGTTTGGGAAGTCTAGGTTGCCCAAATTTGAGTTTCCATTCTCACGATCGGGAATCGTCCCGAACAGTAGTGGAACACACCCATAGTGTTCTGCTTACCCTGGAACCTCCCAAAATACTCCCGGTGTTCCAATTATAGTCAAGATAGGGTTTGATCCGTTCCCAGTTTCGGCAGTTTCGTTGTCCGGTAAACTGCCGAATTTAGTTAAAATAAACGTTTTAAAAGTCGAAAAAACCCATTTAATCTACATAGTTCATAAAATCCTGGATATTTTTGTAGAACTCAGTAAATACATATAGATTCCAATAAAATTATTTTGGGAATTTATAAGGCTATTTTAACTTCTCAATTAAATCATTTGTAAAACAGTATTTACCTGAATAATTGACTTTTTTTAACATCCATAGTCCAAAAATTCCCAAACTATTCCAGGAACTTCCTTACCTGTCCAGAAACTCCCTGTAAAATTTGGGATTTTTCCTATTTGGTTTCAGTGTGTTTTCGGCTACTGAAAACTCATAAAAATGCGGATTTGTGATCCGTATAAAAACTCAACCAATGGACTCCCAAACTTTCCAAACCTTTCCCATATGTTCCTTAGTGTTCATGTAAATTTTGGTGATTTATTGACTTTGTTTATTATTTTTTTTGGATTTGTTTTGATAAAACAGTCAAAAAATCACAAAAAATCGTAGAACATTCCAAAAATTAAAAAATTTTACGTGGACCTTACTGTGAAAACCCTAAATCACCACACCAAATTTCAGCTCATTCCAATACCCAAGGACCAAGTTATGGTTCAGACAATATTCTGCTATTCTAGATTCGAGTTTCGGGTGATATACCTAGCGATTCCTTCGATTCCATGTGTTTTTCTTGAGTACAGAAGTGGTTGTGAGCCATATTCAGTACCTATATACCAAGAAGAATCCAACCATGCCATAAATCATGTCAATCAAGCCTTGTTTCATAGTTTTTCGGTTAATAACTTTGTTAATCAATTTTGGTCGATTAGGGTATCAAAAGCCAAAGTTTTGTGATCTTGGCTACCATATAACATCAGGGAATCCCTGATGTGTTCTTATTCAGCCAAGAACCATGCTTAAATCATCCAAAATCATGGATTAAAAAGAGTTTTTGGTAGGCTAAACCATGTATAATCAAGAAAACTCATCAAAATCTATTAGAACTTGTAAGAATACCTTGGATTAGTAGAGTTTCTATGGATGATCAGCTGGAAATGGAGGGTTTATGTCAGAATTTTGTGGAATAATGAAGAATTTAATGAAAAAAATAAAGATAAACCTTTATATAATAAGGTGGGTGCCCCTACCCCACCTACACTTTGTTGTGCTTCGTTTTTCATGTTAAAAGATGATGTTTATCTTCGGTGGCTCGTTTAGGTTTGTTTTCGGGTCCTACACACGTCTCCGATTTGCGAAACGGACTCCGTTTTTCACGTTTTTAGTGTCAAAAGACTCGGTTTTAAAAACCGTGCATAACCGTCTCGAAATCCGAACCCAGATACGTTTTAATCATAAAAGCCTCGTATTGGGTTAGTTTAAGTGTTTTTAGGATTGATTGACCGTTCCTTGCATGATTGGTTTGTCTTTCATTGCTCTTAACGCAAAGGCGTTTCCCTAACCGAGACTGCCTCGTTTTGCGTGCTCGAGCACTGATTTGTTTCAAATCTTATGTCAGAGTCTATGGCTCGTAAGTAAGATGTTTCGTGAACTCGGAATCTTAAAAGGCCCTACCGCTAGCCTAATAATCATGGTCGACTGTTTAATGTGCTGTTAAACGTCAAGTTCCCGTTTAACACGTTGTCAAAAACTAAGGACACCAACCTTTCAATCGTTGGCCCTTAATAGTGTCATGTTAATCAATACGTATTCCCAGAGTCGTCAATCCATTCAGACATTGTCTTTCCATGTAGGTGACGCATAGCGCCAATGTAATGTTTTTGGTACTTACTTGGCATATACCCCTATTATAGTTGGTGTAACATTTTCCAGAATTCGTATCATCACACATAATCACAACAATATCATGATATACATATCACGTTGGGTTATCACGGACTTGTACCAATCAAAGTTTACCGGATTTTTCACAATTGTCACACTTAGTTAGACATGTTTTGACATGTCTAACTCATCACTTTTAGTTTAGTGCTTTATTAGGGTCGTAAGTCGAGCGATCTTGACCACTGCTTTGACTTTTGAATCCGACCCGTTTGGTCGATCTTAGGATCCGACCAAACACATATTTGTGACCTTAGTTTTATAGGGAATAACCCTCTGAGGTTATACCTTATGGTCACGTCATTTGGTTAGTGTTTTTTAGGTCGTTTATTATGCCTTTATAAATGACCAAAATGCCCTTTTTGCGTATAAATCAACTTTAAGCATATGTGACCAATGTTTTGACATATAAACTGAAGTTACAACTTAATTAAACATGTTTTGGCATATTAGACTTATCATAACACATATCTAACCATCCGAACTCTATTTACGCAAATGAACCGTTAAAGTAGCATAAACTACCTTAACATGTCATAACGGGTCAAAAGCACTTAGGATCATTTCCGAAATAGAATGTTAACTTTATTAAACCATTTCATATGAGTTCTAACGCTCATTTGGTTTATAAGGCTTCATTTTATCTGATCCGTCGATTAAGTCCCGACATTTGCATAGTTATCCGATTTTAGGACACGCTTGAATCTTTGATCGTTTGAAGCTTTGATATATCATTTGATCCAAGATTACTTTGCAATCCCAAGTGAGTACATAGTCCCCTCTATTACGTTTTCAAATGTTTTGGGGTGATTCATATGTGCCTATAACTACTTTCGCATTTTCATGACATTATTCATGCTTTGATTACATAGTATATATAATACATGATTTCGATTGCATTATTACATGGTATATTGACTTAGTATACCTACACATGGTTTCAAAGACATTTTTACTTCATATGTTGACTAGCATACCTGGTTATGATTTCAAAGACATTTTGCTTGGCATATTGACTTAGTATGCCAAGTACATGGTTTCTAAACATTTTTATGACATGCTTACATTGTTCAAGACATATTGGTTTACAACAAGGTCGATTGGTTTATAACAAAGACATTGGTTTATACATGACATTTGGTTTACACATGGCATTGGTTTATAACAAGGACGATTGGTAGACATTGGTTTATACATGACATTTGGTTTACACATGACATGGGTTTACACAAGACATAACATATTTTGGTTATTAAGTTAACCATGCATCCTTTCTTTTATATCATTTGATTTTCATATGATTACATAAAAGAAACATTTCTATAACGGTTTATGGCTACTTTTGTATTGATTAAACTTTTCTTTAAAACATTCGAAGCCATGAAACATCATTACAAAAACCTAGTTACTCACAGGCATTTTTATGCTGACATACCTATTTAAACATATGTTTCAGGTTTACTTTTGTGATGATTGTCGCCGCATGCTACACATAGGATGGACTCGGGCTTTAGTGACTTTAAAAGTTGAAAGACATTTCATTGTATTTCATATACATTATTCCAACAAAATGTAATTTGATAATTCAATAAAAAAAACTTTAAGTACCATGTGTTGTGAAACAATTTGTAACGTGACTCCCCAAGTGTTTTCGCCGCATGTGTTGTTTACGCGATTTGGGGTGTTACAGTTGGTATCAGAGCTCATGGTTAAAGCGAATTAGGTTATTAGTAATGCTTTGACCTAGTCTATAACCTTCCTAGGACCCTAACGCAGTTTGCTTGCATTTAGATTCTTAATACAAAACCATCACCTATTCTTAGGTGAATACCAAAACAAAAACACAAATTTCAAAATGATTTTGAAAATCAATCGTTTATTTTGGATAATTCGCTTTTGGCTTAATGCTTTTAAAGTTTTCAAAATCTCGTCAAAGTTTGGGTTTTATTATTGTGAACACGTGCAATCTGGAAGGGTGGGTGCCTGTACCCTAAGTTCTATGTCTAAGGCTAGAGTGTTCATACAAATCAGCATTATTGGACCAGTCACTCTTACCTGGGAACTCTTGGGGTGAGTGTCCACTTATAGGCTAAAGGATGTCTTTGCGATACATTATAAAGACCCATTTACTTTGATTAGTCACTGTGTCATTTGTTTGTTTTAGATAACGAACAAATGATCATAATCCTTATACTTCGTCGATATTTATAACATTCATTTTTTATTATCCTTTATCAATCTAATTCGCTCTCTCACATATTTCCTCTCTCTTTTAGAATGCCTCATCGTCACAACACTGCTCAAGACGCCGAAATGGCGGCTTTAATTGCGAAACAAATGGCCGCTATACTTCCGAACCTTGTGACCCAACAAAATCAAGCTTACAATAACAATAACAACAACAATGCACCTGCTTAATGCAACTATAAACAATTTTGTTCGGCCAAACCACTCAAGTTTTCTGGGTCTAGGGAGCTACTGGACTCCTACGATGGTTCGAAAGTATCGAAAGCACTTTTCGTTATGTGTAGTGTCCTAATGAACGCAAGGTAGAGTTTGCTTCGAGTGTCATTCAAAAGAGAGCACTTACATGGTGGGATGGTATGAAAAGAGACAGAGGTGCCGAGGTGGAAATGGCTCAAACGTGGGAAGAGCTTCGAGCTCTCATGATGAAAGAATTCTGCCCATGTCATGAACAAAGGGCACTTTAGAATGAGTTCCATGATCTTAAATAGGATAATGGAGAACATCGTGCCTATACTGATCGATATGAGGAGTTAAGTTTGTTGTGTCATGCGATGGTTACGCCTTTGGACAAGGCAATCGAAAAGTACATTGATGGCCTGCCTGACCCTGTTCAGGACATTGTTACTGGTAGCAACCCTACCACCATTCGACAGGCTATCGAACTCTCTGCTACCCTGACTGAGTCTCAAATAAAAAAGGGTAAACTTTTCCGCAAAGGCGATAAGAAACCATCTGATGAGACTATACAAGAAAAACCAAAGGACACTAAAAATGAACCCTCAAAAAGGTCAAAGAAGCGTAAGGCTTCGCAAAACTTCGCTGTAGTTACTCAGAACAATCAAGTTGCTCCCAATCAACCAGCACAACTCCCTGCCAGGAAACCATACAATGGAACCGCACCTCTGTGCAACCAATGTAGCCTTCACAATCATGCCAACATCCATTGTCGAAAATGCTCAAATTGTGGGCGTTTTGGACATACGACTAACACTTTGTCGCATTGCTGCTACACAAAACCAAATTGTTAACAACCCTGCTCAGGAACGTGCTCTTAATGCTGGAGTTAACGAGCCTCGTGCCAACAACGATGCAGTTATTAACAATTAGAAGTTTACATTTCAATTTCTTTTTGTTAACCAAGACTCATATACACTTTTTCAGTTATTATGTAGTGAAATTTCAATTATAAACAAATGTGCCTGTTTGTGTAATGTGTGTCAGTATATCAAATTACGAAACTTTTATACTTTACGAAATTGAACAACTCTCATAATGTATCTCATTGTGATCGCACAATCTTTACTAAACCTAAGAAACTATCTGTCCGTGAAACACGTGAGACGCATGCACTATTCCAATTGTTGAAACAAAGCATTTTATTTGACCATATCGATAACCCACCACTTGGCAAGATAAGCTATGCGGACTATGCAACGAGTTAAGTAATTATGGGTGCACACATAATTATGAAATTCGATGCATGGAAACCATAGTAAGTCCTGTAAGTGTAATAACATAAAATCTAGAATGACTAAATAACAAGATGAATGTGATACAATAAGAACATGGTGGATACGCCGCTGGTACTTCCTATATATAAGTGTTCTTATTGTATTACCTGCCGTAGCATTATCCAAATCACTTGAGGATTTTTTATCCTCAATCAATATGTGTTATTTTAAACGAGAAACCAAAAACTATCTATATTCATTTCCGCTTCTGACAAAGTATCCACTGGAAAATGAATTATCCCTTCATTTTCTCTTCTAAAGAAGTATCCACTGGGAAATGAATAATCTCCTTCATTTCCGTTTCTGACGAAGCATCCACTGGAAAATGAATTATCCATTCATTTTCGCTTCTAAAGAAGTATCCACTGGGAAATGAATAATCTATCATAATCCTTCATTTCCGCTTCTACGAAGTATCTACTGGAAAATGAATTATCCGTTCATTTTCGCTTCTAAAGAAGTATCCACTAGGAAATGAATAATCTATTCATAATTTTTCATTTCCGCTTCTGACGAAGTATCCACTGGAAAATGAATTATCCATTCATTTTCACTTCTAAAGAAGTATCCACTGGGAAATGAATAATCTTTTCATAATCCTTCATTTCCGCTTCTGACGAAGTATCCACTGGAAAATGAATTATCCATTCATTTTTGCTTCTAAAGAAGTATCCACTTGGAGATGAATAATCTATTCATAAATCCTTCATTTCCAGTTCTAACGAAGTACCCACTGAGAAAATGAATTATCCATTCATTTTCATTTCTGAAGAATATCCACTGGGAAATGAATAATCTATTCATAAATCCTTCATTTCCAGTTCTAACGAAGTACCCACTGAGAAAATGAATTATCCATTCATTTTCACTTCTGAAGAATATCCACTGGGAAATGAATAATCTATTCATATATCCTTCATTTCCAGTTCTAACAAAGTACCCACTGAGAAAATGAATTATCCATTCATTGTCACTTCTGAAGAATATCCACTGGAAATGAATATTCTATTCATAAATCCTCCACTTCTGTAGAAGTACCTGCTGAGGAAAATGAATTATCCATTCAGTTTCCACTTCTGAAGAAACATCCACGGAGAAATGAAACACAAGCTAAATTCTTATAGAATCTTCTATCTCGATAGTCAGATTCTTAAAGGAACTCGTAGTGTTATTGATTTATATGGTTTTACCAAAATCAAACCCTCATTCCCACGTCCAGCATAAATTGATGAAGTATCCACTAGGGAATGAGCGCCATAAAAATAACTATCCATTCCCACTTCTTGAGGAAGTATCTACTAGGGGAAGGATAAAGTTATGCTTTACATGGAAATCCATGATGGGTTATTCTATACAATTGGATATAAACCCACCCTAGATTCCATACAGGACAATTGCTTGACGCAAACTCATGAAAACAGACTCCTACGAATATATTCTAGCTTTATGCAAACAGACTCCTACAGATAAATTTCGGGACGAAATTTCCTAAAGGAGGGGAGACTGTGACATTTCACGTTTTCAATCCTTGATTTTGTCTCGATCTTTCAGACCACTTTTGGAAGTGAATCGCAAACTACTACGCAAACATAATCAGTTTAACGCGGAGTACACTCCGGAACAATGAAACGAACTAAACATACCATAAATATCCTTTAATAACTTAGAAATAAGTTTTGAGGGTTTCTGTATGTCACACCCCAACCGATGGCGGAAACATCAAGGCGGAACGAAATAGATTGCTCATTGCTCACAACACTAATGGTGACAATAATTAATTAAAACCGAATTTCATTTCATAAGTAAATCATCATTACAATAAATGGAAAATTTCAAATAACAACAATAACAAGACATAATTATACAACATTAATAAATCTAAAATGTCTATGTGTGTATCTAGCATCAACGCTACTTCAATTTCTTAGCATCATCCTTCTCAACCTGTAACATGTTTAAAATAAAGTTCAATGCAAAAGCAAAGGCGAGTACACAAGTTTAAGCATAAGCATACGTATACGAATAAGGTTTAAAACGAATCTACATGGTAACTAAGTTTATACACGAGCATTATACATGGCATGCAATATTTCTAGTCAATCCTCTTGCTTACGCATAATAACGATAATTTAACATGACCTCTTATTCACGAGCTGGTGGTGCATGACTCCTATAGTGCTATACATGTCAAATGGAGGCCTAAGATAAGCTAATGACTATGGTATTACATAAGAATGGTCCAAGATATAAGCATCAAGTAACGTATCAAAGTATTCATGTATATTGGATTGTTTCGTGCATTGCATAAAGAATAAGTTTAGTGATTTTTTATATGGAACATGTTACACCCAAAGTGATATAAAAGAAAGTGGGTCGATTGTACTCACAGTTTTGCAAGCTTTCCGACTTGTTAGTTCCATGAAGAGTTGTTTGGTTGCGGGAGGAACACTGAGTTATCCTACAAGAGGAAAACGTAGGTGTAAGTATTTGGATGTTGATGGACGCTTCGGAATTTGGAATTAAGTATAACAAAGTATGTATACGAAAGTATTCACCAAGGTCTAGCACTCGTTTTGACACTATGGGAACCCATTAGGGTTTATGTGATTTCATAGGTTATTGATGTGTGCAAAATATAACATATAAATTACATCAAATGAGGCATAAAACTTATCCTTTTTTTAGTAATAATGTTGGGAAAAGCATGTTTCTTTGTTCCTTTTGTATTTCAGGATGAAAAGAGCTTAAAAGAATAAAAGAAGCAAATAAGAAGCCAAAACCAACATAAATACGAAAAGAAGGAATAACGAGGCATGCCCGATCCCTTAGCAACACCCCAAAGACAAAAACAAGATAACAAAAGATGACCATGGGGTCGTGCCCAGCCAGACACGGGGCGTGGTCAGACCTGGCACTTCAAGACAAAACCTGCAGAAGCTTCTACGCCCTCCACGGGGCCGTGCCCAGACCAACATGGGGCGTGGTCAACTATAAGATTTGCAGAATCCATATAGTACAGCGAACAGTTGACCACGAGGTCGTG
Source organism: Scalesia atractyloides (assembly GCA_947069175.1). Classification (NCBI taxonomy): domain Eukaryota; kingdom Viridiplantae; phylum Streptophyta; class Magnoliopsida; order Asterales; family Asteraceae; genus Scalesia; species Scalesia atractyloides. Next base: position 90,614,085 of record CAMTDV010000016.1, on the reverse strand, counting down.
CCCATAGGCCACCGGGTCGTGTGGGGCCCTCTGCAGTCAGATGCAATAAATGAAGGAAGAGAAGATGGATGGCCACGGGCCGTGCCCACTGACACGGGGTCGTGGCCGGGCTACTATTTTGGACTATAAATAGGGGTGCTTGGTTCACTTCAAAGGCATCCCTTGGCAAACCACTTCTCTCTCTGTTTGCCACCACTCCACCACCACTACAACACCAACACCCATCACCATCATCCATCAATCATCTTTAGTGTGTGTAGAAGTCTTGGGATCCAAGATAGTTTGTAAGGGTTCTTGTCAAACAAAGGCCATGCTTGGCTAAATTCCTTACATCACTTGGTGAAGACTAATCTTTTATGTATTACTTTTCGTTTTTAATCTTTCGGCACTTTTTAATTGGGTATGTATTAATGACTTTAATAACTAGTTTCTTATGTTGAAAGTGAATTTTCCTAACCATTTCTTCATGATGTCATTGATTTTCTCATTCGTGTCTTTACGGTCTATATAAAGTGCGTTTAACTACTTGGAAGGGGGTTAGAAAGGTGGTTTGGTAAAGTTCTTGTCTCGTTCAGTGTATAGATCCTGTGAGGACTTGGTTCAAGCTTACTAGGGCCTCCTTCAATGCTCTATGGGTATTGGATGGCGGGGCCGCGAATAGCTTGAACCCCTCATATGTAAACTACTATTAATACTTTAAACTGGCTTCTTGGGATTGTATCCTTGCTGACTCAAACCACTTAGCCGAGGGTAACGTCACCTTCAAAAGAGGGGCCTACCACTTTTCGCATTAATAACTTATTAACTGTCTTCCAATATTCCGACCCTTTGGGATTGTATCCCTGCTGACTCAAACCACTAGGTTGAGGGTAACGTCACCTTTGAAAAGAGGGGCCAACTACTATAACTAAGATAATCTCTTAAAAAGTCAGAAAGTGCAAAAACTATCAAAGGATATGAATCCAAGTGATTCTATCTTGTCTATTTGTATTTTATTTTATTTATTTTTGTTTTTATTATCTTTATGCATCAAAACTTTTATCCAAATTTAGATTGATTAGACGTCGACGGTAACCGGTACTAAAAGCTCTTGTGTCCTTGGACGACCTCGGTATCTTACAAACACTATACTACGCTCACGATGGGTGCACTTGCCCAAGTGTGTGTTTAGTGTTAGTACAGTATCGTGTTTTATAAATTTAAAACTTTAATAATGCGTAAAAAGGGCTCAAAATATTAATGAAAATATAATACGCTCATCACACACCAAGTTTTTGGCGCCGTTGCCGGGGACACAAGGATTTCAAGAAGTTTAAAGTCAACGGCCTAATTATTTTTAACGTTTTTTTTTCATTTTTAGGAATTTTTTTTAAGTTTTTAGCAAAATCTGCAGTCTCTGCAGGCTGCAGCACGTGGCCGTGTCAATCCAACACGCCCCCGTGTTAAAAAAACGGCAGCAACAAAAACCTGTTTTAGTCAGACAGTAGCTCACCATGGGGCCGTGTTACTCGAGCACGGGGCCGTGTCCAACATCCAGTTGCTGAAAACAGGACTGTCTGATCCTGACAGTTGATAACCTCTGATAGAAACATGGATGATATTGATTATCTTCACTTTCGCCACTCTTACGTTGAGTGGTGTCAACTATGTGGTGCGTACCATCAAGATATAGAGTGTTACACTCTAAATTTTGAACCCCATTATTTAGCGGACCCATCGTTTTCCTATGGTAATCACCTTAAGATGGGCAAAAGTGAAAACGATCCTTATCAGCCCGCCGAATGCTCTCAACTTCCTGTTCCACATGATATAACCTCCTCCGAAATGTGTCAACTGGAAGAAAGGATTCTCAAAAAATTGAAAGACATAGAGGTTATGATGAAACTGAGGTATTCTTCACAAGACAAAGACCAACGAGAGTCATTGAGTCCACATCCGGAATCTACCAACATCGAAGCCATCAAAAGTACCTTAGTCTCTTGTAATAACATTAGCGACAGTCGTCCCTATGTCGATTGTGCCATGAAGGACTCTCCATCGGCTCCCACCGATGCGCTCATAGACATGAGCGATTCGGTATATACCTTCTTTAACGAGAGCCCGGGTAAGGGGAATAAAGGTTGGTTTCGCCCACCGATAAGTAGCTTAGGATTTACCCTTTCCGATAACCTCTTGCGTTATTGCATAGAACGAGAACAACTAAGATATCTTCGCCACTTCGGTGTTGTTCCCTCCAGTAAAGAACCTTCCGATTACTGGAAATCCTTAAAATGAAGCAAGACAACACTTCATAAAAACTCCAGTCACGGGGCCGTGCTCAATCCAACACGCCCCGTGCCCACCGAAAAATTCACCACGGGGTCGTGCCCAGGCCAACACGCCCCGTGTTCCTAATACGGACAAACATGTCAGAACTTTGTCTGACCACGGGGTCATGCTCAGCTGACACGGGGTTGTGGTCAGTGTGTTGTCGCTTTCTATAAAGTCAACCTTGTTGCTGCATGTTTGGCCTCATTCCAAAGACAAAGATCTCCTGAGATTTTTCACATATACCTTAAAAGGTATGTTCTTGAAAAGGTTTCCTCAAACCATCTTGTCTTTGCCACTTTTGTCACTTTCCTTCTTCTCCTTTGAACTAAAATCCTCCATTAAAGCTTAAAGGTCCATAACTTCAAGCTTTATTTTTGTTAAACATATGTTTTTAAACTTACAACTCTCTATAAACAACATGTTTTATCACATTGCTTTAAGTTATTTCTATTCACAAATGTTTAAAACCCAAGAAAAATAAGTTAAAACAATGAGTTCATAAGTTCAAAACAGTTGCAGGAGGACGGACACGGGCCCCTGTCCATTGGACACGGGGCCGTGGTGAGGTTTTAAGTTTTATTTTCTTAAAATTTCACTCTTGTTTTCTTAGTATGTCAAACCAGAACAGTGGAACATCATCGACAAGCTCAAGAAACAATCGGGGAAGAAGAAGACCATAGATTGAGGCCACCCTAGTTTGCGGCATGTATGCTTTTAGGGAAGCCATCGATGAAATAACATCAGTGGAGGAGGCCCTTATCGATCGTATTAACTATTTGACGGCAGGGTTGGAGAATTGCCTACAAGAGGTCAACCTTGTGCACCAAAGGTTGAACATTCTTGCACTACCTCCCATGGAGCCGATCCTCCCCCAAGAGGATTGGAACCTCGCTCAAGAAATCATTATCCCGACCAGATGGGATGACCTTCCTCCGGAACCTCCCCTAGACGCATTGCATGAGGTTTCGGTGGTCTCCGCACCTCCCGCAACCATCCCGTATGAGAATACGGAAGATGAGCCTTCTTTCTTCCTCCCTCGAGAGATTGAGGAATGGCTAATTGACTTTTGAGGGGTACGCCCTCTGGGTTGAAGTTCTTAGAAGCCCTTATCCACTGAAAAAATATTTTCGGGTTTTTGTCGTTCTTAGCATGGAAACATCTAGGGTAGAACTTCTTTATGGTTTAGACTTCTTGAATCGATCTAATTTTAGGATTTTAAATTTTTAAAATTTAGGATTAATTTTTAGGACCGCTTGTATCTCGCACTCTAATATATGATGGTTTAAGTTATTGTGTGGTGTTTGCATCTTATATAATGGCTTAACAAACAAGAAAAGATGAAAACTACCAAATGGACGTCGAAACCACACCCCATGCATGTAAACAGTGCCTCTCGACAACATTTTCAGCTTCTCAGCATGTGCAGCACGGGGCCGTGCTCAACCAACACGCCCCGTGCCCAGGTTCTGCAGCAAAATATTTTAAAAACAGGTAACTGACCACGGGCCGTGTTGAGTGGCCACACCCCATGGTCAATCTTCTGTAAACAGTTGATACTGGCACTCTGGACATGGGGCCGTGCCCGGACCACATGGGCCCGTGTCCAGATGCCCAGTATCATAAAATCTTGTCTATAACACGCTTTTACGCATTCAAATCAACCGATAATTTTATTTTTGGACACATTAAGGACAATGTGTAATTTAAGTGTGTGTGTGGGAGGGGGGGAAGCTAACACTTTGAATCTAGCAAGTCCTAATAACAAGCCTTACACAAAACTCTATTGGAACCGCTAATCACCCCAAATCTTTTTCAATTTTTTTTCATTTTTTTTACTTGTCTTGGTTTAATTGGGAATAACAAGTTCTAAAAAGTTATGTTTTTACAAATTTACAACCGATAGCGTCGTGATAAAAAGAACCAAATAAGAAAATTATCAAAAAAATGGGCATGACAAATCTTTTTAAAATTTGATTATATATACTTATTCATATTATAAACCCACTCCCACATTAAGTGAGTTTTGAGCCTTTATCGAGCATACATTTATACATCTTTAAAATAAATGCTCATTTTCGTTTCTTGTGTGAATAGCTGCTTTGTTCTTACGACTCTAGAACTTGCCAAGACGATACATTCCCGGTCCTTACCAACTTAAACCCAAGTAAGTAAATGATGGAGGCATTAGGATTAACCCATTTTTCATTCAAAACCATTGTTTTCCCTTCCTTTTACCCCACTACAAAAAAAATCCCCCTAGTTAACCCCTTTGAGCCTAAACCTTTTTGTTTCAAACCCGCAAAACAAACACCTTCTACCCACCAAAACCATTTTTCTGTTCAAACCCAATTGTTTTATTAAAAAGATCGGTTATCTTGTGACCAAAAAAAACCATAGCTCTTCCAATAACCAAACAAGTTCTTTCAAAAATCTTGTTTGAAAATACTTGGTCCAAATAAATGTCACAAAAACAAAATTTTACGATAACCGACGCTTTTTACGCTTTTTCACCACTTTACTAACCACTAACCCAAAAATCACCTACTCCTAGCCCAAGCCTAACCCTTTTCAAAGTCATCTTAATATTTACAAAGGTTTATAGTTAAAAAGGAGGAGGATTGATCGCTTGGCAAGCATACGGTAGAAGTAAGTTCCAAACCGGAATCGAGTGTTATCACAAAAATACATCTTCGACCGAGTGTTGAGTGATCTGTTGTAAGGTACGTGAACTTGTAAATAAATAGAATTTTAAAGAGGCATGTCATGCCTAAATAAATATTTTTTCTTAAAAGTGTGCTAAATAAATCATGACGAATGGATTGTAAATAATATAAAAACAAAATTAAAATAAAGATCTTGGATTTCCCACACTCAAAGACAAGACACAAAACCACTTCTCTACCAATTCCATTTGGGTGTGTAAGCCACATTTAAAGAGTTTTGCTTGAAGACAAGTAAAGATTCAAGTGTGGGATATTTGATGTGTGCAAAATACAACATATAAATTACATCAAATGAGGCATAAAACTAACCCTTTTTTGTACTAATGTTGAGAAAACACATTTCTTTGTTCCTTTTGTATTTTCAGGATAAAAAGAGCTTAATAGAATAAAAGAAGCAAATAAGCAGCCAAAACCAACATAAATACGAAAAGAAGGAATAACGAGCCATGTCCGATCCCTCAGCAACACCCCAAAGACAAAAACAAGATAACATAAGATGACCACGGGGTCGTGCCCCGCCAAACACGAGGCGTGGTCAGACCTGGCACTTCAAGACAAAACTTGCAGAAGCTTCTACGCCCACCACGGGGTCGTGCCCATACCAACATGGGGCGTGGTCAATTATAAGATTTGCAGAATCCAGATAGTCCAGCGACCAGTTGACCACGGGGCCATGCCCAGAGGCCACGGGGTCGTGTGGGGCCCTCTGTTGTCAGATGCGAAGGAAGAGAAGATGGATGGCCACAGGCCGTGCCCACTGGACACGAGGCCGTGGCGCCGGGCTACTGTTTTGGACTATAAATAGGGTGCTTGGTTCACTTCAAAGGCATCCTTGGCAAACCACTTCTCTCTCACTTTGCCACCACTCCACCACCACTACAACACCAACACCCACCACCATCATCCATAATCATCTTTAGAGTGTGTAGTAGTCTCGGGATCCAAGATAGATTGTAAGGGTTCTTGTCAAGCAAAGGCCATGCTTGGCTAAATTCCTTACATCACTTGGTGAAGACTAATCTTTTATGTATTACTTTAGTTTTTAATCTTTCGGCACTTTTTAATTGGGTATGTATTAATGACTTTAATAACTAGTTTCATATGTTGAAAGTGAATTTTCTTAACCATTTCTTCATGATGTCATTGATTTGCTCATTCGTGTCTTTACGGTCTATATAAAGCGCGTTAACTACTTGGAAGGGGGTTAGAAGGGTGGTTTGGTAAAGTTCTTGTCTCGTTAGTGTATAGATCCTGCGAGGACTTGGTTCAAGCTTACTAGGACCTCCTTCAATGCCTCACGGGTATTGGATGGTGGGGTGCGAATAGCTTGAAACCCCTTATATGTAAACTACTATTAAAACTTTAAACCGGCTTCTTGGGATTGTATCCTTGCTGACTCAAACCACTTAACCGAGGGTAACGTCACCTTCAAAAGAGGGGCCTACCACTTTTCCCATTAAAAACTTATTTAATTGTCTTCCAATATTCCGACCCTTTGGGATTGTATCCCTGCTGACTCAAACCACTTGGTTGAGGGTAACGTCACCTTCAAAAGAGGGGCCTACTACTATAACTAAGATAATCTCTTAAAAAGTCCGAAAGTGCAAAAACTATCAAAGGATACATAAAAGAGAAGTTGGATCCAAGTGATTCTATCTTGTCTATTTGTATTTTATTTTATTTATTTTTGTTTTTATTTATTCTTATGCTTGAAAACATTTACCAAATTTAGATTTATTAGACGTCGAGATAATCCGGTGCTAAAAGCTCTTGTGTCCTTGGACGACTTCGGTATCTTACCAACACTATACTACGCTCACAATGGGTGCACTTGCCCAAGTGTGTGTTTAGTGTTAGAACAATATCGTGTTTTATAAATTTAAAACTTGAATAATGCGTAAAAAGGGCTCAAAATATTAATAAAAATATAATACGCTCATCACACACCTGTTATAACACCTATTAGAATCATTACGAGGAACTAAACACTTTAGTGTTTAAACTTAGTAACTTGAACATGATTACTTAGTCACTATCAAGGGTTCGGTTTTAGGTATATTATATAGTCCGTATATATTTATCATAAGTCTAGCTAACAATAATATCATGGAAGTCATGTAGGAGGTAGGTGGTATAACAATCCATTTAGAAACCTCATAAGAGTTCACCACTACCCAAGTTGTCATAGACAACAAGGAGGGTCAATAACAAGAATTTGAATTTACACGTTATCAATACACTAAGTAGTCAAGTAATCTACAACCTGGTGAGCCGACTCGACACATTGGGCGCATTCGCGGCATGGTGTATTGGCAGGGTGATGGTAGGAGCAGTTAGCACACTGAGGGTGAGGTCTAGTGTAGCCACGTCTGGGTTGCTCGGGGTTGGCAGGGGTGATGGCTGCTACCGTTTGAATGGGTTGAGGGTTTGGCGAAGTAACAACCGCGTAATTTTGACTAGAAGCCTTCCGCTTCTTGTTCTTTGTGTTGCTGTTTCGTGGAGGTTTAGGTGAAGGTTCAGCAGTGACAGTGGTATCGATGGTGGCTTGGTGTGCGTTCTTCGTAGAGACCTTGTCGTAGGCCCCATGAAGAACACAACTGTTGTTCAGCTCTATGGTGATACTATAGGCGTCTTCAACGGTTTTGGGGCTGGCTGATGCTACATGGTTGATCAGGACGGGTGCGAGGTAACGAATGAACTTGGCTATTGCCTTGGGAACAGTATCAACCTGTCCAGGACAGAGGATGCTAAGCTGTTTGAAGCGCATGACCAGTCCTTCTACGTCGCTCCCCTTTTGGGTGAGATTCCAAAATTCGTTTTCTAGCTTTTGGGTCTCGTGTGGGGGACAGAAGTGGTCCTTCATGAGCTGCTTAAGCTCGTCCCAAGGTAAAGCGTGGGCTACTCCGTTACCACGTTTGTTCCTCTCGGTGGTCCACCATTCGAGGGCCCTCTAGCGAAAGACTCCCGTGGTGTTTAGGGTTCGGAGTTCATGGGGCAACCACTTTGCAGGAAGGTAAGTTCGATCGCATCGAACCAATTCATCATGGATGTAGCTCCATCCTCGCCAGTAAACTCCATGGGCTTACAGACCATGGATTGCTTGAATTGGAACGTCGCCTTGGGAGTTTCCACCTTTGAGTCAACAGAGGATTTGGGGTTGTCATTGATGGACTGAATTTGGCTAACGATGTCGGGCATCTGCTCGGCCATCTGCTCAGTGACTAAACCTACGAGTTCCTGCTCTGATATGGAGTCCCCATTATTGTTGGAAACACCCTTGGATTTCTTTGATGAACTTGGGGAAGACATCTAGGGTTGAAAATGGAATGAAAAGGATGAGACTTGATCATAATGTAAAAATAAGTTCGCATGTATAAGCATGTGTATGTTCACGTATGTTGTATGTATTTGACGAGTATTCAACAAGTATAATCACGTATGAATGTGTATAAAGAGTATAAATTTAGTTTGTTCACGAGGATTATTATTGTTGTTGATTGTGAGAGACGTGCGAATTGTGTAATGGTTCGAAATGAACGTGGTATCAAGTATAAAAATCACATAGAAATTGAGATAACATAAAATATTGGCTCAATAAAACATAGGAATGTTTCGGGTAGAAAAACGTCGACTATTCCAAAGTGATTCGTAAGATCTTTCAAGTTAGGGAACATGCTTTGGCCTAATATGTAAAATACTCTCGTCGAGAAGCGATTAACGGTATTTTACCCTTCCAGATACTACATGTCCCTAGTCGATCGAAAAGTCGAGACTTTGGCGAGATTGAAAATCGAGGAACGAGAGTAGTTGATAAGGTGCGGGTTTCACCCCTAACTTGACAACATCATACCCTAAGTGTGGTTGGTACTCGTCGGGTCATAATATATTTCGACACTTTGACGAGGGTCCACTAGAGTTTGAATGGGAAGTTTTTCCATCAAGGTGTGGATGTCACTCCTAACTTAATGGTGTAACTTCGTGAAAAATCGAATACGCGGAATGAGGGAATTCTCCAAAAATTGTGGGCCATTGGGCCTATGCTTGGTGCAAATCGCCTCGTTTGCATCATGAGTGTCTTCAAGTCTTCAAGTGTATTGTGTAAAATGTCTTAGGAAAGACATTATGTAAGTATTAAGACCAAAAGAAAGGAAGAAGCAATGTAGGAAGAATAAAGTTTTAAGCATGGTATAAGAATGGTCAAAAACAGGACGCTTAAACTATAGACTAGGTCGAACATGGCAATTCAACCTAATTCCCTATAGTTATGGCTCTGATACCAATCTGTCACACCCCAACCGATGGCGTAAAACATCAAGGCGGGACGAAATAGATTTCTCATTGCTCACAACACTAATGGTGACAATAATTAATTAAAAACGAATTTCATTTCATAAGTAAATCGTCATTACAACACATGGAAAATTTCAAATAACAACAATAACAAGACATAATTGATACAACATTATAAACCTAAAACGTCTATGTTGTATCTAGCATCAACGCTACTTCGATTTCAGAGCATCATCCTTCTCAACCTGTAACATGTTTAAAATAAAGTTCAATGCAAAAGCAAAGGCGAGTACACAAGTTTAAGCATAAGCATACGTATACGAATAAGGTTTAAAATACACGAGCATTATACATGGCATGCAAATTACTAGTCAATCCTCTTCCTTGCGCATAATAACGATAATTTAAGATGACCTCTTATCCACGAGCGGGTGGTTGCGTTACTCCTATAGCGCTATACATGTCAAATGGAGGCTTAAGATAAGCTAAGACTATGGTATTACATAAGAATGGTCCAAGATATAAGCATCAAGTAACGTATCAAAGTATTCATGTATATTGGATTGTTTCGTGCATTGCATAAAAATAAGTTTAGTGATTTTGTATATGGTAAACATGTTACACCCAAAGTGATATAAAAGAAAATGGGTCGAGTGTACTCATGGTTTTGCAAGCTTTCCGGCTTGTTAGTTCCGTGAAGAGTTGTTGGTTGCGGGAGGAACACCGAGTTATCCTACAAGAGGAAAGCATAGGTGTAAGTATTTGGATGTTGATGGAAGATTCGGAATTTGGAATAAAGTATAACAAAGTATGTATACGAAAGTATTCACCAAGGTCTAGCACTTGTTTTGACACTATGGGAACCCACTAGGGTTGATGTGATTTCATAGGTTATAACACCTATTAGAATCATCACGAGGAACTAAACACTTTAGTGATTAAACTTAGTAACTTGACACATGATTACTTAGTCATTATCAAGGGTTCGGTTTTAGGTATATTATATAGTCCGTATATATTTATCATAAGTCTAGCTAACAATAATATCATGGAAGTCATGTAGGAGGTAGGTGGTATAACCATACATTTAGGAACCTCATAAGAGTTCACCACTACCCAAGTTGTCATGGACAACAAGGAGGGTCAAGAACAAGAATAATAAAGGAATTGAAATTACACGTTATCAATACACTTAGTAGTCAAGTAATCTACAACGCGGTGAGCCGATATCGACACAAGTCGAAGGCTAGACGGTGTTGTGTTACTTTCAACTAGCAAGCTACTTAGGATGGAATGAGAAAACATCAAGTGTTGTGTGGACTTGGATGTAGGATAGCCCAAGCTAACCCTGTAGTCACACTAACTTCAAGTTCAAGACTTGGCAACACTTGTGAGCTTAAAGCTCATGTAAAACAGAAATTTTAGGGTGTTAGAAAAGCCCATATTTCATATAGAGCAAGCTTGATTAGGCTCACTAACCATGAACTTGGTTAGGAGAATAAGAACACAAGTTTGTTTGAGGTAAATCATAAGTTTAAAGAAGTTTGATCAAAACAAAAAGTTTCTTGCACTTTAACCTCTAATATGGAGGAGTTCCTATCTTGATTTTCCATGGAAAACCTAAGAAAGAACCCTAGGGATGTTCCAAGTGCTAAGAAAGAAGAAACAATGAGAAAAATGGAGTAGAAGTGAGCTAGAACTCACTTTGAGAGCCTTGAACTTTCTACTCAGATTCTGAGATTAGCAACTGATTTTAGTGATTTAGAGAGAGTTTGGAGTGTTTGTAAAGTGGGAGAAGGGTGGGAATGAGTTGGGTTTTATAGAGATTGATTAGGGTTAAGTTAGGTGGGTATTAAGTGTAAGAAACACACTAAACTAACACACATATGCCCAATCCGTGAGCTGATCTCAACATTCTACGGATTGAGGCCACTGGCGGGGCGCGAGAGGGAAACAGAGACACGCGGCCAGCGAGTGGGTATGGCCACCAAACTTTGTTGATTTTTGTAATATTCATCCCCTGAAGTTTGTTTTTGACGCGAATTAGGGTGTTTTTATGTATTTTAAGGGCTTTTGTGTATACTAAGCATAAGAATAAGTATAAGCAAGTATGATTACGTATAAGAATCGAGGGTAAGTATCGTATTATGCATGTATGTCACGTATTCGTAAATTTATCACATGAATTCAAGTAACAGGGATATAATATGCATGATGGTTTCAAACGTATGGATATGTATGAAGGTGTAAAGTATGAATTGTAAGAAATACGAATTTCATTATGATCCAAGTCTCGGATTTTCCAATGATTACAACAAAAGAACAATACAAAATACAAAGGTTTCCGAAAATATCAATACAACTCTAGCTTTCTAAATATAGAAAGTGTGAAAAAGCAGGGCGTTACACAGTATGGCAAAAACATGCTTATGCAACTCTAGGGACTATTTTGCAAATTCTGCAAAAGTACAAGGGTTCGCGTATTTCTTAATACGGAACACGTACGTACATACAAAAATTTTTGTAATCATTAAAATCTTGTATTTTAATGATTGGAAAGAAAAAGTATCATTCGTTACGCAATTACGGTCGTTTACGCATTAATTAAAGCATTCGTCGTAATTAAGCGAAAAACGCAACCGTGCAACCGAACGAACAGACATCTGTGACATTTCCGGGCATATTTCAAGTTCCCTAAGCTTTATCGTCCTTATAAAGCTTAAAAATCAGGTTAATGGATGTTAGAAATGCCAAAACGCGACAAAACGAGTTCAGGGGCCTGTTCTACCATTTTTCAAAACTTGGTGCCCGCAGGGGCCCTTACGGACCATATCCAAAAGACCTTACTGTCCGTAAGCCATGCCAGATCAGCAGGTTGTGTGGCAGCTTCTTGTTTCATTGCTTGGACACCAAGAAGTCGAATTTGCCACTATTCCTTCTGCAAGGGACATGTGTTAGGACCTCCCTAGGATCATACAAACACATTGGACATGTGTGATGATCTTATGGCTTCAAGATTACTATAAATAGGTGATCATTTTGCCATTTTTCATTGCTCATTCATTCTTCTCCTTCTCCTTGCTCTAAGTTGGAGTGCTACCACATTGTGGAGTCCTCCTATCTGAGAATCCTTCATCCTTGAACACAAGTAGTGTTCTACCTAGTCTTATTCTTTTATTTTGGCTATTTTGAGCCAAAAGTCAAACAGTTTAACTTTCTGTTTGACTTTGGGTTCTGACCCTTTTGGTCAAAGTCAAAGTTCAATTAAACTTTGCAACGTGATCGTAATCATGAAGGTTATGATCCATAGCGATCACGCCAACTGATTACCACGTTTACTAGTCGAAGTGACGAGTCAAAGTTTCGGTCAAAATGCGCATTATGTGCATTTTGCGACGGAACTATTTTCGGGTATCAAAACACTAAGTTTTGATACCAAAACATTTTTATAACTTAGTTAGACATGTTTTGACATGTCTCACTCGTCACTTTTAGTTTAGTGCTTTATTAGGGTCGTAAGTCGAGCGGTCGTGACCACTGCTTTGACTTTCGAATCCGACCCGTTTGGTCGATCTTAGGATCCGACCAAACACATATTTGTGTCCTTAGTTGTATAGGGAATAACCCTCTATGGTTATACCTTATGGTCACCTGATTTGGTTAGTGTTTTGTAAGGTCGTTTATTATGCCTTTATAAATGACCAAAATGCCCTTTTTGCGCATAAATCAACTTTAAGTATATGTTATCAATGTTTTGACATCTAAACTGATGTTACAACTTAATCAAACATGTTTTGGCATATTAGACTTATCATAACACATATCTAACCATCTGAACTCATATTTACGCAAATGACCCGCTAAAGTAGCGTAAACTACCTTAATGACTCATAACGGGTCAAAAGCACTTAGGAGCATTTCTAAATTAGAATGTTAACTTTATTAAACCATTTCATATGATTCCAACGCTCATTTGGTTTAAAAGGATTCATTCTATTGATCTGCCGATTAAGTCCCGACATTTAAATAGTTATCCGATTTTAGGACACGCTTGAATCTTTGATCGTTTGAAGCTTTTATATATCATTTGATCCAAGATTACTTTGCAATCCCAAGTGAGTACATAGTCCCCTCTTTTACGTTTTCAAATGTTTTGGGGTGATTCGTATATGCCTATAACTAATTTCGCATTTTCATGACATTATTCATGCTTTGATTACATAGTACATATAGTACATGATGTCGATTGCATTATTACATGGTATATTGACTTAGTATACCTACACATGGTTTCAAAGACATTTTTACTTCGTATGTTGACTTAGCATACCTAGTTACAATTTCAAAGACATTTTGCTTGGCATATTGACTTAGTATGCCTTGTACATGGTTTCTAAACATTTTTATGACATGCTTACATTGTTCAAGACATATTGGTGCGTTGAATATACAATGATACATTCATTAACATTGATGCCGACCGGTAGTATGTAATGGTACCATAGGTTTGACACCCCATTCCCGCTTTCTAGTCGTTTGAAAGTATCCATTAGGGAATGACAGAATCCGACGAACATTAATAGACCTTTGTTTTTATAAGGGTTTATTCGATAGTTGACAAGGCTTGAATGTATTCGCCAACAATCCTAATATATGTTCTACAATAAAAGCAATGGTTTATAAGACATAACTTTTGGATTTAAACAAATCCCTTGTTTATTCAAAAACATTGTTTTATAGACAACACCTTGGTTATACAAAGATATAGATTTATACATGACAAGGACGATTGGTTTACAACAAGGTCGATTGGTTTATACCAAAGACATTGGTTTGTACATGACATTTGGTTTACACATGACATTGGTTTATAACAAGGACGATTGGTTTATAACAAAGACATTGGTTTATACATGACATTTGGTTTACACATGACATGGGTTTACACAAGAAATAACATATTTTGGTTATTAAGTTAACTATGCATCCTTTCTTTTATATCATTTGATTTTCATATGATTACATAAAAGAAACATTTCTATATAGGTTTATGGCTACTTTTGTATTGATTAAACTTTTCTTTAAAACATTCGAAGCCATGAATCATCATTACAAAAACCTATGTTACTCACATGCATTTTTATGCTGACGTACCTATTTATACATATGTTTCAGGTTTACTTTTGTGATGATTGTCGCCGCATGCTACACATAGGACGGCGTCGGGCTTTAGTGACTTTAAAACTTGAAAGAAATTTTCATTGTATTTCATATACATTATTCCAAGACAATGTAATTCGATAATTCAATAAAACAAAACTTTAAGTACCATGTGTTATGAAACAATTTGTAGCGTGACTCCCCAAGTGTTTCTGCCGCGTGTGTTGTATTACGCGATTGGGGGTGTTACACAGAGACACGGTTGTGGATTTCCTGCTCAAGCTGGAAGGCATCACATATTGGTTCGGATGGCTTCTTCCTCTTTAACCCAGATTTAGCACGGGTGGTCATGCTCTTGGTCTCCGGTTAGCTTGGGCATGTGGCCAGCTCTTTCTTGAATGATCGGGGAGAGATAATTCCTTCAAGTTCTCCAAGGCCAAACTTAGAAGCAGATTTGGATGCGCCTACAATGTTAAAATGCAGATAAGTATTCATAATTGATCAATTTATTTTAATACTTATATATATATATATATATATACACACATGCGTGCATGGATACTTACTTGACATGGGGTAGGAGGCAGAGGTGGTCTCTTCTAGATCCTTGACCTTTAGATTGAAAGTTCTAACAGTTGTGTATAGGGCCTAGAAAGCAGCTATTCTTTCAGCGGTGGTAGGAATTTCTATCAAAGCAGCAAAGCTGGTCACTACACAAGCAAGTAAAACAAGATCAATTATCCTCGTAAAGGCAGAAGGAAGAATTTTCTACAGTCCTATCCTAAGGATCCTATATCCTACCCTTCAAATTCCACTTCCTAGGAAGATGATTCTCAAAAGGGATCGAGTCTCTCCTCACAGAAAAGAACTGTTTTTTTCCAGTTTGTGTTACTAGGTTTTGCTTCCAGATTGTGTCACTAGGTTTTGCTTCCTAGGAAGATGATTCCCAAAAGGGATAGAGTCTCTCCTTCAAATTCCACTTCCTAGGAAAATGATTCCCAGAAGAGGAAGGGGCTGTTGAGGTTTTGCTTTGAAGAGGTATCGGTGAGATCCATGAGTCACTAGGTTGTACAGGTGAGGAAGTTAAGAGACCAAAAGTTAAACCCTCTCTGCCAATGATCTGCTCGAGAGTGTACAACACTCTCCACAGCATAGGCATCGCCTGCTGTAGCACAAGCCGGTGTGACTAAAGGAGCTTTGGGTAAACACCGGAAAGGGTAGTTATAACCGATTTGGAAAGGGCTGCAGGGAAACAAACCTAAGTTCAGGACTCACAATCACTTTTTATAGAAGAATCAAAGGGTTTGAAGATGGTTCCTTCGGGGAAACAATGGCGTAACTGATCAATCTCAGGATCAGTGAATTGGCATATCTCCATGGAAGGGTTCTTGAGGAGGTTCTGGCTTCTAGGGGGACTGTCGCGCTCAGGATCCTTGAGTGGGGAAGAACTTGTGGACATTTTTGCCATGGATCTCAAGAGAAAAAGAGGTGAATGGATTATGGGTTAAAGAAAGGACATAGAGAATACCTGTTGAGGCTCTGAGATGTGAATATAAAATGCAAAGATTAGATTTTGCTGGGAAGTCTCATCTTTATCTATGACCTATATATAATGATGTTTCTTGGCTAGTGCCACTTGTAATGGCTAGTCCGATTTCAACGAGAAAATATGACTCATCTGATTATATTTAATTTGTCATATTTTGGGGCAATTGTTAGGGCTTAGATTTTAGTATTTAGGATCATGTATCTTGAGGATTTGACCTGGATCATGATCTTTCATTAACGGTGCAGGCAGACTGAGGATCAAGGATCCTTATTATTATTAAGGTTCTCTAACAATTGTATCCTGTGTTTTTAGCTTGTATTCACAGGTTATCATTGAGTGGACTTGTTCTATGCGGGAATCTTGCAGAATATGCTTGCATTATGCACATGCAGCCGGAGTAAGAGAGACGTTATAGTAGACGTGGGGTACATGCAAGATTTGCGGATAGTTAGTTACTTGAATTTTTAACTAAATATATTGAGGTGTTGAGCTTGAAAAACACACACGAATACTTCTTCTGCATTCGAAAACATCTCTTCAAACACTCACTTGAACTCATTGTAACAAGCTCAACATCATCCAAAGTTGTAACTATTTTTGGCAATATAGTTGATAGTAATAATTTTCACTATCCGAGGTTTTTATGCCGAGGATCTACTACTAATCAAGGGTTTTTCCTTGTATAAATCTAAGTGTTCTTCATTGTTTACATTTCCAAATTGTTTACTAAATTGTTCAATACATAAGCACTCAACCTCACAAAATCAGATTTGGTTACATTATCCTTATTGTGATTTTTGACCAAAACACCGGGGATGTGGTCTTTTAATGCTGGACCAACGCACTCTAAGAGGAATTACACCCATGGCTAGAGGTGCACAAAACGGTTAAAATCCATAGTGGTTATTCTTAAAAAAAACGGTTATTCCTATAACTGGTTTTTGAAGTCTAAACTTATTACCGGTATTAACCTACAGGTTAATTTAAACCGGTTACTATTTAAAAATCTTTAAAGACTCCTAAAAAATTCTGATTTAAAAAAATATGGAACATATAAATAAACTCAATAAACATCCGTATTTATTTTCCTTTTAAATTTTTATAACCAACATTAATAGAATTAAAAAAAAAGACATAAAAATATCGAATACATTTGATTTTTGATATAAACATTTATTCACCTTTGTCATCGAGTCGTCTTTTACATTACATCATCACTATGGGGGGCTAGTCGAGCAGTGTACGCAATTTCATCATTGGATAGGGGTTGCGCCAGTCTTTTAAATACTTTGTATTCGTGTATTTGTTCTTCCACCACTATTCCGCCTTCAAGATTTGAAATATGTTGTGTATGTTCCGCGATATCCAAGAAATCCTTCAAGCAAATGACATTTCCATCACCTATGGTGTGAGTCGCATTCTTCGAATAAACAATACCCTGCCACTAAGAGAAAAGGCCGAATCTAAAGCTACGTAGAAGCTGGAAGCTTAGTAGATCATGGACCATGGTGGCTAAAACAGGAAAATATGGTTCTCGTTCCACCAAGCCAAACTGTCAAAGTTGTGGAACTCGGCGGGTTACATGTGGATAAAAAATCAGTTAATTTATCCTCCCAAGTTCACTGTTTGAGGTATCACCCTGAGAACCTTTACTATTTTCATTTCTTAAGGAATTATATAAATTTAACTTCGAGTCTATCCTCAAGTTTGATGCACTCGCTATCATTGTTTTTTGTATGGTTGACACGTTACCATGTTATTGTAAATAATTATAAAAAAAGATTGTTTAAAGAATTATTAAAATGATTTATTGTGTTGCTTGTAAAATTTGGATCTTTATCATTCAAATCCAAATTTGAACAAATATTTTGAATTAACAACTCAACACCCGAAATATTTAAACATGAGTTCAAGGCGACAGCACACGTAAAACCGGTGGCGAATCTTGAAAATATTTTCCAAAGTTGTCTTTCATTGGAACAATATTTTCCAAAAAAAAAATTATTGTTTAAGTAGTAAACAACTCGCGGGATAATAAACTCCTGATAAACATGCTATAGCGGTTTAAAATTTTCAAAACAATTGTGTTAACATTTCAATACAATTCCAACCATGGTTTTCAAATGGTTCCACCAAATCGGCCGTTGCAAGACTATCGTGGAATGGTTATAAAGTTTCTTTTTGTTGAATTGCGCTATCAAACATCTTCTGCATGGGAGACGTTGTGGAGGAATCCTACTGAGTGTTATAAATGTAGTGCTTATCAAAAAACAACTATTCTAGTTTCTTAATAGGAGATGTTTGTGGAGCGATTCTTTCGACATTAATCTCATGAAGAGCATTGTGTATGTCTTTCGGAACAAAGTTGCTCTCGAGGTCCTGTGTTATTAACTTGTTACAGATTTTACGTGACTCCACGCCTTGCGCTGGCAACTGGTCCATCATTCTATACTTATTTTGAGAATGTATTCGTGCATACGTGTGGCCCTCTAGACGTAGATCGAGCTGGACTGTGGTTATGTTCCGGGTTTCTCACATCTAACCTCCGAGCGTGACGTGTTCCGTCGTAAAACCCTACGGTAAAAAAAAGGGCATTCAATTTTTTGTATGTAGTTTTCCTCAGTGTGGTATACTCGTGTGCTCGTTGCTATGGATGCATTGAAGCCATACCCACATGTTCTTATCCCCATGTTTCTTCGGCCATCTTGTAACTATGACGTAATCGTGATCAATTCCCCTTTCTCTGGTCCATAACTCCAAACTATCGCAGGACATAAAATCCTGAAACCACGTCATGGTTAAACTTATATTTATCAAAAAAGACATAAGATGAATAATTGTCATACCTAGTTAGTTTCATACGAAACTTGCGGGTAAGGGGGTTGCTCATCATACACTGACTCCTACTTGATTTGTTCGACATAGTCGGGTTCGCCCGGGTATACATTGTCTGGATAGTTTTGCCGAGCGTAAGAAGATCCACCATTGTATTGGTTGTAGAGAACGCCCCAACAGTTCATCCGACTCACTAACCAAATAGGGAACGCTCGATGACTTGCTTATAACCATGACAATGGCTACAGTTCAACTTTTATAACCACACACTATACAATCACATCTTGAACGTGATCGGTTGGGTGCTCATGCGCGTTTGGTGAATGATTATTTTTCTGAAAATTCTCCGTTGTATGATGCTGAGCAATTTCGACGCCGCTTTCGTATGAGTCGCCTTTTTTTTTTTGCAAATTACTTGCGATTTAGAACTCGAGTATACTTTTTCAAACACAGTGAGGATGCAAGACGTAAAGTTGGATTCTCTGCTTTGCAAAAATGTACATCCTTTATTCGTCAACTAGCATACGACATGGCGACCGGTGCATGGACGAGTATTTAAGATTGTCGGAACGAATGTGTCGGATAGTCTTGACCATTTTTGTGATGGTATATTTTTATTATTATTTTTTAATTATTTAAAATTATTAATGTTCATTATTATTATTATTATTATTATTATTATTATTATTATTATTATTTATTATTATATTATTATTATTCATATACATGTATTAATTCATAAGATTTTGAAGAATAGTGTATAGTTTTGTCTTTTATGGTTTTTTTTCTTTTTTTTTTTTTAGAACTTTAGGGTTTTTTAATTTATTTTTTTATAATTTTGATTTTTATTTTTATAAATTTTGTCATAGAAAGTTAAACAAGCTTAGATTTTTATTAGTTTTTGTTGTACGCTTTTTCCAGTATTGGTTGTCGTTCGGTTGCTATCTAGCAGGATGTTTGGTAGTTTTTACGTCACGTATGTCACTTGCCGTTAAAAAATCGTGTTTTCGTATTATGTTTTTTCCCCTTTTTGATCGTAGTTCAGTTGTTACTTAGCATGATTTACGTCTCCAGCCCGACAATGCTGGCAACACAGTTTTACGCCCACGCCCCGCAACGCGGGGACTTAAGACTAGTTCATAATATATAATATATAATTGTTGCCCCTTAAAAAAAATACGTACAAGTTGTTCTTCATTTTTTTTCTGTCATGATATTTTTTTGGATTTACAAGGCGCAATAATCATTTTAAATACAGTTTAAAACATGCTATATGAAATATTTGTGGAGTCGCAATCTATTTTATACGAGTACTAATAAAAATACATCACCCATGTTAGTGCAACTGGGCTATATGGCAAGACGAAGAAAAGTCATACAAGTCATATGTTTTGTCAGTGGTCACATCATTAATCTCTATTAGTCAAAATATCATACAAGCCATATGATTGTCTATGATACGAGACATATGACCATTTCGTCGTGTCGTACGGCTTATGTGACTCTTTACTCCATTTCATAAGGTTTATTTGGACCATCCGACCCATATGACACATTCATGATGCATGAATAGTGTGTCAGTAATATTTATTAAACTACAACATCCACAATTTGGATTTAGTATTAAAACTGTTTTGATTGCATGAACCACTTTTGAACAATAAAATGTTTATGCACACACAAAAATAGTGAGACTAGAAAGAACACTAAAAAGATAATCCCTAATTCCGTATTTGAGTTCATGTAAGACGCTTATTATATAAATCGAGTTTTTATGATAATTTCGCATAAACAAGAATATATATGTGATTACATGTCCATACTATGATCTGAGTTTCTTTAAAACTTCATAAAAAATTTAAACAATTCAATATATTATTGTTGTTTAGTTTTGTAATGACTAAACAAATTGCGGAAGCTTGATCTTTGATCGTGTTTGGTTCTTCGTTGAGCTTGATCGTCCTCGGTGCTTCAATCCATTTCCTATATTTCATAAATTATGAAATATGTTAGTGTTAGAAAGTTTATAACGTAACTAATCGAACCCGAAAGCTCAAATGACACTAAACAACATTTGGCATTTTACCCACCGTAAGCTATGACTAGCAAGACATAATCTCAGTTGTATTGAAAACCCACATCTTTGTATCAACACATACCATTGATTTACATTCGATATATTACAATCAATGTTTACTCTTGCATATAGCAATTTAATATTTGCATATACATACTTTTATATTCAGATTTGCATACAGCAGCTCATTATTTGCATATACATACTTTTATATGCAATTTTGCGTACTGCAGCTCAATATTTGCATATACATACTTTTATATTTAGATATGCATACAACGGCTCATTATTTGCATATAGATACTTATATATGCACTTTTGCATACTGCAGCTCAATATTTGCATATACATACTTTTATATTCAGATTTGCATACATCAGCTCATTATTTGCATATACATACTTTTATATGCAATTTTGCATACTGCAGCTCAATTTTTGCATATACATACTTTTATATTTAGATATGCATACAGCAGCTCATTATTTGCATATACATACTTGTATATGCAATTTTGCATACTGCAGATATGCATACAGCAGCTCATTATTTGCATATACATACTTATATATGCAATTTTAAATAATATTGCAGCTCAATATTTGCATATACATACTTTTATATTTAGATATGCATAGCTACGGCTACCTGCCATAACTTACGGCAAGTCATGTCTGATTCGACCAGCAGCCGCCAAAGCTACGGTAGGTTACCGTAGGTTACGGTAGGCTGCTGTAGCCCTTTTTTAAGTTTGCCGTTTTTGGTTACGAAAACTTACATAACTTATTCAATTTTTATAAGTTTCACTCGAAACTTGTTTCTAAATGTCCGTAACATGTTTACCTACATATTTAACCAGAAATCCCAAACCCGGATTCATAATTTTTATGAGTTACGCAACCTTTACCCGATTTATGCGCATATTCATTTTGACCCGTTATGGACTTCAAGCACTTAAGCTTAAATCGTTCATAATATTTCCACACATTTCATTTCACATTAAAAACTATCAGTTATCTATTATCCCGAGTTTGTTTATGATGGGTTCTCATAGGATAACCATCATATTCCGAATTTACCACCATGTTTGGCTATTTACGATAATAACCCTTTATAAGACATTAAACCTGTCCACACCCCGACCCGCAGTGGAAAAGGTGACCGGGGCATGATTGGGTTATCATCAAAGCTCATGACATTTATTATACGTTTCATATTCATTAATACAATTTAATGGAAATTTACAATAAATATTACAACATGTTCTAACTATCAATCTAAGCTTCTTTGTTCTCTTCTAAGGCATTTCCTATGTTTTCCTTGCTTCAACCTGTTCACCTGTATCATGTGTAAAAGGGTTTTTGGATCAACAAAAAGTTGGCGAGTGAATCCTATGGAAAACATTTGAACAAGTTTATTTAATTGATTATGAAATGAGTGCACAACCAAACATGAGTAAAAATAGATGTAAACTTATTCAACAATCATTAGATATTAAATAAAGCACACATGAACAATAATGGAACATTTAGAGGCACGCGTTGCTCTACTCGTCTCTCACGAGGAACTGATGGGCCTAATGAATGAATTGCATAAACATGATAATATGAATGACACAACTACAAACAATATAAACTCAATGATGCACACATGAACAATAATGGATTGGTTTTGAGGCACGCGTTGTTCAACTCGTCTCCCACGAGGAACTGATGGGCTTAATGAATGAATTTCATAAAATTTGACAAAATGAAATAAGTAATCACAACAATATAAACAATCTAAGTTTAGATCACGATATGGTATGGCACAAGTTTAAATAAACGAGTTAATTATTTTGTGACACATGACACACCCCAAATCGTGTAATTAAAAGGGGGAGTTGTAAGATTCACTCACAGTGGGTGCGTTCGGTTGATGATATTGAATGCACGCGAAGTGGTTTTAACCACGAGTGAAATTAACCTAGATAAATAGCATTATGGTTCGGTAAGTAAACGGATTTTATTGTTCCATTTTAGTAGGATTGTTGGGTGTATTTTTGTGAGTTTGAGGCTATTTTCTAACCTTAAAAATGTTATTTTTAAGTATTTTTAATTGATTTTTAATTAAAATAAATAAATAAAAATAATAAAAAAGTTGACTTTTTTTGACCGTTGACTTTGACTTTGACTGTAACAGTGACTGTTGACCGGTTCGTATGTATTTTGTGTGCGCTGGGTGAGGCTCGAACCCGAGACCTCCCGTACGCGTGCATGCAGCTCTACCAACTGAGCTACGTGTCTAACCCGAAATATTTCTGTTTTTAATTATATTTATATATTAATTATGTTAAACAGAAAATCCTTTATTTTCTAAAAACGATTTAATCCAAGACTCGGTGCGCTCCACAGGTCTCGAACCCGGGACCTGTGGCTTATACAAACACACGGTCCACCGCTGGACTGTGTGTCCAACTTGTTCACTAAACTTATTTTTATTATTCTTAAATACAAACTAATCATTTTCATTTATGCCATATTAAAAAGTTTGAATAATTGTCTGGGTCGATGTAGTAGACCGAACTCGAACTCGTGCGCTTTGATTAAACATACACACAGTCCACCACTGGACTGTGTGTCTAACTTGGTTATTATTCCGATTATTAATATACTTAACATATAACAGTGGTGCTTCCGGTTCGGTTAACAAAAAAAAGGCATTTTTATTAAGGCAGCGTGTGTGGAACAAGATTCGAACTCGAGACCTTTGTGTGTTTAATGTGCACACAGTCCACCGCTGGACTGTGTGTCTAACCCGAGTAATAACTTGATTTTAATTAAACTTATATGTTACTGCAACATCGTCTTCTTCGTTGGACTTTAACCAGAATCGGAAAATCCGACTGGTTCGATGATTAATCATGTTCGTTAGTGTCTGATGGTTAAATACAAGTGATATTAAATAAAAAGAATGAAGAAATTAGGCGTGAGGTATACCGACTGGATTCCTCTGTTTCTCCGGCGTAACTCCGGCGACAGCAATCACTTCCGGCGACGAGTGTCTTGCAGCAGAGAGTCTTCAGAAAGCTTACAAAGTATGTGGGTGACTTCGGTATAAGTTCCGAGGGTTTAGTAAGGCTTAGAAGTTAAGGGCTCGGTTTTCCGGCGATGAGCAGAAGAATTCCGGCGAGTGAGTTTTCGCCGAGAAAGGGTGCGGTTTTGAGCGAAAA
This sequence comes from Scalesia atractyloides, assembly GCA_947069175.1. Taxonomy (NCBI): domain Eukaryota; kingdom Viridiplantae; phylum Streptophyta; class Magnoliopsida; order Asterales; family Asteraceae; genus Scalesia; species Scalesia atractyloides. The sequence continues at coordinate 90,589,930 of CAMTDV010000016.1, read as the reverse complement.
TGTTTGCAGAGGTTCGAGGGGGTATTTATAAGGCAAATCGTCGATGAATTTGGTCCGATTTTCGACTTGATTCGTCGGTTAGAAAAACTCCGACGGTTATAATCTGTGTCGCGGACTCAGACGTCGGTTATAACCGATGTGTAGTTAAAGTTTACGTTATAACGGAAAGAATCGTTAAGTTTCGCGAGATTTCCGGGATTTCCGACGACTGCAACTTTGGGCGCCGGTTTTGAATTCGGAAAGACACGTTATCAATTAAATGATCCTAACATTTAACAAAGAACATCAGTGGCGCAGTGGTTTAAGTGTTGAGTGTTAAATCTGTTGTTGAACCGTGACTGACCCGGGTTCGAAACCCGGCAGGAACAAAACATTTTTATTTTCATATTTTTAACAGCTTTTCAAAAACTAATTATATATTCCCATATAATAATTGATTATGTATCGTTTAAAATTATTTTGGGCATTTAATTCGCAACGAAATTTTTAACTGACTGTTCGGTTAATAAACGGAGCGGGTTTGGTAAAATCCGTTTTTGACGGATGTTACAAAACCAAATATTTGTGCTTTTCACTTTTACACTAGCGAAATGGGTCCACTAAATTGTAAAACTTATTTTTAAACTACCCTTGAGGGTCGTTTACTTATTATTATTATTTAAAACTATGATTGTTAATTGTTATTTATTATTGATCTCTATGGACGACTATATCTACAGAGTCTGACCTTCAATTACATCCCACTTTTATACGAGACACATCAGGGAATACACGGTTTTTCCGTGATGTTGGGTAGCCTTGATTGCACGCATTAGAGTTTGGCGGTATGCTCAATTACCTAAAAAAGCCAACACACTACTCGATGTGATCACGATGGTCCAACCCTAATACTACAAGCAGTCGCATCATAAGATCTCTGGTTTTGGCATGCTTACTTTGCTATGGCCGGTGCAAAAAGTGATCTCACTGTTTTACAATCATCGAATATTTTCGATGATGTCATAGACGGGGTTACCCCGAATTCATTATTTTATGCAAATACGTGGAGTAGAAATAGGAGTATTATCTTGTTGATGGCATATCTGGAGTGGGCCATGTTGATTAAAAGTCTTTATGCCCTAATGATGATAAACGCTTGTATTACAAGAAAATAACAACTTGGTGAAAAAATATGTCTAACGGGCATTCAGGGTGTTAAAGAAACGATGGACTATGATTGTCTAACTATCACATATACTTGAAAAGAATAAAAATATAAATATAATGTATGCTTGCATTATATTATATAACATTATTTTGGAGGACACGGGTCGAGCCATTTGTGCCGACTTTGACGCTACCGTTTAATCGTCAAGCCCACTTAAATACGGTTAGTAGTTATTATTTAAACAAGGAGTTAAATACGGTTTTAGTCCCTGAAGTTTGACCAAAGTAATCATTTTAGTCCAAAAGTTAAAAATTGCTTTTTTAGTCCATTTGTTTGAGTTTTGTCTCCATTCACTTCAGTCAGTTAACACCGTTAAAATTATTCTGTTAACTCAATTTGAAAAGACGATAACACCCTTTGTTAAAATAATAACTAATAGCAATAGAAACATTATAAATTATATCCACCCCTCTCAAGATCAATCTCACTCTTTTTCCCAGTCGTCTTCCAGTACCCACCATTGTTCACCACCACCATTTTTAACATTGAATATGGGCAAATGAGTAGGTACTGTGATTTGGGAAATCGCAACCTAGAACCACAACACTACCACGAACACCATACAACATCCACCACCAAAATTGGTGGGCTAAAAAACACAACGGACGAAGATGATTTTGGTACGAAAACCCAGATTCGAAGCTCATCCACTTGACATTGGAGGTGGCCACACCACCACCATTGATCCTCTCCCTGGTTCTGCTACACTTTTAGTCGTCGATAAGACCTTCCCTCATCCATCGCACCCTTTCTTCTCTGATGTGATGCCGGTGGAGCGATGAACAACTGGGAAAAGGAAACCCCGGAAAGCTGACGGGAGTTAGTGGAAAGAGAGAGAGAGAGAAAGTTGGGTTTAGATTTTTTTAATTTATGTTGATTCTTATGTTTTATAAATTGTTGTGTAATGTTTGTTTATTTGCTTTCGTTATGTAATATATTAATAAAAATAGTGCAAGGGTAATTTTATCTTTTAATAAAAGTTTAACAGAAAGTTTGGATGGAGTTAATATGTTGGACTTTAATTGATTCAAAAATGAAACAAATGGACTGAAAAAGCAAATTCGAAACTTTTGGACTAAAATGGTAAATGTTGGTAGAACCCTAAGAACTAAAACTGTATTTAACTCTAGCCTTCGCCAAGAAAGAAGCTATCAGAATGAAATTACAAACAATATCACACACTTGAATCTTCGAGCGAATTTGAATGAACATCTATGGTTGGATTGCTTGATGAATACGACGGCAATGAGAGTGGCGATGTGTACTTGTTTTATTATTTTGTTTTAATGTCTCGTGTTTGGTTTACTTGTTGATTATTATTATTTTTATTTGTTGATTGTTGTAAATGTATAAAACTAAAAAAAGAATGAATAGAATTAAGTTGAAACTAATTTAATATGAGTAACAATTGAGGAGGCTTTATTCTATTACTTGGTTGTCATTGGTAAGAGACAATAGAACCCCTGTCTATGGGGCACAGACATGGCGCAAGGGGCTCCACGTCATAACCCATATATCATCCTCAGTGGAACAAACTCAAAAGTATACTTAACTTGATCTAATAGTACATAAACTTCATAACCATATATCATTAGCTTCCCATGTAGGAATGTGCATAAAATTCACATGCGAGGTGTTAGTGTTTTAAAATCTAGTTTTTATACGGCTGAACCGGGTGCTTCGGGCGGTTCAACCGGGTGTACCAGGCGATTTAAGCAGTAGTAGTACCAGATGGTTGATAAAAATGATTTTGTTTTCCTTTATTTTTTTGGAATAAATTGCCATTTTTTAATGCATGTGGTTTTGCAAAAATAACCCTTTTAGTTAAAAAGTTCTAATTTGGTTTCTACAGTCCTATAGTTTCATAGCCAAGAATGGAACATCATTTGTATTATACTTCTATAATTATTTATAACATGAATTTGCGCAGTGTACAATGAATCAAAGAATAAAGAATTTTCGAACATCCAAAAAACATTCACAACATATTAATGGAATATGCAAAGCAAGATCTAGATTAGTGAGGCTTTTAGAGGAATCTGGACCACATGCATTCAACAGGAAGACCATTGGGAAACCGGTTGTAGTCATTCGCAGTAGTTGTAGATCATATGCTTGTTTTGCACCCACCTAATCCTGTTGCGCCCTGCGGCATCGAGTCCTTGTGTACTCCATGCCTGGTTTTCATTTTCAGAACTAGTTGACTTTGAGTTGGGGCCCACTTTGTTGGCATTGGCATTGAATTTCCTGTAGGAAGCTGTGAAAGGTGCCTTAGTCCAGTTGGTCTTCACACGCCCACCTTGGGTTGCCCAGTCATCAGCATTCCACAAGCTGGCATACACCCTCATCGGTTGGCTCTTGGGAAAGGGGACCCCAGCAGCCTCATGATTATTGAACACCCTTACTGGTATGTTATCTATCAGAAAACTGCAGCAAGGGGATTTACCATAAGGTCAGTATTCCATGCAAATAATATACAAAAAGAGAGAGTAAAAACAAAGAAACAGTAAGATCCTAAGATATATGCGAGACTTACATGATTCTTTGGGCATTCCATACGATGGTGTATGTGTGGAAGGCTGAAGTAGGGTCGAACCACAGGTGGAACTGTTGTTCCTTATCTCCTTTTCCTTGTGAATACACATTGGTGTGGATCGTGTAAGGGTTTCCTGTCGAGTTGCCCAAGAATTCAAAGTCTATCTCATCATGTCCGGAGCCTTGTGATGACAACTGATGTGATCCAAAACAAAGTCATGGTTATGGATAGACATGGTATATTAACTAGACATTAAGATTAAGATTTGAAATAGTTAGTACTCACATAGAATGTGGTGACAGTTCCTGCAGAATTGCCAGGTACTAGTTTGAGTTGCATGTCAAACCTCCCAAAGAGATACTCGTTCTATTGGATATTTATGTCTGGTTCGATAAGTCAACCCTACCGACCGGGTCTTGACCCGTAAGAGTTACACCGTGGGCAACGAACTTAAATCCACTTAACTGATTTAACTGGTAATTACGAACGATACGCGGGTATTAAATTGAGAGACGGGTACATGTAACGGGTAAGACAAGAACACTCCTCTACGCCACTTGTCGCGCATGCACTCTTGCATCGCCACTTGTCGCGCACTGAAAGTCTTGGCCAATGGCATCGCATGCATTTTGCATGGCCGCCACTTGGCACACATGCAAAGATGTCATGCTCTATAAAAGGGAGTGTTGGGGTCTTGTGTTTAGTGGTTGCAAAAGAACAAAATTGCTCTCAATAAACACCACACCCAAACCGACCACAACCGCCTCGGCCACCCTGCCGCCGCCGCTCGCGCCGCCGCCGCCACCCGCAGCGGCGTTTTCGCTGCCGGTCACCGCCGCCACTACACGGCTCTCATGATACCCACAACCACAACCGACACCGCCGCCGACCTCTGCGGCCGTCGCCACCGCCCACTCCGCCGGTAGTCGCCGTTGCTGTCCGCCGCCACCGTCGCCGTTCCGCCGCCCCGCCGGCTGCCGGCCTCATGTGCCGCCGATAACGCCGGCCACCGCCGCCGCTACTCGTGCTATACCCGCGTTACGTTTGTTCATTCACTAGCATGTGTTCGTTGAACCTCGGTGTCTCGACCGGTTAGTCACTAACCGAGGTATATCTTTCTCATCGGTAGTTAGATGTTTTTATTACTGTACTCGCATTTGCATGTAACCGGATCCTGTCGGGTTTCGTTTATTGTTGATCACTTGTTTATTTCCGCTGCGTTTTTATTAATTAACTCGCTTGATTAATTGACTATTATTTATTGAACCGGGTTTTGATAAATAAAACTTTAAATGATCACCATGGAAACCCAACAGTGGTATCAGAGCCTTGGTTACAGCATACGAGTCGGTACCGGTCTTTTAACCGGAAATAGAACACAAACTTTATTTATTTAAAGTTTCTGATCTATATGTTTTTAAGAGCAACTTTATTTTTGGTCAATTTTTTATTTGTTTTGCTTGACCAAAACATTGCCCGGTTTATTTTGTGATTGTTATGAAATATGTAAATCTGGCCCGACCTTGTTTTGTGGTTGTATATTTAATTTGGTTTTGTTATTATGGTTTTTGGCCACCTTGATGGTTCAAAGTTGTAATAGATAGGGTTTCTTCCTTTATTGTATTTTGTAAAATTTTGTAATAAACGAAGACCCGGAGACAAAACCGAGGACGCCAAAAAAGGGAGGCATGAAGTCAGTGGGAGTTGCTCGAGACGACTGGATGCACTCAAGTCCATCCTTGTGGTTGTTTGTGTGTTGTGACCCCATGACCCGTTTGATCTTGCTATTAGGCTCTAGCAAAATCGAACAATTTTTGCCATATAGATTTACATATTTGTCTTGCTATTGTGGTTGCTTTTATCTTATAAGTTGTTATAACATAACCAACCTAAATACCAACATGATTTTAAAAGGAGTTTTTAAAATATTAAAAACAATCACATTATAACAAGTTCAAAATTGTTTTACAACTTGTTAAAACTTTATTATAAAACAAAGGTTGTTTTAAACAAACACATAACCAATTAAGTTTCGCAAATTAAATTAGATTTAATTTTCCAAAACTATTAACTTAATAGTTTTCTATTAACTTAAAATTGGTTATTTCAAGTCCCGACAATTTAGTGTTAATAGGATATTTAAAACTAAGTGTCCTGAGAGATGAAAGGGTTCATCAAGATGTCACGACTAAAGTATATACTAAAATTGGCTCTTACGACCCTATTTGGTAAAAATCAAAATTAACCCATAATTAAAATCAATGGTCGATGCCATCCTACTACTGGTAACACTTGGGGCATAATGCTAACCATCAATTTTGGAGCCACAACACAACACTTGGTGTCTAGTTTATCCTTCCAAGGTGCAAGGGCTTCGTCGACACATCCGACCCTTCCACATGTGACCGTTTTAGGACGACTATTACTTTTCTTCTCGTGTTACGTGCTACAGCTTTCTCGAGAACAAAAGTGGCATAGATGAGGCTAGACGTACCAATGCATAGACAGGAGTTGTCTTAGCGGCCTCATACCCAAGAGTTGTGCTCTTCTCACAACTGACAATCGTTGTCAGTCCGCTTGAACACCTTGCTAATGTTGCGTGCTACAGCTGCCTTTAGAAAGAGCTTCTAACCGGATTCTCATTCCTTGTTACAATTACTGTAATGGGTCATTAATTAAATAAGGAAATATACATCAAAATACTAATTAAAATCATTGCTTATATAATAGATGTCTAAAGAAAAACAACTCATCCATTCTCAAGTCTGTACTTGAAAAAGAAAATTGAATAACACCAACTTTCTCGAATGGCACCGCAATCTGAGAATAGTTCTCAAGATGGCGAAAAGCTATGTATCTTAGATGGCCCAGTCCCTACCGAGCCTGAAAGTAACACTACTGCTGTTCGCAAGGCACTGGAAAGACATAACGGGGATGCCATTGAGGTAGCTTGCCTTATGCAAGCCACCATGTCTCCTGAACTTCAGAAGAACATGGAAGATAAAGATGCTTATGACATGATCCGGCAACTGAAAGGCATGTTTCAGAAACAAGCCCAACAGGAGCGGTATGACACCATGAAATAGCTCATAAAGTTGTAAAGTGCTGGAAGGATCATGTGCTTAAGATGAAAGGATACATTGACCAAATGAACAAACTTGGTTATCCCCTGCAAGAGAAATTGCAGCGGACTTCATCTTGAACTCTTCCCCTAGCTCATATGACCATTTCATTATGAACTATAATATGAATGCGTGGGTAAAGACTGTGCCTGAGCTACATGGTATGCTCAAAACGGCCAAGATGAACATACCACATAAAACCAACCAAGTTCTAATGGTCAAGTCTGGTGGTGTTAAGAAGCCCAACAACAAGAAAAGAGATCATAAGAGCAAAGGCAAGAGAAAGGTTGTTGTTGCTGCCAGATATGCCACCAACAACGTTCTAGCCAAGCTGGAAATGAACAATGGCCAATAACATTGGCACTTCTTCTAGTATTCTCATTTATGTTATTGAACTTTTCACTGTTTCTAGAAACACATGGGTATTTGATACCAGATGTGATTATCATATTGTTAATGTCTTGCAAGAACCTGAAAAGTGGAAGAAGCTGAAACAAGGCGACATGGAATTGTTTGCACCTGGTTTGACCAGAAACATTATTCTAGTTTCTTCACTATTTAAACAAGGATTCAAGTACGTTCTAATGGAATTTCCATTTCTGCCTACTTGAATAATGTCTTTTATTTTGAGGCTAAACCTCAAAATGGTATTGATGTTCAAATAATAACATATATCATCTTTCTAAGCGTAACAAAGCTGGTATAAATGGAACATAATTTTGGCATTGTAGACTTGGCCACATAAGTAAGACACGCATAAAAATAGGTCCAGTCCGAAGGGATTCTTGAATCCGTTGGACAGGACTCCTTTGATGATTGCGAATCTTGCTTAGCTGGCAAACTCACAAAGCACCCCTTCACCGGTGTTGGTGAACGGGCCAATGGTCTTCTAGTACTCACTCACACTGATGTATGTGGCCCTTGCAGAACCACGACTAGAAACCATGAAGGATACTTCGTTACTTTTATCGACGATTATAGTCGATATGCTTATGTTTATATTATGAAACATAAGCACGAAACTTTTGAAAAGTTCAAAGAATTTCAAAATGAAGTAGTAAACCAGCTTACTAGAAAGATTAAAGTACTTCGATACGATAGAGCTGGTGAATACCTTAGCTTGAAATTTCTCGATTATCTAAAGGAACGTGGAATAGTTTCACAACCCACTCCACCAACCACACCCCAACTTAATGGCGTGAGTGAAAGGAGAAATCGAACCCTACTTAATATGGTTCTATCGATGATGTGTAGAATTAACTTACCACACTTATTTTGAAGTCATGCTCTTATGATCGTTGCCCGCATTATCAGTTCAGCTCCGACTAAGAAGGTAAACAGAACACCATATGAGATATGGCATGGGCGTAAACCCGATTTGGAATACCTTAGAGTATGGGGATATTAAGCATACATCACAAGTGATTCTGATGATAAGCCCGATCCTCAAGGCGAAAAGTAGTTTTCGTCAGATACTATAAAAGGCGGATATTATTTCTACCATCCTAATGCAAATGTGATTTCCATCAAACGGAAGGGACACTTTCTCGAGGAAAAACTCATTAATCGAGAAACTAGAAATAATATTGTTGGTCTTGAAGAAATTTGAGAACCACAAACAACCGCTAATGATGTCGGACCGTCTGATCAACAAGTAGTTGTTGCCTATAAATCAGACATAAACACAAACGTTCGCAGAAGTAGGAGAATTTGCAAAGAACCTGATAGATACCTTTGGCATCTAAATGGTCCCGAAGTCTTATTAGTAGCTGAGTCTAATGACGAACCTGCTAACTACAAATCTGCTATCTCAGATCCAGAATCTGAATCTGGGAAATGGCAAGAAGCCATGAACGTCGAGATGCAATCTATGCATAACAATCAAGTATGGGACTTGGTTAAGCTACCCCCGATTGTCGGGTAGTAGGGAGCAAATGGATTTTCAAGAGAAAAACCGATATGCATGGAAATGTCCACACCTATAAATCACGGCTAGTTGTGAAGGGTTTCACTCAAACTCAAGGTATTGACTTTGATGAGACCTGCTCGCCCGTTGGTATGATTAAATCAATAAGGATATTGCTTGCTATAGCTCCGTACTATGATTACGGAATATGGCAAATGGATGTCAAAACCGCTTTTCTTAATGGACATCTCTCTAAAGATGTCTATATGGTTAAGCCTGAAGGTTTTGTCGATCCAAAATATCCAACTAAGGTGTGCAAACTAAATAAGTCCATTTATGGACTCAAGCAAGCATCTCATGGCTGGAATCTTCGTTTTGACCAGAAGATCAAAGAGTTTGGTTTTGTCAAGAATGAAGATGAGCCTTGTGTTTACAGAAAGGCTAGTGGGAGCACCATATCATTCATCATCCTGTATGCGGATGATATACTAATCATTGGAAACAACATCCCTATGCTTAACAAGGTTAAACACTGTTTGGGATCTTGCTTCGCAATGAAAGATCTTGGAGAAGCTGCTTACATTGTGGAAATCAAGATCTATAGAGATAGATCTAAGCGGCTTCTAGGGCTAAGTTAAAGTACTTACATAGATGAAATGATGACACGCTTCAAAATGGAAAACTCCAAGAAAGGAGGTGTTCCTATGACTAAAGGAACCATGTTGAACAAATCGCAACTCCTTCAACGAACATTGAAATTAAGAAAAATGGAAGCAGTTCCATATGCTTCAGCGATTGGTTCCATCATATATGCTATGTTATGTACTAGACCTGACGTCGAACATTCTGAGGTACTTGAGAAGAACCAAAGATATGTTCTTGATGATTAGAGGAGTGGAAGAAGAGCTCACTGTAAGGTGTTATACTGATGCTAGCTTCCAAAGTGACCGAGGTGATGCTCGCTCACAATCAGGATTCGTATTCACTCTCAATGGAGGAGTTGTTTGTTGGAAAAGCTCCAAACAGAGTGTAGTGGCGGATTTAACCACTGAATCCGAATATATTGCTGCATCGGATGCTGCAAAAGAAGCTGCTTGGATGAAGGAGTTCATCACCGACCTTAATGTGGTTTCGAATATTCAAAACCAATCGAGGTGTCCTGTGATAACACAGAAGCTATTGCTCAAACCAAGGAGCCCATATCTCATCAGAGGGCCAAGCACATTCTAAGAAAGTTCCACTATATATGGGAAATACTGGAACAAGGAGACATCTTAATAAGCAAATTAGACACAGATCAAAACCTAGCAGACCGGTTCACTAAACCGATGACTCAGGATAAGCATGACTAACACAGGAATGCTATCGGTCTTAGATTAGCTAGCCATTTGTTTTGATTTAGTATTTGGATGTGCGAACATTCAAACAGTTGTACCTTTTGAATTCACCTTTGATTTACTGGTTAAATGCAAAGTTTGAATCTTATAATTGTGTTCGATTTTAATACGTTTAATCCATGAATCTTGTATTCTAAATTATCCGTAGTCGGTCAGTCTCGTGGGAACGACTCTGAATTAAGACTATTCTGACTTTGGACTCAAGGAGTTGACTTCCAAACTCACAGACCTCATTATGAATGACGTTGGATGTAACTCGCATCAAATCATCTTCATGGACCTTAGTCATAAGATTTATTTGATTTTGGTATACTCATTTAGTATCCTATGACCTGAGATACATACTAGAACTTTCGTTTACTAAAGACTATTCTTTGATCAGTGTTAACCGCTGTCGCGTAACTGCCAGTCATAAAGGCATTGGTTGGGAATAGTTCTGAAGTTCAGTGGGAGTTGTTTGTAGTCAAAATGGGATTCTGTAACTCTTACAATATATGTAACAGTTAGACATCTGGGCGCCCTCGTTGATTCAAACTAGTGAAGTGTAAGGCCTTACCCAAACTTACTGTGTATTTGATTGGACCACTTTGATTCATGAACGAGAACGATAATGATTGAACGCCATGTGAGATTGAATATGATCCATGTCTCATTATTCAATTGATGTCTTTTACAGAAAGGATAGATGACGACGATTACCATAAGTCTACTATCTTCAAGTAGCAAGCCGTTGCTAAAAGGAAGATACCTTGGTTAATTACTTTAAAGTGTCATTACCTGTTGGGGGCAGCTATGTGTAGCTAGAGCACCGCTGGTTGTCTGCGTTGAGATCTTATCAGAGACTGTCCAAGTGGGAGCTGTTGGATATTTATCTCCGGTTCGATAAGTCAACGCTACCAACCGGGTCTACCGACCGGGTCTTGACCCGTAAGAGTTACACCGTGGGCAACGAACTTAATCCACTTAACTAATTTAACTGGTAATTACGAACGTTACGCAGGTATTAAATTGAGAGACGGGTACATGTACCGGGTAAGACAAGAACACTCCTTTACGCCACTTGTCGCGCATGCACTCTTGCATCGCCACTTGTCGCGCACCGAAAGTCTTGGCCAATGGCATCGCATGCATTGTGCATGGCCGCCACTTGACACACATGCAAAGATGTCCATGCTCTATAAAAGGGAGTGTTGGGGTCTTGTGTTTAGTGGTTGCAAAAGAACAAAATTGCTCTCAATAAACACCACACCCACAACCAGCCACAACCGCCTCGGCCACCCTACCGCCGCCGCCGCCGGCCCACCCTGCAGCCACCGCTGCTGTCGCTGCCGTTCATCGCCGCCCGCCGCCGGTCACCGCCGCCACTACACGGCTCTCATGATACCCACAACCACAACCGACACCGCCGCCGGTAGTCGCCGTTGCTGTCCGCCGCCACCGTCGCCGTTCCGCCGCCCCGCCGGCTGCCGGCCTCTGTGCCGCCGATAACGCCGGCCACCGCCGCCGCTACTCGTGCTATACCCGCGTTACATTTGTTCATTCACTAGCATGTGTTCGTTGAACCTCGGTGTCTCGACCGGTTAGTCACTAACCGAGGTATATCTTTCTCATCGGTAGTTAGATGTTTTTATTACTGTACTCGCATTTGCATGTAACCGGATCCTGTCGGGTTTCGTTTATTGTTGATCACTTGTTTATTTCCGCTGCGTTTTTATTAATTAACTCGCTTGATTCATTGACTATTATTTATTGAACCGGGTTTTGATAAATAAAACTTTAAATGATCACCATAGAAACCCAACACGTTCTTGGACTGGAAACCAGAGCCGGAGTACTGATCGAGTGAAAGGGAGAGATCCTAACCGCCATTGAGAATTTTAGCACGTTCTCCGCCAAAAGTGATGTCCATTTCATCATTAAAACTGCCTGCGGATGTGGCTGCTATTAGACATGCAATTGTTAGAGCGATTGGATGTGGCTGCTATAGACATGCAATTGTTAGAGCGATTGCACAAACTTTTGAGTTTGAATAATAATCTGATTGTGCCATTGTTGTTTTCTGCGAGGAGGAAGATAGAGAAGGATGGATGTGATGGGAAAGACTTGTGGGAAAATGAGAGTTTATATAGGTGTGGTTATATTGGGGAAAGACTTGTGGTAAAATGAGAGTTTATATAGGTGTGGTTATATTGGCAATTTGCAAGATGAGGTAACCTGGCTGTTGCCTGTTTGGAGAAGTTGCAAATAATTCGGGGTACACTAATTGTGAATGCGCGTTCCAATTCCAGCTCATGTTATTCTTTTATGGTATGAATTGCAGCTGTTGGTTTTGTCTTAATACGCGTGCCAAAAACATTACTTCCACCGTTGCATACTAATAAAATAAGGAAAACATCTTAGTTTAAAAGAACATTATTTTTTTATTTTGTTTCTATGTCCTGGTTTGTTTCGGTTCATATTTGATTTAGGCTTATCATCCTTCACTTGCGATTCCAATGCTTATTTCAGAAGTTCAACGTCTTTTATCCTGGGATGCTTTCAACTAAATCATCGGATAAGTATACTAGGATACTTTCAATCGAGCAAATACATCCCCTTTTCCATAAAAGTTAGAGTTGTATGCATATCCTAGCGACAAAGCTACTAGTTCCGGGGAAAACCCGCCCGCCCGAAGGCCCACTGCGGTAAAACCCGTTTCGGCTCGGTTTTGAACTGGCAACTTGCCTAGTTCTAAAATTCATTGCCACCACCAATGTCCTTCAAAGTAATGTTAGTGAATGTTGAACTTGATACCTCAAGGAAAGAAATCAAGTGACTAATCACTAGAACAACTTGTTAGAACCAACGTCTTTTATAATAGTTCCCAAACTTCAAATCAATATATATATATAAAAAAACTTCTCATCACATGGAGTTTAAAGAAGTTTAGGCATAAAGGACTTAGGGGTGAGCATGGTGCGGTTTGGTTTGGTTATTGCCTATAACTGAAACCATAACTGCACACTTCAGTTATCAAAAAATCATAATCGTTTGGTGTCGGTTAATGCGGTTTTGGTTAATCGGTTATTTGCGATTAATGCGGTTTCGGTTTGCTTTTTGGTCGGTTATTTTATTGTTTCTAAAGTTAGGTTTTAAATGTGTGGGTTATGCAAAATTTATGTGCAAAAAATAAATATACACAATTAAAACTTGTAGAATTATCAAGTATATTTCACTTCCACATGCATACTAAATTCCAAAAACAAAAATAGCACGTGTCATGTGGAAAAGCATACATACGAACACAAAGTAGCTAGAGTTTTAAATTCAATGAGGTTCGGTCACGGTTAAAATACTTAAACACTTCACCAAAAAACATATGGATTAGATCATGGTTAAACACTTAAACACTAACTTAAAAACCTATAATCCTATGGATTCGACCTTGTTTAAAACATTCGGTTCGGTTATTTGCAGTTATGAAACTAATAATAACCATAACCGAACCGCAATATGCGGTTATCAAAAATATAAATAACCGACCCTTCGGTTAATGCGGTTTTTGGTTATTTCGGTTCGGTTTTTTCGGTTACTTCGGTTGCGGTTCGGTAATTAGGTTTCATGATTAAAGGTCCCTTTTTTCTTTCATAATGCGTACACATTTCTCGTACATTTTTTTCTCAAGTATACTTTTTTATTTATTTATTAGTTGGTCACTACAAAGATGGTGACTTCAAGTTTTGATTTGTTTTAGATATTACAAACTATTTAAAACCCACCTATAACTTTTTATTTATTTTTTAGTTAGTCACTACAAAGATGGTGACTTCAAGTTTTTATTTATTTTAACCACCGGATATTACAATATTACAAGCTATTATAGAAAAAGAAATATATTTAAATTTTTATCTTTTATCTATTATCTTTATACTAAATTTTAACTGTTGTCATTTACCTATCTTAGTATACTAAGTATAATATAAATTCTCAAATTACACTTCTTTAGATAACTTAAATTTTTCACAATGAATTTAGTTAATTAAACAAATCATATCTATCACGAACGGATTACAATTTGTAAATGAACTTTTAGTATATGTGACTTACATGTGTCTCTTTTAAACACTCCTTACTTCATTAGCCTGTTTGACCCGTTCCTTCCAAGCTTCAACCTAGCTTGACAAGATCAAAGTTAGCACAATACCCATAAAATTTGTTAGGTTAGCCATCATATAAAATGACCACAACATCTCATGGATTCACACATACCAATTCATCAAAATATTAGCTTTAGGTCAGTTTGACTTTTAAAGTCAAATTGTCCTTGGGTATGTACATGTGCGCTAACTTAGAACATGCTTAGAATACAAGTACATATAATACTTGCATAAGTCATTTGTAAGTATCTTCGATACTTCTAATACACCCAAATAGACGCATATAATCAACTACAGTCGATCATTCGTGTTTTAGTCGTTCATGTTGACATATCCCATTTTTAATGGCTTAGAAAAACTAATTATTCGTGTAACAACTTTCAATGTAGCCACTAAAATCGACCATTTTGACCCATTTACAATCAACTAGTTTAAGATGTTCGAATATGGATTGTAGAAGACTTAACTAGCTTTCCAAGCATATATAATATATGTTCATACATTTTTTTCTATGATTTTATATAATTTTTACAAAATCAGGATAGCAGTTTAATTTTTTTTTACCCCAAACAACATGTTATATTTTCAACATAGCCACCGAATATTACATTTTGACCAATGTAACATCTGAACCAGGTCTTCATGTTTAAATATGAAATAAACTGTGCTCGAAGGGCTTTTCGAGCATACATGGCTCGTCTAGACATGAATTTTTGCAAAACAAGCATGTAACTCACTTCAATTCTAACTTCCAATTTCTTTTAGGCATTCTGCAAACACTTAGTGTGCGTACAATATTTAATGCATAATGTACATGTAATTCATGTCTAATTTCCTAGCTCATGGTATTATACATTATATCTTCATTCAAGATCAACTACAATTCATTCGATAGACAACATGCATAGAAAGACATAACATTCTTTCAATCTATTTATTCTATTTATGAAATTTATAAAACATGATCATGGGTTACACCTTAAATCAAAAATCACACCCAATTCCATGAAACCTTCTTCTACATGTGAGTAATCAAGTATACTTTCAAGATTAAATAAGAAAACATATTTCAATTATGAATGGTAGCATGTGATACATCTATAGTTAGACGAAATCATTATCAATTTCAGATTTGTGAATCAATATTGGACACCAATAAATTTCTTCACGGAGTGAGATCATCATCTAGGGCTGAAAACTCATACCTCATAGCGATACACACTTGATTATCACCAAAATTCATTCATATGTTTTAATTGATAAATCAAGCATCCATTTTGACCAATCTATCTCTCTCTCTTGCTCATCCATGTTGCCAACTTCATCATCCAGAACCCAAGTACTGGCTTTTAGCCATAGTCCACCCCTATTTTGACCATTTTATAACTTACAAAAGATGATAAATAATCCCTCAACTTACCCGGTATTTAACCCCAAATCTTACTTAACTGTCAACATTTAGCCAAGAGTTAATATTTAATTCATCATTAGTTAAGTCTTGGGTCCTAGTATGACCGACCCAGATTAATATAAGTGTCGGTAGCCCGAGCCTTTTATAAACTTTATTTTCTATAAAGCATTCATTCACATTTAATTAACATTAGATTTATTTATTTAAATCATAATGTTTACTAGGTTAACCTTTACTAGTAATAGTATTTTACCCGCTCATCCCATGTTAATTTTATTTAATTACCAAATTTGCTATGGGGATATTACACTTGGATTTCTTAACTCACCAAGAATTTCTCTATATATCCTCCCCGCCCACCCACACACATATATATAGGGGCAAGATTTAGAGAAAACAACTATAAGTGTGAAAACGGTGAGAACTCCCCTCAGCCGTTAGATAAAAAAAATTTTATGGATTAGATTGGCATAGTGGCGTTTTCGTAAATAACAACTTTATTACGTGGATGCGCTTCATTAATGGTAAAAGGGTCTTTTGCCTTCTTTAAAACAAAACGGCATTTAAATGCCTGCCTTAAACTACAAGCCATCTACATCAGTCCCTTCAGATGAAACGCCATCTTTATCTAAAACACCATTCATGTAAACGACAAAAAATATTATGAACGAAGATGCCATTAGTTGAATAATAATCAATATGACGAACTGACAGTACAGTCTTCCTGAACCATGTTAATGAAAACGCCATAAGTTGAATAATCAACAAATAAGAACTAATGTTTACAAACTAACGCCAATATCTACAACTAATCAGATGTACGTAAACAAATGTAAAACGTCATTGATCGTAAACAAATAAGCAAATATTAAATCCCAAACGACAATTCAGATTAATAATGAAAACGCCAAATATTGAATATATGAAGAACAACTTTAAAAAAATAAAACACCACTTTTCAAATATTACTTTGAGAACAAAAACTCCATTGAAACAACCATAGAGAACGAAAACGCCATATCTGTTACATGATTTGCTAGAAACAAATATGAAAACAACATCAGAAATTACTTTGTAGATCAGAATCCACATTACACGCCATAGATCTCGTAAGCTTGAAGAGCAGGTAACAGCCAATACGAACTTTTTGGAGTTTTGTTTGAAACGAAATTATAACGCCTTTTATTGGGCGGAAACTGCACAATGAAAATCGTACCCCTCGCATATCATTTAGCGCCTTGCCACGTGTTCGACAAGGATCCGTTTTTACCTTTTTCATACTTCCAATTGTTTTCTCCTGAACCCGTTAATATATATATATTATATATAAAAACATATTAGGACTTCTTCAGGTCATTTGCAATTCCCTTAAAACACCCCTAAAGCATGATGTACAACCCTCTAAAGCACAATATTATTTTAGTTTTCCCACAATACCCTATACCCTTCTCTTTTGGGCGGACAAACTCACTAAAATTTTCAATTCCCGCTCACTCAAAGCAGATACATCTCCCCTCTCCAATTTGAAACTCAGATTCCACTCCCAATTCTCTCTGACAACTTTTACATCTTGTTCAAAAGAATCCCTAAATCGCAAAATCGTGTAATAGTAGAAGCAAGATTGGATCTAGAAATGAATAGATTTGGTGATGGTGGCTAGGAATCTGATTGTTTTTTCCACTCCCAATTCTCTCTGACACTTAAATTGAAGTTATCAATGGTTTTGCTTAAGGAATCTGATTGTTATTTCCATTTTTCATATCATTTTTGGCCTTGCTTATCTTGACTAAACTGAGCTATTATATATGCAGGTCATTAGTGGCCATTTGGGGTGGGTGAGATCTGTTGCGTTTAGTCCAAATAACGAGTGGTTCTGTACCGGTTCTGCAGATCGAACGATTAAGGTAATTGTTTTATTCAATAATGGTTCTCCATATTTTCTTGAAACTGACACTAAAGGATTTTTTTTATATAATTTTGACAGATTTGGGATACTCAGGACGGTTAAGGTTGACACTAACAGGGCATATAGAACAAGTTAGAGGTACGGTTCTTAAACTAACGGATAATTTTGAATTTGTGTTTTTTTGTTTATTGAAATTTGTTGTTGCGATGAGCGCAATCAGGTTACCTGAAGGTAGATTGTGTAGGTTGATTTTGGATTAGTTGCAATGCTGTGTAAGAAATTTGTTGAAGATATTCATATTTGAACTCCAAGTCTTGATGGGAGGATTGTTTATAAATAGCACTTAAAACATATTCTTATTAAATGTTATTCAAAATAAGCATTTTGATAAAAAACAAATACAAATAATATCTTTCATATTTTATAAGATCTTCACCAATGTTTATTCCCAAAAAGTCAGTTTTATTACTACCTTTTAAAACGTTTTTGTAATTTTTATTTATTTATTTACATTCTTTAATCATAACTTCCCCCTACGTTTATTGTTTAAATCAACCAAAATAATAACCAATAAAATCGATACTTATGGAACTAAAACTCTTATGTTAAAATGGAAACAATTATATAGGAAACTATATTATTATTAAACTTAAAATAAAAAATGGAAAATTTTAATATATATTTTTTAGCTAACTAGACACAATCTATCCTATTTTATAATAAATACTAGGTTAGGACCCCGTGTATACACGAGCTGTATAAATATAATTTTATATACTAAGTAATAAAAAAGTTCAATTTTAAAAAACATGTGCATTGCACGGATTTGTCCATTTTTTCAGTTTTAAACATGTAATTTTGACCAATTTTCTCAGTTTATCAATCCACTCAGTTGACCAAGTCCAAGTTAATGACCCTGGTTAACCAATTTGTCGGCCAAGTCCAATTTAATGACCTTGGTTTGACCTTTTATGAACAAACTGAAGTTTTTTTTTTCGGCAATGTAAAGTTTCAACTTAATGAACTTTTGTAAACATTCAAAACTTTCCATCATTATTCATTAGCTCCCAGCCCGTCGTGTCAAGATTTTCATTAGCACACACCTTCTTTGGACTTTGAAGATCCACTTTCCATCATTGGTAGTCGAAACTAAGATAGAAATAAAATCTTTTTGATTTTTACAAAGTTTATAGTAAAACACACCGAAAATCTTTTTGGGATCTTATGAAAATGAAATGTAAAGCACAATGTACAAACATATTTACAGACATCTTTGTGAGTTCGTGTTTGAGGATCATATTAGTTTTTTGAGACAAACCACCAGTACCATTGACCTTTATGAGACTTTAAGTTTCATTTCTCAGTTGTTCCGAGATATGTTAGATAGAATTAAGAACTTGACTTAACTAGTTTCCCATCTCAGAATATACTTCCGTATCAAGATTCCCTAAATTTCATCTTACATGTGAATATAGCTTAACTGATATCTGTATCTGGGTTATGCGAGACCTTGAGAGCTCAGGTTAGTACCACCGTACTGACAAAGAGATGAAGGCTCGTCTTTAAGGTGATATTCCAATATGGAATCTTTTCACTCCAATTGTTGGATCTTTTGATACTTACAATTTGCTGCAATTTTGGGGTTTTAAGCAAAAGTATTATATAAGCTCTAGGCCATCGCTTACGCAAAATCAAAAGAACTTGTATAATACCCCAAATATCAATTATCTATAAAGACCTAGTATCTCAGAATCAGGCAATCTCTCAAACGAAATCTCGGAGTACCAAGTCCGTATATCTGAGAGATGTTGACCCGCAAATTAAGAAGTTGTACATTTAGGTTTATATCCCGGAAACAATCTACTGAACGTGCAAAGCCTACTGGCACATCCACAGTGAGATTCATTTTCTAAACCTTTTTAAACACTACAATTCTTTAGCATACTGTGATAGTCCACTGATGTACTATCATTTCCTCGTTTTACACAAAACTCTTTTTGCCTTTTCTCATGTTTTTGTACTTTTTGAATTTTATATGTTTTTTTTATTTTCTCCAAATTTCTCACCCTAAAAACAAAAACATAATTTTGGATTTTTGAAGGCAGAAACAAAATCTAGCTAAAATAAAGTGACTAACCAATGAGGATTACGAGAACTCATTGTGAGACTTATATTCAACATCATCCCCATCTGACAAAAGATTTTTCATACCATTTAATCTCATAAGATATTTGAATCTTGTTCGTGTAAAAGCTTTGGTATAAAAATCTGCCTTTTGTTCATCAGAATGGTTTTTTCAATTCGAATCAACTTTTTCTCGTGACAATCACGGATAAACTGATATCGAATTTCTATGTGTTTCGTTTTAGCGTGTTGAACTGGAATTTTTGTTATGTCGATTGCTGCCTTATTATCTACATACAGCGGTGTGTCAAGAAATTGCAATCCAAAGTCTCTCATCTGTTGTTGTATCCACAAGAGTTGTGAACAACAACTGGAAGCTGAAATGTACTCAGCCTCACAAGTCGAGAGAGCGACTGTGGTTTGTTTCTTGCACTGCCAAGTTACAATACGAGTTCAAAAGAACTGGCAACCGCCTGTAGTAGATTTAGCGTTAAGTTTATCACATCCAAAATCAGAATCAGCGTATTCGGTGAGATGAAAATTGTCTTTCTTTGGATACCACAAGCCGGTGCTTGGGCAACCCTTCAGATATCGGAAAATTCTCTTCACGATCATCAAGTCTGATACTCTTGGGCTAGACTGATAACGGGCACACATGCTGGTAGGATACATAATGCCTGGACGTGAAGTTGTCGGATACATTAGTGATCCTATCATCGACCGATACAATGTTTCATCCACTTTGGTTCCTTTTTCATCTGGGCAGAGACCATGATTGATCGGCAATGGTGTTGAGAGCGTTTAGCACTTGTCATCTCAAACATCTGCAAAATATCATGAACATATTTAGTTTGATAAATAAAAATACCATCGGGTAGTTGATTAACCTGTAATCCTAGAAAGAATTTCATCTCTCCCATCGAACTCATTTCGAACTTTTTCTTCATAATTCTTCAAATTCCTTGCATAAATCATCGTTCGTAGAACCAAAGATTATGTCATCCACATAATTCTATACTATCAGCAAATGACCACCAACTTCTCAGATAAAGAGTGTGCTATCCACAATACCTCTTGTAAAGCCATTGCTTAACAGGTGTTGAGACAAAGTCTCATACCAGGCTCTCAGGGCCTGATGCAACCCGTAAAGTGCTTTTTCAAGTAGATATACCTCGTCTTTGTTCAGTGGATCGACAAACCCAGTGGTTGTCCTACATACACAAGCTCCTTCACCTTTCCGTAGAGAAAAGCTTATTTGACATCTAGCTGACATACCTTGAAGCCCTTCCACGATGCAAACGCTAAGAAAATGCAGATTGCTTCTAGTCTTGCAACCAGAGCAGAGACTTCTGTGTAATTAATTCCTTCTTGTTGACGAAAATCTTTAACAACGAGCCGGGCTTTGTTGCGCAAATAACTCCTCGATCATCACACTTGCACTTGAAGACCCATTTAGTATCAATGGCTTTTTGATTTGCTGGAGGATCCACAAGTTTCCAAACGCCTAACTTCTCGAATTGGTGCAGTTCTTCCTGCATAGCGTTCACCCAGCTTTCGTCAGCGATTGCTTCCTTCCAATGCTTCGGCTCAATTTGCGAAATAAAACAGCGAAAAGAACAATATTCATGAACAAGAGCTACTTTAGTATAGAAACAACTAAGAGCTTTGTTAATTTGATTTTTTTACTCCTGCACGCAGTTCACCAATTATGTTGTCTGAAGGATGATACGATAGATTTCTAGGAACCACTTCGTCAGAAACCACTACTTTATTCTCCAGATTTGTAATATTTTGTTCAGCCACATAATCAGCAACAATACCACTTGTAAATGCATCATTTCTTGAACTAGGACCAGCATATTGATTTAAGAAACTTGTGATCTGCTCAAATTCCTCATCAGAACTAGACTCACCATCTTGATCATAAGTCGGTGCAGCATCAGAATCAGACTCATTTGATGGAGAAAGAATGAGCTCGGATGAATTTTGAATTGGTGCAGCAGCTGGTTCTTCTGAAACATTTGTTTGAACATTTTCAGAACTTGAAGTACCAATAGGTGGTCGAGCTACCATTATCGGTCGTGAAACATGTTCTTGATTAGCTGCTTGTTGCATTTGATGTAACATTGCAAGTTCCTCTTCACTTGGTTCTTCTGGTAATTCAAAAGAATTCCACAGATTGTCGTAATTAAACATCCAAGAATCTCCAGCTTTCTGTGTTGGCAATGTGTATCTTCGACAATCAACATGCTGTGCAAGAACCACTTGATTCAAACTTAGTACATATACACGTTGTAGTGGACTTGCGTAACCAACAAAGAAACCTTCTAGCGACTTTGCTCCAAATTTGCCATCAGGATCAATTACCGTACAAGGATATTTGAAAGGTTCAAGAAACTCCAAGTTAGGTTTTCGTTGATTTAGAAGTTCAAAGCATGTCTTCTTAAATGGTTTAACAGTTAGCACCCGGTTCAAAGTATAACATGCCGAAGCAACAACCTTACTCCAGAAACTCACAGGCAATTTCGAATCAGCCAACATCGTTCTTGCTGTTTCAATAAATGTGCGATTCTTACGTTCAGCTACTCCATTTTGTTGAGTAGTATAGGGGCGCTGAATTCGTGAAGAATGTCTTTATCGTTGCAAAACTCGAGCATTCGGTTGTTCTTGAATTCCGTTCCGTTATCACTTCTGATTCTTCGAATGGGTAAATGATATAAATTCTCAAGCTTTCGTAGAGGATCATCAGATTTTGAAATGTTTCATCCTTCCTCTCTTGAAAGAAAACTCACGAGAATCTTGAATAATCATCCGTAACCACCAAGCAGTATAGATCTCCGAAAATGCTTTTCACATTAACAGGTCCGAAGAGATCCATGTGTAACCATTCTAAAGGTATTTTAATTGAATTTAACAGCTTTCTTGGATGAGATTTCTTATGCTGTTTACCTTTCTTGCAGCTTAAACAATCATCGTTCAAATGAAAACTTTTTAAATTTACCCCATCAACTAAGTTGTGAACCAGAAAATTCATCTTTCTTAAATGTATGTGACCCATATTTTTGTGCCATAATACTGATTCCTTTTCTGTAGTTTTAGTAACAAAACACTGTGCCGACTTTGATGTTGTAGTGGCAACTCCCATATCAAGCACGTGTAAATCGTTTTCTCTTGGAGTTCTCATCAAAATGCATTCCTCTGGAATCTTAAATCCTGGTTTCAAGATCATGCACTCTTTGTCATTGAAATGTGTGGTGAACTTCTTATCACATATTTGGGAGATACTCATCAGGTTGTTTTCTAACTCCGCAATATAGTTCACTCTATCAAAAGATACTACTCCATTCGACAACTTTCCTTCACCGATAATCCGACCGCCTTGATTTCCCGCGAAACCCACATAACCACCTCTGATAGATTTGACATCGTAAAGCAAAGCTAGCATCCCGGTCATGTGTCTGGAAGCTCCACTGTCCATGATCCATTTGGAAAGAATCGATCGTGGAAGCCCCTGCACACACAATTAGAGAATCTAGTTAAAAAGGGGAACCCAAGCCTTTTTGGTCTTGGGGTTGGATAAACATCTTCGTAATCACTCTCATAATCATTCTCAAATTCGTATTCACCTTCACTATCAAAGTACTCATCAACAATCTTTTTAGTAAAATCGACATTCTTTTATACCTTTGTAAGTTTGGGAAAATCTTTTTCATTGTCAATTTTTACTGGTTTTTCAACTTTCTCAAGTTTTACACTTTCACTCATACTTGCGTGTTCAACCTTTTCCTTTCCTTTGGTTGAATCAGCTTGTTTGGATTTCACAGAAGATAAGTTTGCCCTAACCACCCATCTTTTTTGATTCAAATTTGCCTTTTTAGGATAAAATGTTGATTCTTTCTGTTCAACTTTAACTGACGAATCACAAGTATCATTTTTTGCTACAAAATCATTTACTGGTTTCTCAATTTCAGTTTTCCTTTTCAAAATTCTTGTTGGTGCAAAATCTGGTGATTTCTTATTTACATTTTCTGTGAATTTCCTTACACCATAAGCAAATCTTGGATTCATTTGCGAACAATGTCGTGTGGTATGCCTAACTTCGTTGCATTTGAAACATCTTCTACTATCAGATCTCGCAGATAAATCCAACTTCTGTTCACGGAGTTCTTTCTCTTTTTTAAACTCATCAATTGATTGCTTACCAATCAATTCTTTTTCAACAACCGTGTTAGTTCCAGAAAAAAATTCCATTTTCTTTTTGTTATAATTTTGTTTTGAAAACTTTTTGTTATTTTTCTTTGTTTCAAAACCAACCCTTCTCTTTTTGTCTTAGGAAAATCCCCACCTTTCCATTGATAATTGTTGAAAATCTTTTTGGATTTTGAATAGAACTTTGTCAGATTTTTATCAAGATCTTCTGATTTTACTTCTACAAGTTTGAAAAGTTTATCAATGTGATCATCTTTCACATTCTGGATCGGAAAGGTCTCGTCAAAATACAGTTTATCAAAATCCTTAACTTTGTATAAAACAACATTAGGATCATCACTTAAACTATCTTCTGAAGAACTTTCTTGTAGAAATTATCTTCATTTCCAGATTGTGAATCAGATTCTGAGCTATTTAAGCTTGATACAGCACTTTCAAAATTTGAATCATCCGAATCATTTTCCACAACCTTTTCAACCACATTTTTCACAATTTCAGTTTCAGTGTCATTTCTTGTTTTAGTGTAGGTTATATCAATGTTCTCAGGCAGCTTATCTGTCGTTTCAGTTATAAGTTTCGCATTGAGTGCCTCCTCCATCCCCTCGGGTTTCTTTTTGACATAACTTTGCCACATAGGTGGAGGAACATATCTATAATCCACACTCTTCTTATCAACTTGACCATCCTCTCCTATCTTTACAGTCGGAAGAATATGATCAATGACATATGAACTTTTCGAATAACTGATCAAGAGTTTATTTACTCTTTCAGTTTCAATTTTTGTTGTTTCAAGTTTCATTTTAAGTTCAACAATCTTGTTTATATGAATGTTAATAGCCGTTTGTTTCTCCATTAAAGTGCCTTTTAACATGTCCATCGTTTTACCTTGTTCAAGATTTGCTTGCTCGACCATTTTATATGTTCTTTTCATTTTATCATAGGCTTCTTTCATCGTTCTATAATCATATATGAAATTTTCATTGTGTTTGTTAAGATCTTTGATTATTTCATTCTTTTCAAAACATTTTTCACATATTTTAAGGCATTTTGTGCACGGTTTCTCAACCTCGACAATTTGCACTTTTACCGTTTCTTTTTCTTCTTATTTTTCTTAACCTTTTTTATCTTCTGAATCAGAATCTATCTTTTTCAAATTTGCCATCATTGCTTTGTTAGCAATTTCAGTCAAATTTTTAGCTGTCATCTCCTTTTCCACATCAATCACTTCTTCAACCTCCAGCTTTACAGTCTCCACCTTCTGTCCATGACATCCAGTACTAAAAAATCCTGCAAAAGAAGGCATCAAATTAGGTGGAATAATATTTTTAAATGCATTGTGTAAAATATTTTCCTCTTCTGTGTGTTGAAGATATTCCCCTAATAGTGCATCTTCCAAAGATTCTTCTTCATAAAAAACAGCACTTGATTCTTCCATTTTAGGTTTTGGCTCTTCGATGATTTCAGCAAGTAAAGCTAAGCTTTCATTCTTGGAAAGATATTTATTCCAGTTAAAACCATCATCTTCTTGTGCTACCACCAAAGCCTTTTCTTTCGATTGTGACGGTCCGTCCTCGATTTGAACAACCCTTGTTTGCGGAGAAGGTCGATGGTAAATAGCCTTTGATAGTAATCGTTGTTGTTGCCAAATGGATTTTGATTACCGCTTACCTCACGATTTGTACATTCTCGCTTAAAGTGACATTTTTCTTTGCATCTGAAGCAGGTAACCTTTGACTTATCAAACCCTAATGTACTCTTTCCATCTCCGATATCTCTCCCAGTTAGTTCCATGAATATGGTTGTTCTTCGGATGATAGAAGCCATACACCATCTTATGTCCATCAACTCTAGTTCTTTTTGGTCGATTTGATCATAATCTTCTGCTATCATTTCTGGATTCCCAATCCTTCCAGCAACAAAACTTTCATAGGACTCTAAGACAGTAGCAAGTAATCCCATATGTTGTTTTGTTGTTTGCTCATTGAAATTTTGAGCATTTTCCAGATTAAAAGAAATGTTGCATTGTATGACATTTGGGTTAGAACTTGCATGACTGGATTGATTTGATTGACTTTGAAAAGGATTTGACTTGTGAGGTGTCTGAGGTGTATTCGGATCGAAACCATGAAATGATTGGAAACTTGATTGGCTTGAAACTGAGCTTCCCGATGTGTTGGCACTAAATGCAGTTTATATTTTCGGGCTTTGAGTTTCAATAGACCCAGTTTTGTAGTACAGACCCGCCATCTTGTACCACTTGTGCACTCTTAGACCTTGCTATCTTCTGAAGTTCCATCTCATGACCTTCGAGTTTTTCAATGAATATTGGTAAATTGTACCCACTGTATTCGATCCCGTTCTTCAACATCATTAGATACGTAGACCATTCACCCTCTGGCAAAGCGTCTGCCAGTTTGTCAACCAGTTCTTCATCGGTTTTGAGTATTCCGTGTCTCTTCATTTGAAACACCAAGTGACAATAGCGTTCAGTCAATTGTTTCATTGATTCTCCTTTCATGAGACCGAATATATCGAACTCCTTTCTCAGTAACGCTTTTTTACTCTTCCTCATCTCTGTGCTTCCATGATACTTCAGACGCAAAGCGTTCCACAAAGTTTGTGAGTGGTTATCATGTTGTAAAAGCATCAAAATGTCTTCTTCGATCGATTGCAATAACAGACTCATCATTTTCTTTTCGTTGAAAAAATTATCTTTGTCTTCTGGAGTAAAGTTTTTAGGAATTTTCTCCAAGTTGTTCTCGTCTCTTGGCAAAGAATACTTGGTTCCGATCGCAAGCCAACAATTAAAATGATTCGCATGAACCCAGTTCTCGAATTGTTCTCTCCAACTCTCGTAGTCTTCGAGATTCATTAGTTTCGGGGGTTTCACAGTCGTTCCCATCTCATTTTTGGGGTTCATTTGAGCAACTGTGTTTGTTGTTTTTGCAGCACTGGTTGCAAATGCGTTGAAAAATTCAGAATCCATTTTTAACGAATCAGAAATTTCTGAAAAACACACGAACTTGAAAATTTATCAGTTTTAAGAACCTAGTTCGTACGAAGTGAGATAGTCCAGTTCGTACGAACTTGATGTTTGTAAATGTTAAACCTGTCTTGCTAGTTCATACGAATTACACAGCTAATTCGTACGAATTGCAATTTAGTGGTTCGTGCGGATTAGGTGTTCATTTTTCAATTTTTGCAATTTTCGACATGAATTCGTTTGTTTTTAGCTATGAAACTTTCAAGGGTTTATCTTTACGTGATTTTGCACATCATATTGAAAATTTAGTCCATTTTAACCGTGAATTCGTTAAAAAGTGAAAAATGAAAAGAAACGAGTAGAAGTAGAAGTAGATCTTTTGTAGATATTCACAAATCAGGCCTCTAAAGCTCTGATACCATTTGTAGGACCGTTGAATTCCTTAGCAAAGGTGCCTAGATTTGTATCTAATCCATGTATGCGGAATTTACGTGAATTAGTGACAATTAACACAAGATGTTTAGTTTAAACGTCAGTTTATTGATTGTTCAATGTTTACATCCAAGTCCCCAAACTGACAGAGCTTCGCCGTCTAGCTCGAAAAAAACTGTTACAATGAGAAACCAAGCTAGGCTATATATAGAAGTTCTAGTTCGCACCAATGCTCTAGTTCGTATGAAGTACTACTTCGTACGAACTAGTTACAATACATCAAATTCGTACGAACTAAAACCTAAACAAACATAAACTTAACATTTTACATTAATATCCTAAACACTTAGACTCGATCCAAGACATAGACAATATACATCATGTACCAACAATTAATCATGGAACTAAGTTTTGAAAACGTTGGTGATCTATGCATTATTTATCTATAATTCTTAATCATGTACTTAAGTTTTGCATGATAATGATAATTGCATGTAAATTGCAAATATATGATGTTAAACGAGTGTAAAAGCTTTTAGTTTCACAATTGACTTTAAAAAGTCAAACGAGAATAAAAGCTTTTTGTTATTAAAGCTAATATGTCTCCCAATTGACTTTAGGAAGTCAAAGTTATAAAGGCTTTTGGTTCTTAAACCTTATATGCTAAACAGTTAAATTTAAAAAGTCACTGTAGTATAAAACCTAATGGAACTGGTTTGGTTTGTATGACATGCTACTGGTTTGATTAATTTTTTTGGCTACATGTAGAACAACGAGCTAATACAGAACAAGTTGTTATAGAACAATCTGTTGATCCACCAAAGAGGCGTGGTCCAAGTTTAAATCTTAGCATTACGAGGTCTTTACAGAATTTGCCCGAGGGTTCAAAAATCCCGTTGATAATGGATAAATATATAACAGCCTTCATTGGGACCTCGGCAACAGACTTTGTGACCGAATGTGGAATCATTATGCGCAACTTCTATCCAATGAATTATCACAAATGGGATTTGATACCGGAAGATGTGAGAAGTTTGATGCATGAGAAATTAGAAGTAAGTCGTATTATTTTTACTTCTAAATAATGATAAGCTATTATGATGCTGCATTTTTGTTTATATCATTAATAACGAATTAAATTTAGGGAAAATTCGAGTTGTTGCGAACAAATACCGTTTTTATGGAGTATGTGAATGCTCGACTACATGCCAACTGGAAACGCACCCGAGGTGTCTGGAGTCGACATTGGAAGCAGAATGGAGGAAAAACCAATCTGCAGCTAGCATGATCGAAAAAAAAACTGATTGCCGGAGTCGAGAATGGAATCACTTGTGTGACTGTTGGGAGCTAGAAAAAACTATGGTATGTTCAATTTTTTTTTACAAATCAAAAACATACAGGTGAATTATTCTCACTTTTCGGATTCTAACATGTGTGACGATTTTTTGTATAAATATAGTGAAAAGATGAAAGCTAACAGAGCAAAACAAGTTAATATAAGTAGAGGGGGCTCTCGGTCAATAGCGAATCACACATTCCAAATGGTAAGATTTTAGACTTTTCGACTCATAATGCAATATATTATTGATGTTAATGTAGTATTAGAATTTCATAAAAAAACTGATAGTTATTTGGTTTGGTGTTTGAAAATTATAGAAATTTGATCTCCCATGAATCACATATCTTGGTTTTTCTTTTTCTTTGGTTTATATTTGTTATAAAAGTTTGATATTACTCTTTTTAGAATATATTCATTCTTCATTGTTATACTTTTATAATGTTAGATAAATCCGGAGACTCAAATGCCGCCTAGCCCGTTATAACTTTATCACAAGTTGCATTTCAATGCCGCGAAACAAGGATGGCTAAATGAGGATTCATAAATTGAATACGTAAGCATCTTAAAAGCTTTTGATTGTGAATTTTGTATTTATCAAATATTTATTTTGGCTTGCTATTAGTTTTAAATATTGTTCCCATACCTTCTATTATGCTAGGTAAATATCACTCAACATAAACAACTGGCCTTGGATATATTAAATTCTAAAGGAACCATAATTACAATTGCTATGGAACATGAGATTGAGAAAGAAGCCATAAAAAGTGTTTGTGGTCGGAAGAAAACAATACAATCAGCATGGGAGGTAGGCGTTGGGCCTGTGTTGAGAAAAAAAGATAGTTGGATGAAATCGATAGCTGAATCATCTCAACGAGATTCAAGTGAGAACGAAATCTGAGAAATAAGATTATTGCACTAGAGGCCAAACAGAAACGCGATAAGGAGAAATATGAAAGAATGTTTGAGTTCATTGGCCAAAGTTTCCGGACTTTGAGAGCACGATACCCGTAGATGTGAGTGATGAAGCTGATAGTGATAACACAATTTAAGTCGTTAGTTATGACGTTTATTACCTTTTTTTTATCTAGTACTCTTTTAGACTTTAGAATTAATTGTTTGGTATCATTTTGCTTTGTTATTGTTATGACATTAGTGCTTGGATATATTGGGATTTTTGGAAGCAAAAAGCAAAATTACGAATGATATTACTATTGTTTAGAGACTGGAATTTAACATATAAACTACAAATCAGTTATATAACAACTGCATTGGTGCTCTTTTTGAGTTCATGAAGGGATTTGTAAGTGAAAAAACATTGGAGGTGACCCTACTATTATAAACAAAAAATAGTCCTAAAACATAATAGTGACTAGTTTAGAAGACTGATTTTTAGACCCTAAATAAATTTATTAGAGACTGAAAATAAAAGTTATCTTAGACTGATTATTAGACTCCATAAGTACATAGTAGGGACTAAAATAACATACTATCCGATATTTCACTAAAAGTGAAATATTAACCACTGATATCGAGTGGAGTGGTACTGGGACTAATTATTAGTCTTTAAAGCATTTTATTATTGGAGACTAATTTGATATGGAATCACGATGTAATGAAACCTATTAGGGACAACATAGACTTGTTTAGAGAGCTGATTTTCAGTCCTTAAAGTTATACAATAGGGAGTGAAATATCATAGTATCTGAGACAGATTTGCAGTCGTTGAAAAAATGAATTGGGACTAAAATGATGTGGTTCTGGGGCCAAATTGAGGACTGAACTTTTATGTATCGGAGACTGAGCATAAGTTCCTAATGGTTTCATACAACGGGGACTGATATTCAGTTATTAAAACCATTATTTAGGACTAGGTATCTGTCACTGACTAGGGACTGCAAATCAGTTTCCGATAGCCTTTACGAACTGATCAGGGAGCATCAGACACTGATTTTTTAGTCCCAAATACCAATGTTTTTTTGTAGTGGCAACAAACTCCAGATAGATACTGAAAAACTTTAGTAATCATACTCTCTAAACTCTCACAAAAACATTAGCAATCAAATAGTTTATTTGCCTTTCACTGTTTGACATGACTATAACAATCAAATATTTCACAAAAACTCGATAAACTCTCAATTATAATATATATACGGGTCGTGTAACCTTATACGGCCCGTATACATGTTTTATACTCATTCTATACTGCCATATGGGTTTAACACATTCTATACAGGTCGTATAAGGTTATACGGTCCATATACTATTGGGATGTGAAAATAAGATATAGGGGATATAGATTATTTCTTTCATAAGTTCAACAAGTCGTGGTTCCATATTAGAATTGTCCCACATGATATTTCGTACAAGGAAAACTTATTTTAATCGTATGGTTATGTTTATGTTAAACTTCATGCGAAAGATTGTGCGTTGTTTTTTTATATTTAAAATGTTATGTCTTTGCTTAACATTTTCTTAATCAACCATTATAGTCTTCTTTATGTTTTACTAATTTATTATGTTTTACTATGTTGATAAACAATTTTTAATCTTAATTACTGATTAAAGATTTACAAATAAACTTTAAATGTTGTATGCTAAGTAGTATTCTAATGTTTACAAATTATTGAAGTACTGTTTTTTTTATTTCACAATATATTATTTTTCCTCTTCTGATGAAGTTCACGAGAATTAACACTAGTTCTTTTTATATTTTCAGTGTTACTGTTTTACATCCGTATATAATAAGATAAACTATATGACTCAATAGAGAAGTAAAAAGTTAAAAATTATATTTAGCTACCTAAAAATGTTACTTTTCTTTTTGTTTCATAAAGTGATCAACTTCACCAGCCATACTTGGGCATGTCTGGAGGCGCCATATGTGTAATTAAATAACGGATATCGATCGATCCAACAAAATTGGTGTGATATTGGTATTGTTGGAACTTTTATGAGTATTCGTTTTTATGTTTTTTACTGATGTAAAGTCATATATGGTTTTCCTTAACCACCTACTCCTAATTTTTTTCTTCTTTTAACAGTTAGCTTATTAGGAATTCAGGAATCTATCATTTGTGCTCTAGTGGTTGGAAAGACTTGGGTTCTCCTTTGAGACTCAAGTTCAATCCCCACTAGTGACACATTTGGTGGATAAAGACAATGAAAGCTAGTTCTCCCAGACCTGAGGTCAAGAGTTCGATCCCGGGCCACCCCGGGTTTTAGTCCACCGTCCGTTACGCCAGAGAGATCCTCTCTTATGGCGACGCAAGCCCCTGCAACTTGCAGTGGGTGGTACGATTTCCTGGTGAACGCCGTTAGCCAAATCTGACGCTAGCATGGGCCTGATTAAGATAACATAGTCTGGCCAGAGTGAGTTAGTGCCCTTTGTTTAGGAGAGTGTGAGATCTCTCTCACAACAAGTTAAATTCACACCGTTAAAAAAAAGGAAATTTAGGAAGTTTTAGTCTGCATAAAGACAGTGTGTAATCAAGTCCACTGTCTGTTACGCCAGAAAGATCCTCTCTTATGGCGACGCAAGCCCTGCAACTTGCAGTGGGTGGTATGATTTCCTGGTGAACGCCGTTAGCCAAACTCTGACGCTATCATGGCCGGTTAAGATAACATAGTCTGGCCAGAGTGAGGTTAGGACCCTTTGTTTAGGAGAGTGTGAGATCTCTCTCACAACAAGATAAGATTCTCACCTTAAATTTAGGAAGTTTTTGTCTGCATAAAGACAATGTATAATCAATTCCACCGTCCGTTACGCCAGAGAAATCCTCTCTTATGGCGGTGCAAGCCCTTACAACTTGCAGTGGGAGGTATGATTTCCTGGTGAACGCCGTTAGCCAAACTCTGACGCCAGCATGGACCCGATTAAGATAACATAGTCTGGCAGAGTGGTAGGGCCCTTTGTTTAGGAGAGTGTGAGATCTCTCTCACAACAAGTTAAGATTCTCACTGTTAAAAAAAGGAAATTTAAGTTTTAGTCTGCATAAAGAATGTATAATCAAGTCCACCGTCCGTTAAGCCAGAGAAATCCTCTCTTATGGCGGCGCAAGCCCCTGCAACTTGCAGTGGGTGGTATGATTTCCTGGTGAACGTCGTTAGCCAAACTCTGACGCCAGCATGAGCCCGATTAAGATAACATAGTCTGGCCAGACTGGGGTTAGGGCCCTTTTTTTAGGAGAGTGTGAGATCTCTCTCACAACAAGTTAAGATTCTCACCGTTAAAAAAAAAGGAAATTTAGGAAGTTTTAGTCTGCATAAAGACAGTGTGTAATCAAGTCCACCGTCTGTTACGCCAGAGAGATCCTCTCTTATGGCGACGCAAACCCCTGCAACTTGCAGTGGGTGGTATGATTTCCTGGTGAACGCCGTTAGCCAAACTCTAACGCCATCATGGGCCGGTTAAGATAACATAGTCTGGCCAGAGTGAGGTTAGGACCCTTTGTTTAGGAGAGTGTGAGATCTCTCTCACAACAAGTTAAGATTCTCACCTTAAATTTAGGAAGTTTTATGTGCATAAAGACAATGTATAATCAATTCCACCGTCCGTTACGCCAGAGAAATCCTCTCTTATGGCGGTGCAAGCCCTTGTAACTTGCAGTGAGAGGTATGATTTCCTGGTGAACGCCGTTAGCCAAACTCTGACGCCAGCATGGGCCCGATTAAGATAACATAGTCTGGCAGAGTGGAGTTAGGGCCCTTTGTTTAGGAGAGTGTGAGATCTCTCTCACAACAAGTTAAGATTCTCACTGTTAAAAAAAGGAAATTTATGAAGTTTTAGTCTGCATAAAGACAATGTATAATCAAGTCCACCGTCCGTTAAGCAAGAGAAATCCTCTCTTATGGCGGCGCAAGCCCCTGCAACTTGTAGTGGGTGGAACGTCGTTAGCCAAACTCTGACGCCAGCATGAGCCCGATTAAGATAACATAGTCTTGCCAGACTGGGGTTAGGGCCCTTTTTTTAGGAGAGTGTGAGATCTCTCTCACAACAAGTTAAGATTCCCACCGTTAAAAAAAAAGGAAATTTAGGAAGTTTTAGTCTGCATAAAGACAGCGTGTAATCAAGTCCACCGTCTGTTACGCCAGAGAGATCCTCTCTTATGGCGGCGCAAGCCCCTGCAACTTGCAGTGGGTGGTATGATTTCCTGTGAACGCTGTTAGCCAAACTCTGACGTCAGCATGGGCCCGGTTAAGATAACATAGTCTGGCCAGAGTGAGGTTAGGCCCCTTTGTTTAGGAGAGTGTGAGATCTCTCTCACAACAAGTTAAGATTCTCACCATCAAAAAAAGGAAATTTAGGAAGTTTTAGTCTGCATAAAGACAATGTATAATCAAGTCCACCGTCCGTTACGCCAGAGAGAACCTCTCTTATGGCGACGCAAGGGCCCGGTTAAGATAACATAGTCTGGCCAGAGTGAGGTTAGGCCCCTTTGTTTAGGAGAGTGTGAGATCTCTCACAATAAGTTAAGATTCTCACCATCAAAAAAAGAAGTTTAGCAAGTTTTAGTCTGCATAAAGACAATGTATAATCAAGTCCACCGTCCGTTACGCCAGAGAGAACCTCTCTTATGGCGACGCAAGCCCTGCAACTTGCAGTGGGTGGTATTATTTCATGGTGAACGCCGTTAGCCAAACTCTGACGCCAGCATGGGCCCGGTTAAGATAACATAGTCTGACCAGAGTGGTGTTAGGGCCCTTTGTTTAGGAGAGTGTGAGATCTCTTTCACAACAAGTTAAGATTCTCGCCATTAAAAAAAAGAAATTTTGGAAGTTTTAGTCTGCATAAAGACATCATTTACCCACTTTGGGTTGTAATACATGTAAACATGTTGTGCACGTTGTTTATTTTTTAATAAACAATTTATAAAAAATGTGATATGAATTGCACTACTAGAAACCTGACCAATTGCGACCGCGTCTGTTGGAAATCAGGCCCTTGATCGAACACAAAAACACAAGACTGAACGAACTGTTCGACTTTTTTTAATTTATTAATAAGAGCACACTTTGATTAAAATTGATGGTACATTAACTCTAAACATATAACCCCTATTTATACTAAACAACCTTGATGCCCAAGAAACATACCTAACTAGAATTAGGAAACCTGAATAATAATAAAATAAAACTACCATAAAATTAATCTTCAACCAAAAATAAACTAAACCACTTAGCACCCTCCAACTTTTGACTTATGACAAGATTAGTCCCAACAATCACTCCTCTAATCTTGTCAATCACTTTATTCACATTAGAGCTGGTCCATCATCCTCATATCGGATAAAGTTGGCTTCCTCCTTTTTTCCCACTTTGGACACTCCGATATGTAATGGCCGAACTCATTGCACTTATAACACCTGACGTGGCTCTTGTCTCGTTGTACTCGACCATCTCCTCGATCTCTACCGGACCCCCGACCTCTACCACGACCTCGTCCAAGATCTCCTCGATTTGAGTTTCCACAGCCGCAATGCTCACATATGTGCTCCTTTGAGATCACTCCCACAACTTTTCCAAACACTTGCACCATCAACCACAAACAGGGCGACATCCTTTCTCTTCCACCTTGATCAAACCTGCTACTTCACCACCTTTGAAGTCTGTTGTTGATCCGATATAGCACTACACTACACCTGGGTTTTCTCCTTTGATCGAGCCTGCAATCTCTGCTCCTTGATTGCGACAGTCCTGCTGTTGTTTGATCATATCCTTGATCACTACACCTGCTGCTGTTGTGATCAAAAAACCCTCTTGCACCTGCCTTCTTGATCGTAATTTTACCTCCATATCAGACTCCTCATTGATATGCCTTACCGCAAATATCAACCCACCAACAAAGACAACAACTACCTGTTGTTCCGTCCCTCGGTCGTAAAACGAATCCCTTAGCCTCCTCGCTCCTTCGTTTTATCCGCAACACGCCCGTTGGTTTTCCGCCTAAAAAAACGAACTTCTCGTTGTGATTTTTCCCTTGGTGAGAAAGAGTCTCTGACACAATAAAATACATCACGCAAACCGGTAGAACTTACCCAAAACACTTGTCCGGTTTCTGAACAAACCGAAACTATTTTCTACTTTACTCGTCCGCTCTTGAAGCTCAATCTAACCACTTTAGTTTGGGCCTCAACATATGAACGAACAGCCATGATGAAAACCCATGAATTTATTTAAACACCTACCCATAATAAATTAATATGAGCACCACTTCATGAATTATTATGTATTCCACAAATCCATCGATGTTCGTTCCGCGTGAATGAATTTTTTCACTTCCAGTTTGATTATTCCACAAGCAATTCGACCACCCTCCACTGATTTCATTAATTGTTTACATATGACAAAACAATTTAATTACATCACTAACCCCTTTTCTCTTTTTCTTTTTCATCTTCTACTACTCCGCCATTTTACCGCCGTTGCAACCCCGCGAGGGGCGGCTCCCCCTACTCGGAAAACGACTCTCAAAACCGCCAAACAC
Organism: Scalesia atractyloides; assembly: GCA_947069175.1. Classification (NCBI taxonomy): domain Eukaryota; kingdom Viridiplantae; phylum Streptophyta; class Magnoliopsida; order Asterales; family Asteraceae; genus Scalesia; species Scalesia atractyloides. The sequence goes on along the minus strand of CAMTDV010000016.1, from coordinate 90,553,739 downwards.
TGATACATTGTTGGAAATTAGACCCTTGATCGAACACAAAAACACAAGATTGAACGAACTGTTCGACTCTTTTATTAATTTATTAATAAGAGCACACTTTGATTAAAATTGAATGTACATAAACCCTAAACATATAACCCCTGTTTATACTAAACAACCTTGATGCCCAAGAAACACACCTAACTAGAATTAGGAAACCTAAATAATAATAAAATAAAACTACATAAATAATTAATCTTCCACCAAAAATAAACTAAACCACTTAGCACCCTCCAACTTTTGACTTATGACAAGATTAGTCCCAACAGCGTCTTCAGTCGCAAATCGGTTTACTACGTTTTCGGTCGCAAATCGGTGCAAAACGCTTTTTGCGACCGTTTTCCCACCCAAAACGCGGTCGAAATGACCTTGTCGCTAACAAGATTTTGCGACAGAATTTGCGACCGGTGCAATTGGTGATTGAGCTTAGTTGATTTGAATGATGATCGAGCTCTTGCAAGTCAAGGAAACACTATTGGATCTGGACCGTATAAAACAAACTTTATGAAATGATTTGTATAGCATGGCCTTATTATTTGAATTTTCAAAAGTCGAATAAGTTTAAAAAAAGATGTCCGGATATATTTTATTTTATTTTATTAACAAAGAAAGGTGACCCTTTAACGGACAAATGGAAAAACCTATTAGCTGTAAACGCATCAGACAAACAAAAGCTTTCCAAAAGAACTACACAAAAATAGGATGTGATCTTTTTTTTATTTAGATTTCAACCGTTTAGAGTAATAACTTTATCACGCGTATGGAGGCAAAACCAACAGCTGCTCTTCATACCAAAAAAAAGAATAACAACATAAGCTAGCTGTAACGCGGAAACGCACCTTTTGTTTCCTAGTGTTGGTTTGTCTTGATAATTATAAGCTTTCTTTTCCACCAACCAGGATGGTTCCTCTCACAAATTGCCGATCTAACCACACCTATATAAACTCTCATTTCCCACATATCTTTCCCATCACATCCATCCATCTCTGTCACCACCTCTCACAGAAAACAACAATGGCACAATCAGAATATTATTCAAACTCTAAAGCTTATGCAATCGCACTAACAATTTCATTTCTAATAGTAGCCGCATCTGCAGGCAGTTTTTATGATGAAATGGACATCACTTTTGGTGGAGAACGTGCTAAAATTCTCAATGGAGGTCAGGATCTCTCCCTTTCACTCGATTACTACTCCGGCTCTGGTTTCCAGTCCAAGGACAGTATCTCTTTGGGAAGTTCGACATGCAACTCAAACTAGTACCTGGCAACTCTGCTGGCACTGTCACCACATTCTATGTGAGTACATTTTCATATCTTACTTTTTTATGCCCACTTTTTAGTCCTAATTTTTTTTATATAAATTTTTTTTTCCAATCAACAAGGCAAATTACATAAGGATAGCAGGTACTGATAAATTTACAAAGTCTGACTAATACCATGCCTTTGTACTTTAATCATATATCAGTTGTCATCGCAAGGCGCAGGACATGACGAGATAGACTTTGAATTCTTGGGCAACTCGACAAGAAACCCTTACACAATCCACACCAATGTGTATTCACAAGGCAAAGGAGATAAAGAACAGCAGTTCCACCTATGGTTCGACCCTACTACGGCCTTCCACACATACACTATCGTATGGAATGCCCAAAGAATCATGTAAGTCTCGCATACAACATATATGTTACTACTTCATGTTTTTTATTCATCTTTTTTTTTTGTATATTAATTGCATGGAATACTGATCTTATGGTAAATCCATTTGCTGTAGTTTCTTGATAGATAACATACCAGTAAGGGTGTTCAATAACCATGAGGCTGCTGGGGTCCCCTTTCCCAAGAGCCAACCAATGAGGGTGTATGCCAGTTTGTGGAATGCTGATGACTGGGCAACCCAAGGTGGGCGTGTCAAGACCGACTGGACTAAAGCACCTTTCGCAGCTTCATATAGGAACTTCAATGCCAATGCAAACAAAGTTAGCCCCAATAAAAGTCAACAAGTTCTGAAAATGAAAACCAGGCATGGAGTACACAAGGACTCGATGCAGCAGCGCGAAACAGGATTAGATGGGTGCAAAACAATCACATGATCTACAACTACTGCAATGCCTACAGTCGGTTTCCTAATGGTCTTCCTGTTGAGTGCACACAGTCCAGATTCCTTTAAAGCCTCACTACTCGAGATCTTGATTTCGATATCCATTTATGCGCTCTGAATGTTTTTTAATGTCCAAATTCTTTATTCTTTGATTCATTGTACACTAAACAAATTCATATACTCAATAATTACAAAAAAAGCATAATACAAACCGATTGGACTTTTCTTTGGGTTTATGCCTTTATAATTCATACATTTTTGAATGAACTTGGACGTAGAACATAGATCGTTATATTTGGACACATTAGGGATATTTTGTAAATTGATAGAGCTTCCGTATTCTTAATTGTGGAGTACTTGTTGTGAGAGAGGTTCCAATAATTGAGCCTCGGTGTGACCATCATGGATTGATTGATGAGGTTTTAGAGGAAGAGTATTACGATGCTAGTTGTTGCATTGTTGGGCTATTCAGGTGTACATACTTTAATTGTAGCTATTGGGTTATAGTTGACTCAAACCATTGTTCTGTTGAAATCAAATTCTATTGAAGGCTAAAAACTAACGATGATATGTGAGATCACAAGAATAACAAGTGTATTTTACGCATCCATTTTAGACAGGATTTGAAAGATTGGTGGGATGTTGTCAAAATGAAGCCAAAGGGAGATATGAGCTAGCACAATATGTTAATGAAGTCGCCGCTTGTGTTAATGTTTATGGAGAACATATCTTTCAATTTAACGAATGGGTAACTTGTTAATGATTCGTGGTAGCAAAGGAGTAAATAAAACCCCATAACTTAGTTTTGACATAACTGAGCTTATCGAAATCAAACTGATGATAGTGTGGATGCTAGAACGAATGTTCCATGGTTTCCAACAAAATGTCACATGGCGCTGCCGTTTGACCTCCTGTCTCTCTTGTTACTACTCGCTTCTCAAAAGCATGGAAGATCGGTATGCCATAGCACATGGTAAGAAGATAAAAAATCCGATTCCCAGATCATCAGTTAAATATGAAAATCAAGCATTGCTGAAGGGGAATTTTAAAATATATATGGAAATCTAATTAATTAAAATCGAGCTCTGACGAGAAATCAATTTATTATATGATGATAATTTATGTTGGGTGTTTAGATGAGTTTTATTGTTTACTTGGAAGGTATATTATAAAGAATGACACTTCTTACCTGAACCTTCAAATCATGATTTGACTTGTAAAGACAGGTGTTTGTGATTAAAAAAAAAAACAGGATAGAAAATGTCATAAGAATGTAAGGATATCACTTTAGCTCAAATCTTTACCTTTCAGCATCACAAAATTACAATGATAGCATGATTTATCTAAACAGCTAATTATAGACCTACAATCATCATAAAAACTCTTGGTATATTATTTCTTGATCAAGATTACAAGCAAAGACAATACATATATGGGAAAAGATGAGAACGTAAAAAAGGAAACAATATAATAGTGATAGTGGCGGAAGACTTGGCAGAAGACCAGGCATGATGATGGGCAAGAGATAACGAATAATATATGGTAAATATTATCCCACAATATTCCCCCTCAAGTTGGAGTGTGAAGGTTACGAACACCCAGCTTGCCAAGTAATGTCTGCAATTGCTTTGATCCAAGAGCTTTGGTGAATAAGTCCGCTATCTGGAGTTTAGTGTTGATGTGAAGTGGTTCAATCTCTTTCGATTCTACGCGTTCACGAACGAAGTAGCAGTCCATCTCTACATGTTTGGTACATTTGTGAAAGACGGGGTTGTTGGCAATGTGTTTTACCGCAAGGTTATCACAAAAAAGAGATGTGGGAGTCGCTTGCATGGTGTCGAGATCTTTGAGAAGCCACCTCATCCAAAGGATTTCACTAACAGTTGTGGCCATGGCTCTATATTCAGCTTCCTCTGATGACCGAGATATGATAGATTGCTTTTTGGATTTCCAAGATACAGGGGCGCCTCCAAGGAGAAGTAGGTATCCGGTCCTTGATCTTCTGGTGATAGGACAACCGAGCCAATCGGAATCTGTGTACGCAACAAGGTTGCTTCCCCCTTTCTTGGGAAGTAAAATCCCCTGACCGGCTATCTAAGGACTCTTAACGCAGCATAAAGATGTGTTTGACGTGGGTTAGCTACGAATTGACTTAGGATACTGACAGAGTATGCAACGTCGGGACGTGTGGCTTGGAGATAAAGCAATCTTCCAATGAGCCGACGATAATGACTAGCATCGACACGGTCTTCTTCTTCCCATGTGCCCAGCTTCAGATTTTGTTCCATGGGCATAGGACTGGGGCAACAACCAAGCATTCATGCGTCTTCAAGAATGTCAAGAGTGTATTTTTCTTTGGCTGAGAACCATGCCTTCTTCTGTTCGAGCAACTTCGGTTCCCAAAAAATATTTGAGATTTCCTAGGTCTTTGATGCTAAATCGTTCATTCAAGAAGGACTTTGTCTCGCTTATTTTCTTGGCATCATTTCCAACCAAAATTACATCGTCTACGTAGATTAGGACTACAACATATATCTCTCCCCTTATAAATATGAACAAGGAGTGATCCGCCTTGGACTGTGTGAACCCGCCTTCGAGGAGGGCTGAAGCGAATTTGTGATACCAATTTCTCAAGGCTTGTTTAAGACCATACAATGATTTTCTCAATCGACACAATATGTTTCCCTTTTCCTTCTCAAAACCTTGTGGTACCTTCATGTAAACTTCTTCATGTAAGTCTCCATGGAGAAATGCATTGTTTACATCCAACTGATGAACCAACCAATTCTTCTTGACTGCTACGGCCAGGATAGTTCGCACTGTAACTAACTTTGCAACAGGAGCAAAGGTGTCATGAAAGTCCACCCCTTCCAATTGTGTAAAGCCCTTAGCGACCAAACGAGCTTTGTATGCAATGTCTCCATTTGGTTTGTACTTGATCTTGTACACCCATTTGGAATTGATAGCCTTCTTCCCTTCAGGCAAATCTTCAAGAGTCCATGTTCCATTCATTTCAAGGCCTTTATCTCTCATCTCATAGCCGCCCTCCAATTTTCATTCTGCACGGTTAGATGAAATGTTTTGGGCTCATCGTTATGATCGATGGCCGATAAGAAAGCTTTGTGAGAATTTGAAAGTTTATCATAAGAGACATAATGAGACATAGGATGTACCTTCAAGGAGCGTTGATCAAGGATGGATGGTGCATGGTCGAGGATGGTGGTAATGTGACGTTATACCCATCAAGGCGCTTGGATATTACCCTTTCTCTTCTTTCTCTAGCCACTCGTTTCGGGTTCGGCATCACCCGTTTGTGGGGTTCAGAATGCACGGGTTCTGTGAGCTCGGTTTAATTGGTTTCAGTGGGTTCAATGGGATCAGTTTCAGTGAGTTCAACGTCAACCCCTTCCTCATTTAGCTCTGCTTCTATGCAATCATCATTCTCTATGTCATTTTCAACGGAATTAGGCTCATTATTTTTAGCTGGATTTTTGTTATAATCTTCTTAATACCAAGGTGGGAAGTTGAAAACCCCATTATTTTTGACTAAGCATTGGGTTCCATTGTTTTTGTAAGGAAAAATATTTTCAAGAAATTTTACATCCCTTGAAATGATTCTTTTTTTTTGTGCATCAAAAATCTTGTAACCCTTCGTTCCCATAGGGTAACCGAGAAATACCCCTGGCTTCCCCCTTTCTTCCCGCTTGTCTCCGTTTGTATCTGTGTTTCTGTAGTAAGCGAGACAGCTGAAGACTCTCAGGAGGTCAAAGTTGAGTTTTTCTTGGTGAACCAACTCGTATGGAGTTTTATTGTTTATGACTTTGGAGGGAAGTTGATTGATGATGTGGGCAGCAGTGAGGATACACTCCCTCCAGAATCGTTTTAGGAGATTAGCCTCAAACCTAATCGAACGGGCCGTTTAAAGGAGATGCGGTGTTTCCTTTCTACGACACCGTTTTGTTGAGGCGTATGTGGGCAGGTGGTTTCTAGGAAAATGCCACATTCGGCATAAAATTTGGTCATTCGGTTAGAGATGAACTCTCCACCGTTATCACACCGGATGCGTTTTATGTTTTTGGAAAATTGAGTTTTGACAAATTGATGAAAGTAAATGAGACAATCGCTCGCCTCGCTTTTATGTTTCAATAGGAACATCCAAACCGCCCGGCTATAATCGTCAACAATGGTAAGGAATTATCTTGCCTGAGTGAGTGAAGGCGTCCTGTACCCCCCCATATATCGCAATGTAAAAGTTCAAAGCAGTCCCCAGTTTTACTAGAACTAACAAGAAAGGGCAATCTTTTATGTTTAGCTTTAACACAAGAATCACAAAAGAACGTACTAGTTTTTGAAGGAAGACTAACAAAATCAAAACATGAAAGTTTGTCTCGTGATGTATGTCCTAAACGTTTGTGCCAAACATCTAGAGTCACCATCATAGATCTTCTTTCACTACCCACCATGTCCACCTCGTAAAGACCATTTTTGCACTCACCTGCTCCAATCAATCTCCTCGTGGTCAGGTCCTGCATGATACAAAAAGTAGGGAAGAAGGTTACTGAACATTGCAAATCTCTTGATAGGCGGCTAGGCGGCTAACAGAAAGAAGGTTGCATGTGAACTTGGGAACATGCAAAACATTCTTTATTTTTAAACCATTTGGTAAGATGCAAGTTCCATTTCCTTCTACTGGGATTAAAGATCCTTTTGGAATGGTAACTGGCATCTCATTTGATGCCTTTGCGTGGTTATCAAGCCGTTCTTTTCTATGTGTTGTGTGTTCCGAAGCACCCGAGTCGACGATCCACTTATCTTTGCGATTAACTTTTCTTGCGAAGCTGTCCATCAACAGTGTTTGTGATGGTCCTTTGTCTCCGAACATACTTCAAAATTGCCGGTATTGTTCGTTATTCAGCCCCGATATTGTCCCACCCGCTAAAATCAGAGTTGGGCATGAACTGCTGGTATCTTCATTGCACAGCGGAAGTATTAAATGCTAAGACTTCTAGAAAACGAACACCTGCTAAGTACTCGAATTCCCATGGGTTCTCCTATTCCAACCGTTCCATAATTTGAAAATGTAACCTAAGAAAGAAACATGCGAAAAATCAACATAAAGTTGAGTGAGTTCATAGTTTCTTTAAAAAGATTTAAAATAAATCTTTTTGATAACCCCTTTAAATATTGTTGAGAAAACATAATAAAACCATTTTTCTCGGCATGTTAATTGAAAACCTTGTTTTTGTAATGTTTGAATAACCGTCGATGTCCGCGTACGACAAAGAAAACATGCCCCGCATGAGCCTATAATCCACCCCAAGCTAGTAAGTGCCTCGCCAAACCATTTACTCAAGACGGTAGACTAGCAGACGGTCATAGTTCTAATATGTAACGAGGACTTCACTTTACAGTTTTAAGCGACTCTACGGCCCTTCGTGTTGAGTAGTGGACAATCCAGTCCATGTGTTTATAAGCAGGACCAACCAATCCTCTCATTTGTATGTAGGACAAACCAATCCTTGTGTCTTCGTGTCTCGCACGAGCATGTGTGGGCCTAGCCCCCTAGTTTCTTTGTGCCTCGCACAAATGACAATGGGCCTAGCCCATTTGAGTCTGTAAGCAGGACCAACCAGTCCCCTTAGTTGTATGTAGGACAATCCAGTCCCGTTGTAGCTAGGACATTCCTGTCTCTAGCCATGTAACTCATGAACGTTCTGAAAATACGCTGTTAAAACCGGTATATTGAGTATAAACCTTTCATAAATCACTTGAGTTTATTGAAATCCTTTCGCAACATGGTTTAGAAATATGAATCTTTTTGTTCCTCGAAATATTGTGTACTTTTGCAAAACTTGCGTGTCTTTCCACCCCCGAAAACATTTATCAAAATGTAAAACCGTAAAAAGTGGGGGTTATGAACTCACCTTGTTATCCTTGTGCATAGCTAGCTTAATGTGATTCCGTAGTGTCGTTCGAAGAACGTGAATTCGCTAGCGTGCAACTATAGCGTTCCTATCAAGGAATCAAGCTTATAAGATTCAAATAAGACAACGTAGTTAAACTACGTGTCCGAGCTCTACTGAATCGTTAACAAACGATTCTAAAAGTGTTGTTATCTTGAGTTAGAATAACCGATCTATAGTTATTCGATCCCGTTTGTAATCGGGATAGAACTAAAGTCTTGGAAACACTAAGTTTCCAAAAAGATCTAGAATACATATTTATATATTTATATATAAATATACTTACGATGTCGTCTTAGTTCTCGTATTAGAATACGTAGAAGAATAGTAATATTAAGATTCTCCGTAGTCTTTCGTAGATGTACGCATGCATATATACATATATTTATATATGTAAACAATTACGTGTCTGAAAATAGCGTGTCACCTCGTTTATAATTAATAAAAAGTATCGAATTGACGCATGTTATACTATTACAAATAAGTGTCGGGCTTCGTTTAGACGCATGTAAATAAATCTTCGAACCATAGTCTTTCGTAATTAATATAAAACATTATTTCATTTAAATACAATCATTTGAATCGTCAACATTAGAATAGGTGTAACTCGATATTGGTTTATATAACAATCCAACGTTTGAAGTAAGTATTCGGATTTAAATGGAAGTGTTCGAATCGTCGATGTTTTAAATAAATATAAACCATTTTTTTTATTTAGTAAAAACTTTGAGAGTTTTGATGTTTAAAATAAATACCAAATGATATATTTATTCAGCGTAGCTTTTTGATTTTCAAACATTTGAAATAAGTACATATAAATAATTATATTTGGTATACCAAAAGTTTCGAGCTTCGTTACTTGTAACCATGTCTCGTTTGAAAACGCTACGATCTCGTTTTGTGAAACGTATAAGTTGTCCAAAATAAATACGTACTTATATTTATTTATTTTTTCTAAAAGTCATTTGGATTCCAATACGTTTTCATTCGGGTTACATTTACAAAATATATATATACTTTTAACGAAAACTGGGCAGAATTTCCTCTGTTTTTAGGATAACCCGACAACTAAGGTTGTCGTTATTTTGTCAAAACACAACATTTAAAACCTCATCTATACATTTATATATGGTTTCCGTCATTGTATATAATTTTTTTTATCGAACAAAACTAATACATATATATATATATACACACACACACTTTATGCTGCGATGTGCCGATTCGGTTTTTAACTACTATTCGCAAGTTATATATGTATAGCAATAAGTCCGAGTAGTTATTAATTCGCTTGTTTAATATTTGTCGGTGTATATATATAAATAATTGTTGGTCGGGTCGAGCTCGGTTCGCATAAATAAATAAAAACTGTGTTAAACAACATAAGAAATTTCCACGTCGTTATTTACCGATTCTCGTGTCGATCGGGTTTGACCCGAGTTGACTATTTGACCGCGTTTGACCAGATTTGACTTTTGTTGACAGAGTTGACTCGGTTTGATCGAGTCGACTGAGTTGACCCATTTGACCCGACCCCCAAAACTGAACCTAAACCTGTTGAAACTGAACCGAGTTGGCTCAGACCAAACTGAGTTGAACCGAGTCGAGCTGAGTTGACTCGAACCAGAACCTTGAATCTGACCCAACCGAGAACCGCATCACTGTCGTGAACCCGAAACAAAGCCGAACTTGAGTTGAACATTGTTAAGCCAAACCCCAAACCCGAGCCCGTGTCGACCCCACCACCACTGCCGCCGCCGGCCGGACCCTAGTGCCGCCGGCTGCGGCAGTATGCTGCTGCCACCGTGACCCGAAAAAAGCACCACCGCCACCATCAACCCTCCTCCTTCACCACCACGCCATTACATTGCCGGAACCAACACCTACCACCGATCCACTACCGTCATCACCCCCTTCAACCTGAAACGACAACAACACACCCGGAGAAACATGGCGGGTCAAGGATGTTTACCAGAGAAAACGTTTGACTCACGGCTGTCGGTGCTCAAAACGACCACCTCCGATGCTCAGATCGGAAATCCATCGCCGAATCGAGTTCAAAGGACCCGATTTAGGGGGTACGCGCTGAAACCATTGCGAAAAACCGTCGCCGCCTGCGGCGGCGCCGCCACCGTCTCTGCCATTGCCGGACCACCGTGGATGGTGGCCGGCCATCGTGAACCGTCGCCGGACCCTTGCCGGTCGGGTTTTTAGAGAAAGAGAGCTGAGGGAAAGGGTGTGAGGAGTGAGTATGTGTGTGTGTTGGGATGTTTTAGTGTGTGTCACCCCTTTTATATTTAGGGTTTTGTGGGTTTGGGCCCAAGGCCCAAAAGCCCGTTCCTAGTGTTTTGAGCGGCCCGATATTATTTCTAGAGCTCGTTTTCACTCCCGAGTGCCTTATAACATTGTATTATCGAGTTTTAGGGTCCAAACTATGTAAAATGGCGTCGGTAGTCATCATTTGGCGTGTTTGTTCGTCGGTTGCGTTAAAATCGCAAAATTTGACACGTTTGTCATTTATTGTCCGTTTTTCGATCCAATTTCGTCTACGATTATTTAAATTCGATAACGGAGTTAGATTTCTCATAATATTCCCGTTTTGAAGGCGATACGCGTGTCTGATGCCTTAGTTTCGTTGTCGGTGCATTCCCGCAGTCGCGATTTTCGTAGACGTAAGCGTTTGGTGCATTCGAAGCACCGTAAATCGCAAATCCAAGTTCATAAGCATAAGTTATACGTGTAAAATTTCGTATTTATTGGCCTTGTCAGTATTTTGTCCATTGTCAGTTTGTTATCGCTTATCGTTCGGCAGTTTTCCCGCAAATCGCCATACGCGCACTGTAAAGTTAGTTAGGCATTCCTAGGCACTCCAAAGGACGATATAAGTTAATTGAAGTCTAATTAGCCACATGTTAATTTCATAATGCTCGTTATTCGCGTAATTAAGGATTGATAAGTCCCGATTGTCACATTCTCCCCCTGTTATAGAAATTTCGTCCTCGAAATTTAGTCTTTGTTATCTTCTTAGAGTTTTGTCATGCACATGTATGTATGAATAATTCAAAGGTAATTGACTACGAGAATAAATCAAGACTTGTTCCGCATATACAAATACAATCGACTTACTACGACAATAATAACTCACGGTTCAATTGAATTTGTATCCTGAATTGATGTCAAGTGAGCGAGATGTTATGATACAGTCACCTTTGTGACTAAGTTTGTTGGAGTCCAACAAAAGTGGAATTCAACCAATAAGATTTCAAATGAGCGTTCACAACTTGCAAATAAATTCTAGAAATAATAAAAATTTCTACTAGCGGAAACTGACGTTGGTTGTTAAATAAGTGAAAACCAGAATCAACAAGCTCAAATATTATAAGATCATGAAAAATGATAAGTTAAACGAAAAGCTCACGTAGTTTCGCATGAAACGATTGATCATGATTAGCTCAAGCTACAAGTTTATACCAACGCCATAAGGCGATGCAGTGATTGAAATAATTTAACAATAGCGTTGGTCGAACAAATTCACCGCGTTTGCAATAAGATAGAAGGTTCAACAAAGTAAATTCAAAAATTTATTCCAAATGAATTTCATAGAAATTCGAGTCGATGACATAAAAATAAATAACAATTGAAGGTCATCAAGTTTGCAAGTGGCGTTGAAATAACCGCTAGAGGTACAACGAAACAAGCCATGAATTTGTGTACCATTTCTTAATACACGATTGTAGTAAGAATGTTTCAAGATAACCAATCAACAAAGTGGATTTAATAATAAATAAACAAGTAATTAAATACATACGTGAAATGTGTAAACGAAATCAGCACAAGCTTCAAATTAGTGAAAAACGCCACCACAAGGTGCCGTAAACAACAAACGATTCAAATGAGTTAAGATCAAACAAGTTTGCTATCGTTCGAAATGAATGAAATGCTTTATATTACTTTGAATATGATGGCCTCAATCCATCATATGGAATTCTAGAATTGAATACGTATAGTGAGCAAGTTTAGCCAACTAAACTTGATTTAGATATCGACAAATAACGATATATGTATTTCCAAGGAAGTTTTAACATGGCCATACAAAACCATGTATGTGTCAACAAAAGTGATTCAAGGAATTTAGTTGACTCGATATCAATGAGTCAACTCTTGCAATAATATAAGTCACCAAGGTTGAAATGCAATAATCGATATATTGGAAACAATAGTTGAAATATTTATAGAACAACTTATTCGATGTGGAATCCCGGAGGGTTTCCACGAATCAAGCCAACCACATGCCAACAAACAATGCATGCGTAACGTATGAATTTATCAAGAAACTGTAATTGGGTGTTCACTAATCATGAATGAAATTCTCAAGATGAGATGACCTTTAGAAAGAGTAGAGGTGCAAGAATCTATCACTATATGGAAAAGTCGGAATTTCCAACAAAAGAATTTAAGACTTACCTCGAATTTCATGCAATGACCTGGTGTTATGTGACATTACCACGATGCCAATCTTGGCGTAGTCGCCATTAGGAGAGTGGGGAGATGTGAGGACTTGTAGTTTCTGTTGCGATGCTAATATCGTGATTCCCATTAGTTTGTGAAGTCCTCGTTTGGATGTACCTTAGCGTGTTTCATATCGCTTGCAGAGCTATATGACGATAGTTGTATTCTGACCGACTGTCGTTCCACTGACGGGATTTGTCCTGCTGTTCATATTGTTCGTTCATGTTTTCCCAAAGGCCTCGCCTCATATTTTGCACGTTTTGTATTTCTACATCCGTGACGTATGCGCTAAGTTTCATGTATTTATGCACATCAGCATTCTGTTTTTCGTAGGTCACCTGCTTGGGTTAGTAAAATGGCATAGATGGTATAGATAAAGTCATTTGCCCGAGTTAATAGTCATAAACTCCTACGGAATGACCTTTAATGGATTTGACATAAGTTAACCAAAGGTCTAAATTGTATGTTCCCAAAACTCTCAAAGTTTTGCGTATCGTATGTATTCATTTCGTGTAACGTGTATAAAACACAACACTAATGCATGCTTAGAAAATCGATGACTCATTTGTTTTTTTTGGCCACGGTTGGAACCCATGTATGTATTCTAGGCGTTTGTATGTATTCAAGTCTTACTAAGCTAAGTCCCCAAAAGAAAGTGAGGTTAAAGCCTAGATATCTCTATGAAAACCTAATTCGCTGAAACCTATAGCTCTGATACCAATCTGTCACACCCGCTAAAATCAGAGTTGGGCATGAACTGACTGGTATCTTCATTGCACAACAGAAGTATTAAATGCTAAGACTTCTAGGAGACGAACTCCCACTAAGTACTCGAATTCCCATGGGTTCTCCTATTCCAACCGTGCTATAATTTGAAAATTTAACCTGAGAAAGAAACATACGAAAAATCAACATAAAGTTGAGCGAGTTCATAGTTTGTTTGAAAAAGATTTAAAATAAATCTAATTAATAACCGGTTTAAATATTGTTAAGAAAACATAATAAAACCATTTTTCTCGGCATGTTAATTGAAAACCTTGTTTTTGTAATGTTTGAATAACCGTCGAGGTTCTCGTACGAAAAAGACAACATGCCCCGCATGAGCCTATAATCCACCCCAAGCTAGTAAGTGCCTCGCCAAACCGTTTACTCAAGACAGTAGACTAGCAGTCGGTCATAGTTCTAGTATGTAGCGAGGACTTCACTGTACAATTTAAGCGACTCTACGATCCTTAGTGTTGAGTAGTGGATAATCCAGTCCATGTGTCTATAAGTAGGACCAACCAGTCCTCTTATATGTATGTAGGACAAACCAGTCCTTGTGTCTTCGTGTCTCGCACGAGCATGTGTGGGCCTAGCCCACTAGTTTCTTTGTGCCTCGCACAAATGAGAATGGGCCTAGCCCATTTGAGTCTGTAAGCAGGACCAATCAGTCCCCTTAGTTGTATGTAGGACAATCCAGTCCCGTTGTAGCTAGGACATTCCCGTCTCTAGCCATGTAACTCATGCACGTTCTGAAAATACGCGTATGTTTTGTAAAACCGGTATATTAAGTATAAACCTTTTGTAAATCACTTGAGTTTATTGAAATCCTTTCGCAACATGGTTTAGAAATATGAATCTTTTTGTTCCTCGAAATATTATGTGTACTTTTGCAAAATTTGCGTGTCTTTCCACCTCCGAAAACATTTATCAAAATGTATAACCGTAAAAAGTGGGGGTTATGAACTCACCTTGTTATCCTTGTGCATAGCTAGCTTAATGTGATTCCGTAATGTCGTTCGAAGAACGTGAACTCGCTAGCGTGCAACTATAGCGTTCCTATCAAGGAATCAAGCTTATAACATTCTAATAAACAACGTAGGTAAACTATGTGTCCGAGCTCTACTGAATCGTTAACAAACGATTCTAAAAGGTGTTGTTATCTTGAGTTAGAATAACCGATATATAGTTATTCGATCACGTTTGTAATCGGGATAAAATTAAAATCTTGGTAACACTAAGTTTCCAAAAAGATTTAGAATACATATTTATATATTTAAATATAAATATACTTACGATATCGTGTTAGTTGTCGTATTATAATACGTAGAAGAATAGTGATACTACGGCTCTCCGTAGTCTTTCGTAGATGTACGCATGCATATATACATATATTTATATATGTAAACAGCTTCGTGTCTGAAAATAGCGTGTTGCGTCTCGTTTATAATTAATAAAAGTATCAAATTGACGCATGTTATACTATTACAAATAAGTGTCGGGCTTCGTTTAGACTTTTGTAAATAAATATAATAATCATATTTATTTTATGAAATCTTCGAACCATCGTCTTTCGTAATAAATATAAAACATTATACTCATTTAAATACAAGCATTTTAATCGTCAACATTAGAATAGGTGTAACATGATATTCTTTTTATATAATAATCCGACGTTTGAAGTAAGTATTCGGATTTAAATGGAAGTGTTCGAATCGTTGATGTTTTAAATAAATATAAACCATTATATTTATTTAGTAAAAGCTTTCAGAGTTTTGATGTTTAAAATAAATACCAAATGATATATTTATTTTGCATAGCTTCTTGATTTTCAAACGTTTGAAATAGTACATATAAATAATTATATTTGGTATACCAAAAGTTTCGAGCTTCATTACTTGTAACCATGTCTCGTTTGAAACGCTACGATCTCGTTTTGTGAAACGTATAAGTTGTCCGAAATAAATACATACTTATATTTATTTATTTTTTCTAAAAGTCATTTGGATTCCAATACGTTTTCATTCGGGTTAAAATTATAAAATATGTATATACTTTTAACAAAACCGGGCATGGTTTCCTCTTTTTTTAGGATAACCCGACAACTAAGGTTGTCGTTATTTTGTCAAAACACAACATTTAAAACCTCATGTATACATTTATATATGATTTCCGTCATTGTATATATATTTTTTTTGTCGAACAAATCTAATATATATATATACACTTTATGCCACGATGTGCCATTCGGTTTTTAACTACTATACGCAAGTTATATATGTATACGCAAAGTATAAGTCCGAATAGTTAATAATTCGCTTGTTTGAAATTTGTCGGTGTGTATATATAAATAATTGTTGGTCGTGTAGAGCTCGGTTTGCGTAAATAAATAAAAATATGTTAAACAACATAAGAAATTTCCGCGTCGTTATTTATCAATTCTCGTGTCGATCGGGTTTGACCCGAGTTGACTGTTTGACCACGTTTGACCAGATTTGACTTTTTTGACTGAGAGACTCGGTTTAACCGAGTCGATTGAGTTGACCCGTTTGACCCGACACCCAAAACTGAACCGAAACCTGTTGTAACTGAACCGAGTTGACTCGGACCAAACTGAGTTGAACCGAGTCGGGCTGAGTTGACTCGAACCTGAACCTTGAATCTGACCCGAACCGAGAACCGCATCACTGTCGTGAACCCGAAACAAAGCCGAACTTGAGTTGAACATTGTTAAGCCAAACCCCAAACCCGAGCTCGAGTCGACCCCACTAGCACTGCCGCCGGCGGCGGCACCCGAACAAAGCACCACCGCCACCATCAACCCCCTCATTCACCACTGCCGCCATTACATTGCCGGAACCAACACCTACCACCGTTCCACTACCGTCATCACCCCCTTCAACCTGAAACGACAACAAAACACTCGGAGAAACATAGATCCTTATGGATCTGAAAGAAAAGAAGAAGATGGCAGGTCAAGGATGTTTACCGGAGAAAACTTTTGACTCGCGACTGTTGGTGCTCAAAACAACCATCTCCGATGCTCCGATCGGAAATCCATGCCGGAATCGAGTTCAGAGGACCCGATTTAGGGGGTACGCGCTAAAACCACCGCGAAAAACCGCCGCCGCTGCCTACGGGGCCGCCTCTGCCTACGGGGCCGCCGCTGCCGTCTATGCCATTGCCGGACCACCGTGGACGGTGGCCGGCCGCCGTGAACCGTCGCTGGACCCTTGCCGATCGGGTTTTTAGAGAGAGAGAGATAGCTGAGAGAAAGGGTGTGAGGAGTGAGAGTATGTGTGTGTTGTGGCGTTTTAGTATGTGTCACCCCTTTTATACTTATGGTTTTGTGGGTTTGGGCCAAGGCCCAAAAGCCCGTTCCTAGTGTTTTGAGCGGCCCGATATCATTTCTGGAGCCCGTTTTCACTCCCGAGTGCCGTATGACGTTGTGTTATCGAGTTTTAGGGTCCAAACAAAGTAAAATGGCGTCGTAGTCGTCATTTGACGTGTTTGTTCGTCGGTTGCGTTAAAATCGCGAAATTTGACACGTTTGTTGTTTCTTGTCCGTTTTTCGAATCCGATTTCGTCTACGATTATTTAAATTCGATTACGGAGTTATATTTTTCATAATATTTCCGTTTTGAAGGCGATTCGCGTGTCTGATGCCTTCGTTTCGTTGTCGGTGCGTTCCCGCAATCGCGTTTTTCGTACACGTAAGCGTTTGGTGCCATTCGAAGCACCGTAAATTCGCAAAACCAAGTTCATAAGCATAAGTTATACGTGTAAAATTTCGTATTTATTGGCCTTGTCAATATTTTGTCCGTTGTCAGTTTCGTTATCGCTTATTGTTCAGCATTTTTCCCGCAATCGCCATACGCGCACTGTAAAGTTAGTTAGGCGTTCCTAGGCACTCCAAAGGCCTAATTAAGTTAATTTAAGTCTAATTACGCCACGTGTTAATGTCATAATGCTCGTTTTTCGCGTAATTAAGGATCGAAAAGTACCGGTTGTCACAGATATTAGGCTTCCTTCGACACACGCTGCCTTAGGGATCATCTTCTCATTTTTACCTTTTCCGGGCCACCACTCCGGGTACCCGATGAGTTTGAAACACCAGTCACACCTATGGCCGTCTCTTCCGCAAAAAACACAGTGATCAACTTTGTCACTGTCGGGTTTCTTTCCGGCTTTGGGTCCGGTCCTATTCGGTGACGCATCAGACTCTTCTCGCCTTACGAAGAACTTGAACGCAACAGTATCAGTGTTTGTTCTCTTATCTGGAGATGCTGCCCAGGCGAATGGGCGTGGATGGTAGAGTGAGGTATGATCAGCGCCTGGGCTGTTGGTTGTTTTCTGGGTTTCTTCGTTGTCACCGGCCATGTGTATGGTGATCAGCTGTTTGAATGAGCGTGATAAAAACCTGGCTCTGATACCATAAAAGCAGTTGCTATATTATTTCTTGATCAAGATTACAAGCAAAGACAATACATATATAGGAAAAGATGAGAACGTAAAAAAAGGAAAGAATATAATAGTGATAGTGGCAGAAGACTTGGCAGAAGACAAGATATGATGATGGGCAAGAGATAAGGAATAATATATGGTAAATATTATCCCACAATACATCAAACCGTGAAGAATCTGTGGTGATATTTATTACAAACTTATGAGGCTACTTAGTATGGGTGAGTGGTGATTGCCTACCCAAGGATGATCCTTCACGTAGCGTCACGTAGGATGGGTGTGAGGATGAGGCAAAGGGGATGGATCTAAGGAAATGGAGGATGAGCCTAATATATATATATATATGTGTGTGTGTGTGTGTTGTATGTATATGTGTGTGAGAAGAAGGGTTTAAAAGTGATGAGGGTGGAGGGCCGGCTGCAACGTCTGGGACAAGCCGTTGAGGACGACGACGTCCCTGTGGAAACGTTGTTGGCCGGGGACTGTGCCGGGGCTTGACGGGGCTAGGACGCCCCCTACACCGAGTGGTCTGAGTACTTCTAGTGCTTCCCAAAACACACCATTCCCCATGTTGGATCATGGTACTTATATAACTTCATTCCTAATCTAATATTTAATCTTTCAGCGAATGTAGTGTTGGTCCAGTGGTTCTATTTTTCTTAAGGAGAACTTCATTCAAAAACACGCCACCAAAACCCAAAAACGGCAAGTTCGAATATTTATCCGAATAACAAATCTTTGCTTTCTTGATTTAATCTCAGTCTTAAACTTAAACATTCAAGTTCGAATATTTATCTTGTTCTCTCTTCAGCATGCGCATGTGATAACTAAAAGAATCTCCTAAACCAAATCGTCATCTACTCTGTATTAGCTTTTCTATGGGCAGTTGTTTGGTATTAACTTCTTGCTTGGTGTAATTGCTTCTTGATATAAGCTTTAGTGGTAACTGAGAAATAGAAAAAACCTTTACTTGTAAGAGCAACAACAACGCACAAGTCCATAATGGTCGTCCAAAACAAAACCACCAATTCCGGACCATCCCCGCATTGTAGGAGGTTGACTTTGGTGGTCTGGTTTGTTTCTAGCAGACACTCCGGTTTGTTTGTTAACTGGGGACCATATACACACTTTTTCATTTCTTTTTTTCTATTTCTTTTAGCGTAAAAGTGAGGTGTGATATGGTGGTTTGGAATGTTTTGTGTGAGAGGAAAAATTGAGTTTGGAATGGTTGCGGTTTCGAATGACATAGCAGGTGATGTGGCGGATTTGAATTTTGGACTTTGACCAGTATTGTGGATGTTCTAACTACATCTTCAGTAATAACACATGACCATCAGTAGCGAATATTGATTTAATTAGAAACTTACTTAATTTATTGGTAGTTTAAGTTAACATCAACTTGATCATTGAGAACTGATACATCAAAACCAACGGTTAGTATATCATGATCCATAATGATATACTTGGTCTTATTCTTGGTTGGTATCAACATGGTTAGTATTTACTGGATCTATATGCTCAAGTAACAACATTTGACAACAGTGCTACTGAAGTAAGATAAAACAAGGTTACATCAAAACCAACGACTAATTAATTAATTAAAGGATTTATATATACGAAATAATGACTTTTTACAACACTAGTTGTAATTTGGAAATTACAAAATCAAAGTAGTGTGTTTTTCATTAATTCGACTCGGGATCATGGAGAATCAAATGCAAGCTCGAGTTTTCAAAGTAGTGCGGTAGAGGGTGATGAGCAATACAAGGTAGAAGGTGGAAATAGCGGCCTTCATAAAACCATCTCACCAATAAAATTTTAGAGGAATAGAACGGATAAAGTTATCATACAAAGTCTCTTAAATTTAGGAAGGATATAAAGATACAATAGATCAAAAAATATATCACAAATTGGTTAGAAATATAACACAATATCGAGGAATGATGAAAATAAAATAAAACACAATCGTAAATAAAAAGACAATAATCTAAACAAAAATTCTAAAATCTACAAACTAAAAACTAAAAGCGAAAACCTAAAATCTAAGATCGTAATCGGTTCCAATGCTGTAAGAATGAGTTCAATCAAAGTTCGTTTTGGATCTTTCCTGTAACTTTCTATTTTTACAAGACTACATATATGAACCTTCAAATGAAAGATGGGGACTTTTTTGGCTTTTTATAACTTGAAGGGTATAAATTGAACTTGTATTAACAAATTTTCTAATATTTGTAAGATGGACCAATCATATTACCAAGTCGACAAACAATGGTTACCAAAGCCGAAATTTCAAAGAAAAAAGGAAATACACCATAGTTGAGCAATATCCTATGATCATCAAGTTTTATGTAAATAAAATTAGTTGATATTATTTATGCATATACTAGTATATTGCACCTGCGTTTTACAGTGCAACTGTTTAACCAAACAAAAAGTAGACGTAGCAACACTGAACCACGCATGTGTATTGCGGCGTGTTATTTCGCAAAAATTAGACTAAAATGTAAAACAAAGAAAAGAATAACTAAATCGACATAGGACACGTGCTTTGCAATGGGGTCGTTAAACAACAAAAAAGACATATAACTTTGAACCACACACGCATAGCATGACTTGCATTCAGGGGCGTAGCAGGGGCCGGGAGGGGCGCCCGACCCCCGTTTCGCTCAGTAGTGTTATATATGTAGTTTTCATATAGAAATTTTTGGGTATATGCGATTTCGACCCCCCTATTCTATAGAAATTTTTGGGTATATATGTTTTCGACCCCCCGACTCTATACTTCCAGCTTCGCCACTGCTTGCATTTGTACCGAAACGTAAAACATTAACATTAAACAGTGTGTGTTAACTCGCAAAAATTAGATCAAAACGTAAAACAGAAAAAAATAACTACGTCAATATAGGACCCATGCATTGAGACAGGATTGTTAAAACGCAAAATAATACGTAAAAATGTTGAACCACACACGCACATAGCATGTTAACTCGAGAAAATTTAGACCGAAACATTATACATTATCGTAAAAAAGGAAAAATAAAATGCTTAAACTTTAAATAATAAGATTAATGAAAGTGAAATGGTCCATCTTATAATTTTTAAGGGGTATAATATGTAAGAAATGAAAAATAAAAGATCTATATTTATGAAAGAAGTTGAATAGTAAAAACCAGTAATAAGAGATCAATTAATAAGAAATTGAATAGTAAAACCAGTCACAAACTTTTTGCAGATTAATAAATAGGAAACATCATAAAATATTATTTTAAATTAATAGAGTATAAAACTAATATTAATTATTATCTTTCCAGTTAACTCTAGTTAATCATCCCACACAGATTTGCAATTTCTTACTACACATCTTCAATTTGGATAATTTATTCATACGCATCCACAGACGGATTTCCCCTACAAATTTGTAATTTTCTTATATAGATTTGCAATTTCTTCCTACACATCTTCAATTAGAATGATTTAATCCAACACATCTGCAATATTGAAACCTTCTTATCGATCTGTGTTGATTTTGTTAGATAAAATGGTGTGCAGAGATAGAAATTTGTTAGAATTTAGAAAAGATGGAGTAGAGGCATAAGGAGAAAAATATTTTTCTTATATATAAAAAATACAGAAGATTCAAGAGAGGTATAAGAAAAATCAGATCAGGCTTAAATTAGAGGGGTGTTTGAAATTGACTGAGATAGAATATTCATTATATCTTTGTCTCTTTTAACTAGTTTCCTTAATTTTTTTTATATATTGTTATATAAATACCACAGTTAACAACAACCCATCAAAATCATATCCCACCCAAAATTAAAGATGGCAACGGGTGAGTTTGGGTCTCACCTCATATCCGATTATTAAAGCTTCTTCCATACCGGACCTAAAACTCGTGTCAGATTATTGCATGTCGGGTATCGACCATACTCGTGAGTTCTGTGTATACCAGTTAGTTTATTCAAAATACTTGTTAGATATATCCTGAATCAAAACTCATCGGAATCTTGTAGGTTACCATATATTGGGCAATTTTAATTATCATAATCACCATAAAGACATTCAAATAACTACAATATGTATAAAATAAATAGCCAAATGTGCAAGTGACAACATAAGTGTATGCCAAATTGTTACCGCGCATAAGCGACAACAAAAGTGTATCTCAATTGCTGGCAATTGTTATCGTGAAGATAATCTTCCAAGAAATGGACAAAAAAACAAATCTGGACCACTAATCTTGTTTGATTTTATTTATTTATTTATTTATTTAGATAATTAAAAGGGTAAATAAGTCAATTAAAAACCTTAATTTTGGAATGTTGTTTTTTTTAACCGCGTATGGTATATTGTTTTAAATACCCTAATTATCTCAATCTCTATCAAATCTCAAAAAGCTAGATCCCAATTCCCTCCTGTTGATGCATTTTGTGTGGATGTGATTTGGTTCGGTTCAAGACCGAGGTCATAAATTCCTTCGTTGTGCGACTTGACAAACACGTTACGAAGACACGAGAACGACACGATTGAATATTGATGACATCATCTATAGTATATCGATGAGATGTAGTTGTGCATGCTCATTGTATATCAATATGATGTATATCATTATATATATGTTAATATATCCATTGGTTTTTGTATTTATCGATGTGTGTCGATTAGTTCTTATATTATCGATGTAGTCAGTATATCGATGTCATATTGTTCTGTATCGATGTGTGCTTGTCTTATGTCGATGTAAGAGTCTGCTGGTTTGAGTATAAATACCAGCAGATGTCCTCTGTTTTGTAGGGAGCACATTCAGAGAGTGAGAGCGTATTTTATAAACATGTGTAATGTTACTCTACTTGTGAGCTTTGAAAGTCATATTCATCTTGTTATTGATTGTGCTCTTGCTTGGTTGTATACAAACTTGGATTCCGCACTCGTTTGTCTATCATACAACAATGAATAGGTCTCTCTAAGACCCTCCCTAGGGACTTAGACCTCCCTTTATCCTTATTGCGACCGTGAACTACATTAACAAGATGAAAAAGATTCATGTTCGATCCTCCAATTCGATCTTAACTCTAGTCTAGTTTTAATCGCAACCATTCATCATATTGACCACAGATAATGAAAGTCAAGATGTGACCCAAAGACGACATAATATGTTGTGGTGTCGAAGAGCAGAGGCGATGAAGGTGGTGGCGGTTGGTAACCCTAGCGGCAACAAGGGGGTGTACGTTGGCGCAACTGCTGGTGGTTTGTGGTGTTGCAATCAATGATGTACCACAACACGGGTGGTGGTGATTGGTGCAACCGGTGTTGTACCATGGTTGTGATGGTGCACTCGGATATTATGAAGACCAAGTTGAAGCCACATATATTTAACAATCCTAATAAAGATATATGTAGCTTAATTCTAGTTGCTTTTGTAATTGTATACGGATCTAATTATATGTATATACATATTATGTTATCTGTTGACATGGCCAGCTTTATAGGCTTGGCTACCTAGGCACGGGCCTAGGGTCACCAAAAAATAAGGGCCTCCAAGTTTTTAGAAAACTTTTATATATAATATATGTATTAGGCCCAAATAAATATGTTTATTTTAAAACTAAACTGGTTTTCAATTGAAGATTTGAAGAAACCCTAAATAAATATTGTTTAGCAAAAAAATGCCAAGTTTCAAAACCCATTTTGCCTTGATTTCAAACTGTTACAACACAACAACCATCGACCTAATCAGCAATATTTAGCGGTTTAAAGCCTCCATATACAGCCGCATTCACGTTCTCACTTCCATCGCAACCTGCTTTCAATTTTAAGCTATCGGCTGTCACTAGACGAAAATAGTAAAGGCAATCACCCATGGCGTCGGGATTGGAGGAGAGTTTATCGGTGAAATTAGGGCCCTCACTTCATAGTTCGCTTAGGGTCTTCAAAAACGTAGGAACGGCCCTGTCTGTTAATAAGATACATATGTATATAATTGTTTTAATTATATGATTATGTATATACATATATCTATATTAGGAATCTACATATATTACCATTGCTAAAGAAATCAATTACTTATTTGATCGGAGAGCGAAAAGAAGAGAGGCAGTACTTAATTATTTACTTGGATAAAGGACAACTTAATAGATTACCATTTTAAGTTCAACTTAGAATCAATCGTATATATTGGTTCTCTAAGTTTTCAAAAGGTCATTAATTTCTTTGGATCACTACCATATATATATATATATAATATATATATATATATATAGAGTAATAATACGGAGAAGAACTAGAATAAAAATGAGAAAACTAGAAAACTAACTCAAAAAGCCAAAAAAGCATAAAAAATACAATCTTTTTACAATTTTTTTTATAAAAAATCGCTGGATTTTATGTATAATTTTTTTTTTTCAAAAAAAAAACTTGTACTGCACATGTGCACTACACATGTGCATTATATGTTTATGTTGCACATGTGCATTATATGCTTTTTTTATTTTTTTTTAAAAAAGTTTTTTTATATAATATATATAGCGAATTTTAATAAAAAAAATCAAAAAAAAATTCGATATTTTTTTATGGCTTTTTTAGTTAGTTTTTTGGTTTTCTCATTTAAACTAGTTTTCTCATGATCCATCCCCTATAATATATATATATATTATATATGGTTAGGATCATGTGAGAAGAGGTAGTTATTTGAGAAACTTGAGAAGAAATCTGACCACACATTTTTTCTAAGTAATTCGTAATATACACATATGTATATTTAAAAGTGACTATATACCTATGTGTATAATGCATTATACACATAGTGTATATTATGAATTACTTAGAAAAAATGTTGGTCCAGATTTCTTCTCAAGTTTTTCAAATACAGTGTTCTATCTCTTAGGATCCCTATATATATATATATATTTTATATATATATATATATATTAATATTATATTTGTGTGTCTATTTAAGTTCAAATTAGGCCATAAGGTATACATTCACGCCCCTTAACTACACGTAGGCGTCACATCATCCACTTAACCCTCTTTCACTTCAGCTCACACCAAGGAAATAGTTTAACCCTCATTAACGCTCCTTAAATTAATTAAAATATATGTATATATAGCATGTTGTGTGTTTGTAAATTTTCCAATGCTTGATTCTCTCCCTCTCTCTCTCATGGTTAACATCTTAACACATGAAGCTTTTAATGCTTCTTAACCCCCTCCACGAGCAGTATAACAAATGTTAACGAATGCCAATTAGGATTAACATCTATGAGTGTTAGAGTATACCAGGTGGCCTTATAATCAATCGTATATATCCGTTCTTTAAGTTTTTAAAAAGCCACTAGTTCTCTTACGATCACTACCCTATATATGTACATTTGTGTATATAATAAAAGGAAATTAAATAAATAAAAGGAAATTGAGTAAAATGCCAAAATGGTCTTAGGTTACTTTTGTCACTTCAGTCCACAAATGAAACCTTTTGTATTTGGGTCCCTAAGGTTTCATTTTTGTAAAATTGTCAAACTGAGTTAGAATTTTCTGTTAACTTCTATTTTTTCGTTTTCCTTAATTTAAATGAAGGGTATAATCGTCATTTTATGCCATAGTATATTTTAATTAAACGAGGAAAACGACAAAAATGTGAGAAGTTAATAGAAATTTCTAACCCGGTTTGCCAATTGAATGAAAATGCAACAAAGAATAAGGGACCTAAATACAAAAAGTTTCATTTTTTGAACTAAAGTAGCAAAAGTGGCTAAACTCAGAGACCATTTTTACATTTTAGTCAAGGAAATTATTTCAAATATGTAATCCAAAATGGGTATACATTCTTTATAACATATACTCACGAAACAAATAAAAAATAATCCAATACCCGATCCATTGCCCGACTACCGAATCCAATAACTGTCACAAATGTTTTGGGTTTGTGTTTACCCTTAGTGCTAAAGTTCAATTGTCATCTCTACTCATCGCCATTAAGTCTATAGGTGGGGTCCATGGAGGGTTGGATGTATGGGAAGCTTTACCTCACATTTTTAGTCGAGTTCATTGTTAACTTTTATATATATAGCGGTGGTGATAAAGTTAACGATAATCTATCGGTGTAGATGGCATCATTGTTCCATAGGTGAGTACGTCATGGTCATATCTACCTTTTTCTAAACTTAAAAGCTTTGTTAGGCGATCGATCAGTGATCCTTCGTGAAAGCCGTTGGTGGTCCGTAGGGAAGTCTTTATGAACATTCTTTTTACACATGGACCTTGATTAATGAATTATCAACAGATTATGCCTTCTGCGACGAACACCAACCGATATGTTGGTGCTTCAATTGATACAAAAATGTAACACTTTTAGGGAGTTTTCTAATTCTAAACATGTACGAATTGTGTAAAGTTCAATAAATTGATTAGCAACTATAAGCTAGCTAAGGTTTTGTTTAAATATTTCAGCGGCTTCTTACTAGTTGTAGGAGACTTTTGTTGGGAACAAGAGAGTTACATGTACGTTTTTAAATAGTTAAAAGTTGATTAAAAAGTAACAAAAACCAGTGTTTTCGACCGGCCGATCGGACCGGTCGGGCCGGAACCGGAGGTTGAGCCGATCCGGGTCATAGTATTGGACCGAAATACACTGAACCGGCAACCCGGTGGTTGAACCGGGAAACCGGCCGATCGAACCGGTTTCTAAAAGGGTTGGACCATTTTTTTTATTTTTTTTTATTTTTAACCCTATTAAATTTAATAATATTTACGACATCTTCTGGTTCTTACGGCCGGCCGACTCGACCGGTCGAACCATTGAACCGGTAAAAAGACCGATTCAATGCCCGGTCCGGTAATGAAAATATTGACAAAAACATAATATTAACCTTTTCAAAATAACTACTTGAAAATAGGTCAATATATTATTACTTTCCAACGGTGGGACTAGTTTTTTGGCACATGTATGGAGGGAAAAACAAAGCCTTTTCTTACCAAAATAAGATATTTTCAATATATTAATGAACTCGAACGCGTAAACTCAAGTTTATATATCTTAGTCATTTTCAGATTGGTATACTCCTAAACTAATTGCTTCCTTCTACAACAACCAGGTTGGTTCCTCATGCAAATTGTATATCTACCCACACCTATATAAGCTATCTTTTCCCCACAAATCTTTTTCATCACATCTTCTCTCAGAAAATAACAATGGCACAACCAGACTATTCAAATTTTACATATAGTGCTTTCGCTCTAACAATTGGATGTTTAATAGTAGCAGCATTTGCCAGTTTTTATGACGAAATGGACATCACTTTTGGTGGTGAACGTGCTAAAATTCTCAATGGTGGTCAGGATCTATATCTTTCACTCGATCAGTATTCTGGCTCTGGTTTCCAATCCAAGAATGAGTATCTATTTGGAAGGTTCGACATGCAACTCAAACTAGTACCTGACAACTCTGCTGGCACGGTCACCACATTCTATGTGAGTACTATTTCATGTGATGTCCACTTTTATTAATATATAAGTGGGATTATTCGCGCTTTGGGGCGGGCTTCCGATTGATATCGGTTCAGTTCGGTTCGGTTCCGATACTCGATATAGAAACCAAAAAATACAATCAAGAGGATATCGACACATGCACATCAAACGAAAACCAAAAAACGAATGCTGGTACTGATGTTGTCTGATTGGTATCGGTTCGTCACAATACTGTTACCAATCTGCCACTCGCTATAACTTACGATACTAAAAATATACTATAGTGCGAATACAACTTCGTTTTCAATGAATTTTATATTGCCAAGTCAGAAAACCCATAAAATGAATACAGGTATCAATGTTGTTCAAACGACATTGGTTGGGTTCCTCAAAGCGAAGAAAAAAATTAACCTATATATTAGTCATTTAAATAAAACTTTAATCGAATCTTAGAGAAAAATAAACATGTCAGAACAGTATATTTGCAAAATATAATAAATATAATTTTTGACTTTTTACTTCAAATAGCATAATAAACTTGATAATAAAATATAACTTTTTGACTTTTTACTTCAAAAAAGTTGCATAATGATTTTAACTTTTCTTTTAACATCATCTATATATTACTTATTATGTTTAATTTCAAATACTAAAACTTTGATGGCTCTTTCAAAAAAGGTAAAATATTTTTGTAGCTAATATGTTCCTTTTTATATATATAATAATAATGTATGTGGGCCATGTGGTTCATTTGTATGAAAAGCCAATGTAAATGTTGTGGTTAAAAAGAAAACAAAGTAAAAGAGTATGGTTAAAATATAAATTATAAAAATAATTATAGCTAATATGATGTTCTTTAATAATTAATAATTATTTACCATGGCTGACCAAAACCTGCCTTTGTATTGAACCATATCAGCTGTCATCACAAGGCGCTGGACGTGACGAGATAGACTTTGAATTTTTGGGCAACTCGACAGGAAACCCTTGCACCATCCACACAAATGTGTACTCACAGGGGAAAGGAGATAAAGAACAGCAGTTTCACCTTTGGTTCGACCCTACTACAACCTTTCACACATACACTATCCTATGGAACTCACAAAGAATCATGTTAGTATTGAAACCAACATATATATTAGTGTTTTTTTTTCGCTTAGGTTTTTGTATATTAATATGAGTACTAATATTATAATAAATCCTTTTTGCTATAGTTTTTTTATTGATGACATCCCACTAAGGGTGTTCAATAACCATGAGGCTATTGGGGTCCCCTTTCCCAGGAGCCAACCAATGAAGGTGTATTCCAGCTTGTGGAATGCTGATGACTGGGCAACCCAAGGTGGGCGTGTGAAGACCGACTGGACTAAGGAACCTTTCACCGCTTCATATAGGAAATTTAATGCCAATGCCAACAAAGTGAGCCCCAATTCAAATTCAACAAGTTCGAAAAAAGACAACCAGGCATGGCGTACCCAAGGACTTGATGCAGCAGGGCGAAACCGGATCAGGTGGGTGCAAAATAAGTACATGATCTACAACTACTGCAACGACTACAGTCGGTTTCCCAATGGTCTTCCAATTGAGTGCGCACGGTCTAGATTCCTCTAAAGCCTACTCAAGATCTTGATTGCCATATTTCATTAATATGCTATGAATGCTTTTTAATCTAGAAAATTATTTATTCTTTATTCAGTGTACACTAAATAAATTGAGATTTTGAATAATTATAGAAGTACTATAATACCATCTCCAATAAGGAGATTTTGGGTGTTTTTAGTGAGAGAGAAATTAAGATGATGCTGATGAGAGAGGTAGTGTGGTGGTAGAGAGAGAGAGAGAGGGGGAAGTCCTTGGTGAAAACTGGACCACACCAGGCAGTAAGCCATATGACATGGATTAACCATTAA
Organism: Scalesia atractyloides; assembly: GCA_947069175.1. Lineage (NCBI taxonomy): Eukaryota > Viridiplantae > Streptophyta > Magnoliopsida > Asterales > Asteraceae > Scalesia > Scalesia atractyloides. The sequence continues at coordinate 90,524,527 of CAMTDV010000016.1, read as the reverse complement.
AACATTCACAATACTTCGGTGTTTCAAAACCCAAACCATTCTTAAAGCATTAGTGGGTCAACATGCAGATTCATTCTTAAAAGCATCCTCGAGCCAAAGCTAAAATCTTTTCAAATACTTTGTCGAGAAAAATCCCAAATCTTTCTTCAAAAGCTTTGATGGGCCAAAACCCATTTGATTCGCAAAAAAGGATTTCGTAGGACTCAGCATAGCCTCTACTATGCACATGCCTAGACCAAGCTCACTCCCAAGTTATCCTGAGTCCTATAACCAAGATACCCTAACTGGGTCACAATTCTGTATATTGACAATATCTTGACAGTGAGGCTACCCTAGAGATCATGTACAAATATCATTTTTACCTAGGTAAATGTCATTACGATGTTTTTACCCTACAATGCGTATTTATGCACAACCTCCTACTCCTACTAGCAAGTAGCGAGCACAATCGTGCCTTGAAGCACCTTTGTGCGCACCCTACCTACTAATAGCACTTAGATGACGCGTAGCTGGCACAACCATTGGTCCATTCCTCTAACAATATTCGTGCATAGCCCAACTGCTACCGGAACGACTGGGAATTTACATCCACGTGGTTATGCCAATCACTAGGCTGCCTAATGTGATAGGGAACTTAATGCGCAATCGCGTTCATAACCATGATCCCCATTACTACCCAACCAAAAAACCTAATTACTAGACTAGTCGCATAACCTACCTAATTACTAGAATAGTCCCAACCGAATCCAAGGTTAACCAACTTTGCACACCCTTAACCACTATTTGGTACAACTTAACTTTCATAGATTGGTTTGTAACTACATTGGCGAAGTTGATACATCCATTTTGCTTTGGTTTCTTGATACCAAGTGTTACAACACTATCCGTTGAGATAAACTATATCTTACTTATGTATAGACTAGTGCCTCTCCTCTCTGGGTGTCATACACTTTTATGTTGACGAATTAAATTATCTTAGCCATTGCTTTCGACTTCATCGTCTTGCTCATGGATTCCATCTTTACCATGCTTGGGTTTTTCTTGCCCCTATTCCAAGGAATTCTTCGTCCATTTGTTGCCCTTATTAAAAGTGACTCTTTAGTCACATTACCCTTAGGCATTCTAGCAACTCGCTTGCACCTTGTACCTTGCATTTTTGCTCTATCCTTTGACGTTCCCACACCTTCCTCACACCTTGTCTTTTTCTACTTATGTCAGTCCTTTTATCTTCCCATCATGGCTTGTAGATTGGCTTTCTTAGGACAATGCTGGCCTTGGTGTATGCAAGTGCATATTAGACAGCTACGTTCTGCGAAAAAAAACCAAAAAAATACTTCTCTTTATTTTTCCGTGGATCCATGCATCCATTTCTTCCTTAAACATGGTTCACTTTTCTCCCTAACCTTACCTTTTTGATCGTCATCAATCAAGAAGTTTGCAATCTGTCATCGCTAAGGTCGACCAAACTTTAAAATTTAACAATGGCTGAAATATGGTATTTATTAGTCCATTGATATAATTCAGTCATGGCCCATGATTGTAAGCCATCAAGAAAGTAGGATGTGAGTCATACCCAGATAGATATAGAGTCTATAAAACAAGGGTTGTAAATTCCTTAGAGGAATTCTTGAAAGTCTCAACCTGCTTGCGCTTTCGATGTCAATATCTAGCTTTGTCTTGTGCATATCCAAATAGGATTGTCTCATAAATTCCTTAGCAAAGTATAGTTTTCCTAGTTTAGACACCACTTTCAATGTACTCGTGCATACATACCACCATAATTTTATGGTGTCCTGTAAATACAACCACTGTGTTTTACTCTTCATTGTATCGTTTATTAGAATGAATTAACAACTTGACTTCCATGCTCGGTGATAGATATTTCAAGATCATTAATCCTTTTGTCTATGGACCTAACCAAATCTTTAAACATTCCACTGCCTATCTATGCTCATCTTTTAGTATATCCTCATCCAAGATTCTCTTCACCACCATTGACGTTTGAAATGTTCACAACTACAATCTTGGTCTTCGACTCTTCTTGATTGCCATATATATTTGAGTGAACCGGAGTTCTTTGATACCAATTATTACAAGTCAACCTTTAACCTTCTATGTGACACTATAGTTGTCAATCATCACACCAAAGCTCATACAGTTAACTTTTATACTTCCATGCAACACTTATACTAAATTAGGTTTTTCAATCACCTTAGGAAGTGATTCTAATGTGGAACGCATTACAAGGTAACTAAAGTAAGCCTTTATGCTTTAAAGAAAGCTTACAAAGTGAGCATTAGAATTATGAGGATTTGTGGGTTCTTATGTGATGGTTTGCAAATAAGTCCACCCACCTTTATTTATACCAGCATATGCTATCTAGATTGTTCCCAATCTATAACAATTCATACGTACGTACTAAGCGGGATATGGTACTAAGATCTAAATGAATCACAATTAAAAAAAATCCATAATTAATTGGAATTATATAAAAGTGATTATTATGGTTTTATGTTTAGCATTAGAAAAATAAGCATAAAAAGATTAAAAAGATAGGTCTTAAAATGAAATCTAACTTGGTCCAAAAACTTCATTCTTTCAAACCTGTTTTTTTATGGAAAATCGAAATTTATATAATGAGTGTACTACAATTAGAGTTCCTATGGTATGGGGAGATTGACACTTTGAGTCCCTATTTCTAAAAAAAGTCAATTTGAGTCCCCAGCCTTTCCAAATCCCATAAATCCACTCCCTGGCCCTTGACACCGTTACAACATTTTGTTAACCCACTAAGGGAATATAAGGTTTAAGGGCAAAATAGTTTTTTTTCTCTCAATAAAGGTGGTTTCATACGTTTTCTCTCTCTCTCTCTCTCTCAAATTATAACAACATTCGTTAATGGCTGATGAGAGAGAAACACAAATACACATTACAATCACCAAACAAAAGTCAAAGTCAAGCTATTGGATCATCAACACACTTGAATCAACAAGCTTCTCATGGATACTCATCTATCAATCAAACCCTAGGAAATTTGCTCTGTTATGGCTAATATTCTTCAACTTCTCTATATGCGCTACGATCCTAGAACACATCGTGTACCTGTACAACACATGCGATTACAGTCACCGTATACCGTTCGATTTGATCTTCCAATTGTCAATCTGTTCTACTTTTTCATTCATCAGTTTATCTTTGTTTGCTCGGAAATACGGTCTCTTGTCCAAATGTTCCTATTTCTCGATAAGTTGTCTGATGTTAGTGTAAATTTCGTAATGGATATTCTATTGTTAGGTTGAGTTTTAGTTGTTAGGAGCATGATTTGGGTTCCTTCAGAAACAAGATTAAACCCCTTGATTTGGGTTCTTTTATAAATCCCTAAAGCTTCAATCATTTGGGTAATCCCAGTAAGACCCTGCCCATGTGAAACTTGTGTCAGAAACGTCGAGGAGTCACGTTACAGATTGTTCACAACACATGCTACTAAAGTTTCAGTATATTTACTTTATAGAATCACATTGTTTTATAAACACAAAAGAGTACAAGTAACTATTTTTAGATTAAAAAGTATACTAAGGCCAAAGTTTGTTCCTATGTGAAGCATGCTTGAATATCATCATGTACTAATGCCTAAAACATATGTGAAAATAGACGATCAACAATAAGTTGTTGAGTAACATAGGTTTTATAGTCAAATTCATGGCTATGAATTTGGTATTGCAATATGTTGTTCGACTACAAGAGCCGATTAGTAAAATAGATTTTTAAAGCCATATATATGTCAAATGGGTTTGGTATTGCAATATGTTGACCAACTACAAGATTTGGTATAATGAATACACTTTGTAGCAATGAACATGACAAAACTGTTTCTTGTAATAATCGTATGATAACAAATTATATAAACATGAATTGTATGGTCTAAAAACTTGAAAAAATTTGTATTTTTGGATAAACAAGTGTGGCCGTTCGGAAATACATTCAAGCCTATATTGACTATCGGACAAACCTAAGAAGGGTTCGTCAAAAATTGCACAGTTTCTGTCATTCCCTAAGCAAACTTCCAAACAAACCAAGAAGCGGAATGAGGTTGTCAATCCTATAGTGCTATATAATACTACTGGTTGGTTTAGCCAAAGTTAATGAACATATTTTTGTTATGGATAACACACCACCAAGTTTCATACAAAAGAAATGTTTATGATGTGTGTGTGTATATATATAGGATTCGGTTCAAGGGAGAACCATACCCACTTGCGAGAACCATAAGAACTCTCATACACCAATTAGATTAGGTCACATATGCATGTTTTTTTCTAGAAGGGTAAGCTAGTCATTTTTATCTTCAATCTTTCTCCTCATCTCATACATCACATTATGTTTTTCTTTTCTCATGTCATACATCACCTCATGTTTCTCTCTCCTTTTCTTTATTTTTCTTTTTTTATTAAATATTTAGACTTCCTCTCCCTCTCTTTATAATTTTCAAAGTTTATTCATTCTTTTTCTCTTACTTTATCAAAGTTTATTCATTTTTTCTTCTTATATTTCTCTCATATATGTTGTTAGTATATTTAATTAAACTTATGTTGTTGTGCTATTGTTAAAAATTGGTACCTTTTGATTACACCAGAGTTGATTTGAAACTTTTTGGGGTTCGGTGTTGTTAATTTACATTCTAAATCGTACGCAGTGGCGGTGGTGAATTTAGGGCATATGGAGGTCAATTCATGTTTGTAAATTTTTAGTTCTTACATACGTCTGGAAAATGTTTACGTACGTTGTCAATGTAAAAATTTTGCACACGATATCAAATGTAAACGTTTTTTTAACATTTGGTAAAAAAAGGTTTTTTCAACGCCATAAGCGCCGACCCGAGCTCCTATAAACGACACACGCAAATTGAATTTTGCACACGTTTGTAAAACATGTTCATTGTACATACGTTTATAAAATATTTTCATGTACGGGGGTCGAATGTAAACCTATTGTTTTACGTACGATAAAAAAATTGTTTTCACTTTGTAAGTTTTTAGTTTTTTACATACATTTGTAAATTTTTAATCTTTACATACGTTTGAAAAATGTTTTTACGTGCGTTATGTAATGTAAAAAAATTGTGCACAATGTCGAATCTAAACGTTTTTTTACATATGGTAAAAAATATATTTCACGCCCCTGATCGTCGGCCCGAGCTGTAGGTCCACTTGGAGGATCAAGATTAACCTACTTCCTTGTTGTCTAACACACACGAGTGCGGAATCCAAGTGTGTATGCAAAGCAAAGCAAGAGCACAACCAATATAACTAAATATATAACTTTAAAGATTCACTATATTGATTTGTAGAGAGACCTAGTACATAGACGCTTGACAAACTGCTTATCTCTCACTCTGCACTCTTACAGAACCCGAATAACATATGTGGATATTTATAGGTAAGACACAGCTAACAACCACGAAGAATAGGCATACCCCACGAAGAACAGGCGAGACCCACGAAGAATGAGGTTCTTCGTGGCCTGACCCATGAACAACCAACAACCCCACGAAGAATTGGTTATTCGTCATTTTTCATATGATGCATGGGTTCTTCGTCCATATTAAATACACAAATGACATTCTTCGTTGACTTCATTTAACAATGGTTCTTCGTGAGGTTAGTATTAAAACATTATAACAATGTTCATTACGAACAACGTTCTTCGTGGAAACATTATAACAATGTTCAATGTATATTGTAAGTGACATCATCATGATGATGTCATGGTGATGTCAGCTCACGTGTTCTTCGATTTCGTATCGCAAATGGCCGGGTCGTATGACGGAGGAACGTCATTGACTTCGGTCTCGAACGGAACTGAGCCTAGCCGAACCGAGCCGAGCCGCATCCACACAAATATGCATCAACAAACTCCCCCTTGGATGTTGCTCGTGATGGTTCGTTCTTCACACTGTCGGATCTTTAAATGTCTTCACTTGTCACAGTCAGGAGGTGCATCAACAAACTCCCCCTTGAATGTTGCTTGTGAGACGTTGATATTCAAATCTTTAGATCCTTGTGGTGTTAATGAGTGGTCAGCTATGAATTGATCTTCTTGATCCACAACTTGCATTCATGTTGTGTCTTCAATTCTTCACTCCCATGACTTTTCTTCAAACACGTTGTAACGACTCGTAATTTATAATTTTTTATTTGATAATATATATATATATATATAATATATATATAATGATAACATTCCGCGTTTTCATGACGTTCGGTTGAGAAAACGGGCTTCAGAATCGCGTTTGGGCCACTAACAGGATTTTAGACCCAACCTGCTCAAAACCCTATCCTTTAAATACATATCATTCCCTTCAAAACCCTAGCCCCCTCAAAGAACCCCCATCCCTGCTCTTCCCTGTGATTTTCCGGTGTCGTTTTCTGGCGACCGGCATTACCTTCCCCTCTCCGACCACATCCATACCTTCTCCGGCGAACAACCCTCCAACCTTCGCTCTCCTCCCTCTCTGTATTCGAGGCTGCCGGCCACCATTTGTGGTGGCGGCGCGCCTGTAACCAAGCCGCTGCGGCGGCGCAACAGGGACAAAAGCAATGGGGCGACGGCGGTGGTGGCTTAGCGACGACGGTGTAGCAGCGGCAGCGGCAGAGGCTTACAACGGCGGGTTAGCATCGGTACAAGTCTCGTTCAGGTTTCAGGTGCGGTTTTGGGAATGGTTGCTTCCAGTTCAGTTGCAAGTTCAAGTTTCGAGATAGCTCGGGTGCACGTCGAATTCAACCTCGGTTCTGATTCGTGTCGGTTCGAGTTTCGGGTTCCAATTTCGTGTTGTCTCAGGTAAAGTTTTAAGGTTATTCAATTCATTCTCCGGTCAATTCGATTCAGTTGGTCTTTGTTCGGTTCGTTTCAGGTTCAACACGACAGTGGTGAATGGGTTGAGTCGGCTCGGGTCATACTCCTGTTCGATTCAAATTCTGATCGGTCAAGCACAATTCGAGTCCCGGTCAACTCAGTCAACTGCCGGTCAACTCGGGTCAAACAGTCAACTGTCGGGTCAACGCAAGTTGTGGTATAAATTAACGACTCGAAAATTTGTAATGACGTTTTCATAACGAATTATTGTTTTAATCACGTAGCCGAACGTTATATAATTTGTAAACACAAATAGATTATGTAAATAAATATTTATATTGTATTGTCGATTCTTGCATTGTTTATCGTTGTGTTTTGACAATATATCGACAACTCGCGTTGTCGGGATCGTCCTAAAACAGGGGAAACTGTGCCCGATTTTTTACTAATATATATATTTATTTATTATATCTATCGACGAAATATATACTTATTCGTTACATCTTTCGACAAAATATATATTGATTTATTATACTTCCGGCAATATATATATTTACACATTTTTGCTTTTCGACAAAACCCATTTAATTATTATACCGTTCGACAACATATTTAATTATTATTTTTTCGACGAAATAAATATCTATTTAACGACAAGATATACACAGTATTCCTTCCGACAAAATAAATATATATTATATACTTTTCGAAAATTATACTTCTCTAACGACAATGTATATATATAATATGTGTTTCCGACGAACAATATATATATTTAGCTACTATTCTTTTCGTTAACATGCATATATATCTATTATCCCGTTCCGTCAAAATATACATTTATCTAATTTTCTTTTAGCCAAACTATATATTTATCTAGTAATCTTTTTTGTTAAAATATACCAATATATATATACATTTACTTGTTAAACCTTTCGACAAGGGTGTATTTATTCACTAAACCTTTCGACTAAATATGCTCCGCGATTATACTTTTCCGCCAAAATATATAAGTACACATCTATTGTTCTCGTCGACAAAACATAATAATTTAACGAAGAAATATATTTATCCAACTGCAAATATCTATATATCTTTTACACTTTTCGCCAAAAATATATATATATATATATTATTGTATTATTTTGATAACACTTTTACGGCACCTTTGAAGAATTTAACTTTAGAGTCGTTACATAAATTCCGTGCTAAACGTACACGTACCTTCAACTCCGATTCGATTATTCATCCATGTTCGTTGTCATTTAAGGTGGCATTGGGGTCCCTTTCTCCAACTCATCAACTTGTCGTGGGAATTCCATAGAGGACTTAGCAATTTTGTGAGTATACTTGACCCCTTTTTACGTTTATCACTTTTGGGGTGTAACATGTTTACAGTATCAACAAACACTAAACTTATGCTTTATTACTTGCACGAACAATCCATTATACATGAACGCTTTGATACATATGTGATGCTTATACTAGGACCGAACGTATGTGATACCATAGTCATTAGCTTATTTTAAGCCTCCATTTGACATGTATAGGGCTATAGGAGTAACGCACCGCCCGTGAACGTTAGGTCATGTTGAATTATCATAAACATATTTGCTTAAACAGAGGGTTGACTAGAAATATTGCATGCCTTGTATTTGCTCTCGTATGAACTTAGTTGCCATGTGGATTCGTTTTAAACTTATACTTATACGTATGCTTATGCTTAAACTTGTATACTCGCATTTGCTTTGCATTGATTTTATTTTTAAACATGTTACAGGTTGGTGAAGATGCTATGAAAGAAACATAGTAGGACGACATAGAAACACACCTAGATTAATGTTGATAAACATGTTGTATCTGTCATTGTACTTTGTTGTTGTATTGCAACTTATGATGTATATGAAAATCTATGTTACGAAATGAAATCGGTTATTATTAATTCATTATCACAATTAGCGTTATGAAGTCTCTTGTAATCATGTTTTCGTCTCACTCTGATGTTTCCGCCATCGGTGGGGTGTTACATTTATCACAATAGCATGTGAAGCAAGTATGGGCGAATTTGGAGCTATAACTATAGGGAATTAGGTAGAATTGCTATGCTTTTGACCTAGTCTATAGTTAAGCATCAAATTCGACCATACTGCTTCACATGGTATTTTTATGAAATATATTTACGTGCTATTCTTGAAACTGCCTCGTACGTGTTATTTCTTGAAACGTCTCTTATGTGCTAAATTCATAAAATGCCTTACGTGTATATACTTGTTCTACTATTACAAACACATGCTTTTCCCAATGCATTTTACTCGATTATACTAAATTTGAAAACACTCGCATTACATAATTGGGACGACTTCACCAAAATAGGCGTGAAATCCACAATTTGGCGAACGACTCTTGATCCACCTATTCTTTTACGCAAAATCCGCCTTTGAGGAGTGATATCCTTACCTTGACGGAGAATTTCCAATTTACACTCTAGTGGATCCTCGTCAACGTGTTGAACTGTAGTTTGACCCGACGAGTACCAACCACACTTAGGGTACGAAATCGTCGAGTTAGGGTGAAACCCACACCTTGTTGATTTTGTCCCATTCCTCGATTTTCAATCTCGCCAAAGCCTCGATTCTTCGATCAATTAGAGACGTGTAGTAACTGGAAGGGTAAAATACCGTTAATCTCTTCTCGACGAGAGCATTTTACCTATAGGCCAAAGCACGTTTCTCTAATTTGAAAGGAGCTTCGAATCACTTTGGAATAGTCAACGTTTCTCTACCCGAAACAATCTAATGTTTTACTAATTTAATTCGTATGTGAACCGTATATATGCTCGTTAGACTTCACATTATTTTATGGTTTTACACAAATCATACTAGACTTTTTCATATATCTATACGTATTTACATGCATGATTTCGAAACGTCATCAACTATACTTATATTTCTCGAAAACCCAAAATGGAGACCCACCGTCAAGATAGGAGTGATTTGCTTACCTTGACAATCAGACTCCGTTTCTTTCTTTCTTTAAAACGACCCCACCAACGGGTTAGGGGTGATTCCCATACCTTGGTGATCGTTACCAACCCTCCTTCTTGGAGACTTTATTATGCAAACCACGCGTTTAAAACTGTACGCCTAAATCTTTTCTCGTATTGTCAAAATTTCTACTTAAGCGAATTTCAAAACGTACTACTTTATCAAACGTAATTATTATCATACGACCTGTTTCATACAAATCACGTATACGTATACTTGGTCACCACGTGAAACGATTTGTTTCTCGATTTTCAAAACATGACAGAATGCTACCTACCAACTTAATTGGTCTAATGAATACCTTGCCACAAGTCTTATGTTTAACATATCACTAAAACATGCTCATGCGATAACTTTACGTTAAGAATTTTCATTTGTATACAAAAATCAAACCAATATCTTATAAACAGTATGAGATCGCTTTACTAAAGGAGTGTTTTGGGATTGCCTTTTGCAACCTAGTATTTTTATTTTGTGTTTTGAAAGCGCAAATATTAAATAAATAAATAAATAAAAAATCTTTTTTTTGTGTTGGTAAATAATTAAACAAAAAAAAAATTAAATCTATTTTGGGTATTTGGTAAATAAATAATAATTAATAATAAAAAACTATTTTTAGGGTTGGCAAATAGTTAAAAAAACTGATTTCTTCCGTTTGTAGAGATCAAAGGTTACTTATTATTATTTTTTTATATACATGTATTTGCCAAACACTCAAATAGTTGATTACTTGATTATTGTGATATCAAACAACATAATCAAATCCAAAAACCATCTTTCTACAACACGATTTGTTACTGCTAATTTCCTGATTTTGATTATTCAAAACGCATAGACTATTCGCAAAACTCAACCCCAAACACCCTCTGAAATTCTTAAAAACCCTTTTCAACGATCACTAAGTCTAGCATCCCAAATTTTTTTCTCAAGGGTCGACGTTTCACAAGAACCTTTAAATTTCACATATCTTATTTTAATGTAAACCCTTGAAAAACGATGTGAACTCACTATTTTAAGACCTTATCATACGCCTCCCGAAATGTCACCTAAATTTTCAAAACACGTGGGCAAGAAAACTTTATGAGGACCAACCATTTTCGACCTACATAAATTCTTCTAAAACAAATGGTAACACTCCCGTCCTTTACAACATACGTCACGCACAATCAATAAGTACTTTATATTCTTTTGCATTCATAAACTAGATCCTACATTCCAAGTCAAACTTAAACCTATTTTTAGAATCGATAACTCAAGTTTTGCTCAAAACAACTATACATGCATAACCTCGTACATGGTTTAGTCAAATGTTGCACGCATTTTAATCATATCATTAGTTTTACATGCCCTGACTTCTTGACTATTTTATGTAAATAAATTCGCTGCATTCAATTCATATCATACGCACAACCATCGTCTTTTAAACTTGCTACATTCATAATTATATCCATGATCATATTCATGTTTATGAACATACGTTTTATCACTTATACTTATATTTGCATTCATGCACCTACACTTTATGTCCATGCTTATACTCATACACATACCTATACGTATACTCATATTCATACATTCGTGCCTATATGCGAGCGAAACCCGAGGGAATCGCTTACGTGGGCCACATGCTTAATTGCACGCAAACATGCTTACACATTACATTCTTATTCACACGCAACTCATTTTCAAAATTTATGTATACCTTTAATTCATACGCCACTAATACAAACTATGTGGATCATGCGAGGATCGGTATAATCACGGTTGCACACGGGATTATAGTGATAAGCGCATGAGAACCATAGAGTGTACTACCGCGTATGGTAACACACTGAACGTAACATTGCATCGAGTAATGAAACGGTCGCAACGTGATCAAAACATGGTGGATACACTGCTGGTACTTCCTATATATAAGTGTTTTCACCATGTTGCCAAACTTTCGTAATACGTGCCATGAGAAATTCGATGTTTTACAGACCATAGTGAGACCTAATACGGAAACTTTAAAACTCACAACCGCATTGCTAAGTGCACGATACCCGATTATCCACGACGAGACTTCATCCCTAACGCAACGTTTTCGTTGTTCAAATACACGTGCCATCCTTATATCCGTATTCGTTTATTAGATCAAGCGTCGCTCTTATGCCTCCAGTATTTCACGCTAACCTTGTCTTTTATACAACCTCGTTTAGAATCTAACGGTTTAAACATTAGAACATTAAATGCCTTCTTGATTTGGAAACTACGATCTACGGATCAACCACACTCTTCATCAAACTACACATCGTGTCATACGAAGACTTTCCTGCTTGGATGACTTATCCTTGAGTTATTCAAACTCGTGTAAACCACTCGTCTACATACACAATTACACGTCTTACTTATGCTTAGACATTTTAGTCAGACTACCTCTTATTGCAAACCTAACCCTGCGTTGCTCTAAACTTCATGCTTTCCCTCACGTATCCAAAACTCCAAGTCTCGATTGCAAGCCCTCATCCTGTAGCCAATTCCTCAAGTCTTCCACTTGAATAAATTTCAGGACGAAATTTCCTAAAGGAGGGGAGACTGTAACGACTCGTATGTTATAATTTTTTATTTGATAATGATATAATAATATATATATATAATGATAACATTCCGCGTTTTCATGACGTTCGGTTGAGAAAACGGGCTTCAGAATCGCGTTTGGGCCACTAACAGGCTTTTAGACCCAACCTGCTCAAAACCCTATCCTATAAATACATCTCATTCCCTTCAAAACCCTAGCCCCCTCAAAGAACCCCCATCCCTGCTCTCCCCTGCGATTTTCCGGCGTCGTTTTCCGGCGACCAGCGTTACCTTCCGACCACATCCATCACCCTCCGGCCCTCCCTTCTCCGGCGAACAACCCTCCAACCTTCGCTCTCCTCTTTCTCTGTATTCGAGGCCGCCGGCCACCATTTGTGGTGGCGGCGCGCTTGTAACCAAGCCTCTGCGGCGGCGCAACAGGGAGCAATGGGGCGGCGGCGGTGGTGGCTTAGCAACGACGGTGTAGCAGTGACGGCGGTGTAGCAGCGCGGCGCAGAGGCCTACAACGGCGGGTTCGCATTGGTACAAGTCTCGTTCAGGTTTTAGGTGCGGTTTTGGGAGTGGTTGCTTCCAGTTCAGTTGCAAGTTCAAGTTTTAGGATAGCTCGGGTGCACGTCGAATTCAACCTCGGTTCTGATTCGTGTCGGTTCGAGTTTCGGGTTCCAATTTCGTGTTGTCTCAGGTAAAGTTTTAAGGTTATTCAATTCGTTCTCCGGTCAATTCGATTCAGTCGTCTTTGTTCGGTTCGTTCAGGTTCAACACGACAGTGGTGAACGGGTTCAGTCGGCTCGGGTCATACTCCTGTTCGATTCAAATTCGTTTGGGTCAAGCACGGTTCGAGTCCCGGTCAACTCAGTCAACTGCCGGTCAACTCAGGTCAAACAGTCAACTGTCGGGTCAACGCAAGTTGTGGTATAAATTAACGACTCGAAATTTTTTAATGACGTTTTCATAACTAATTATTGTTTTAATCATGTAGCCGAACGTTATATAATTTGTAAACACAAATAGATTATGTAAATAAATATTTATATTGTATCGTCGATTCTTGCATTGTTTATCGTTGTGTTTTGACAATGTATCGACAACTCGCATTGTCGATATCGTCCTAAAACAGGGGAAACTCTGCCCTATTTTTGACTAATATATATATTTATTTATTATATCTATCGACGAAATATATACTTATTCGTTACATCTTTCGACAAAATATATATTGATTTATTATACTTCCGGCAATATATATATTTACACCTTTTTGCTTTTCGACAAAACCCATTTAATTATTATACCGTTCGACAACATATTTAATTATTATTCTTTTCGACAAAATAAATATCTAGTTAACGGCAAGATATACACAGTATTCCTTCCGACAAAATAAATATATATTATATACTTTTCGAAAATTATACTTCTCTAACGACAATGTATATATATAATATGTGTTTCCGACGAACAATATATATATTTAGCTACTATTTTTTTCGTTAACATGCATATATATCTATTATCCCATTCCGTCAAAATATACATTTATCTATTTTTCTTTTAGCCAAACTATATATTTATCTAGTAATCTTTTTCGTCAAAATATACCAATATATATATACATTTACTTGTTAAACCTTTCGACAAGGGTGTATTTATTCGCTAAACCTTTCGCCAAAATATATAAGTACACATTTATTGTTCTCGTCGACAAAACATAATAATTTAACGAAGAAATATATTTATCCAACTGCAAATATCTATATATCTTTTACACTTTTCGTCAAAAATATATATATTTATTGTATTATTTTGATAACACTTTTACGGCACCTTTAACGAATTTAACTTTAGAGTCGTTACATAAATTCCGTGCTAAACGTACACGTACCTTCAACTCAGATTCGATTATTCATCCATGTTCGTTGTCATTTAAGGTGGCATTGGTGTCCCTTTCTCAAACTCATCAACTCGTCGTGGGAATTCCATAGAGGACTTAGCAATTTTGTGAGTATACTTGACCCCTTTTTACGTTTATCACTTTTGGGGTGTAACATGTTTACAATATCAACAAACACTAAACTTATGCTTTATTACTTGCACGAACAATCCATTATACATGAACGCTTTGATACATATGTGATGCTTATACTAGGACCGAACGTATGTGATACCATAGTCATTAGCTTATTTTAAGCCCCCATTTGACAGGTATAGCGCTATAGGAGTAACGCACAGCCCGTGAACGTTAGGTCATGTTGAATTATCATAATCATATTTGCGTAAACAGAGGGTTGACTAGAAATATCGCATGCCCTGTATTTGCTCTCGTATGAACTTAGTTGCCATGTGGATTCGTTTTAAACTTATACTTATACGTATGCTTATGCTTAAACTTGTATAGTCGCCTTTGCTTTTGCATTGACTTTATTTTTAAACATGTTACAGGTTGGTGAAGATGCTATGAAAGAAACATAGTAGGACGACATAGAAACACACCTAGATTAATGTTGATAAACATGTTGTATCTGTCATTGTACTTTGTTGTTGTATTGCAACTTATGATGTATACGAAAATTTATGTTAAGAAATGAAATCGATTAATATTATTTCATTTATCACAATTAGCGTTATGAAGTCTCTTGCAATTATGTTTTCGTTTCACTCCGATGTTTCCGCCATCGGTTGGGGTGTTACACACGTTCTCTTTGCCTTTAGCTTGCTTGGATGCCACATGTGCATACACAACAAAGCTAAATGCATAATGAGAAGACCCGCTAGGGATTTAATCATCCTTAGAGAATTTCATTTGAAACTTCACGAAGGATTGATTTTAAACAGAATGAACAAGAGACACACATGACACCAACTCTCATTCAACTACCAGCTCACAACACTTTGAAAGTCTTAAAATTGTTCAGTTTTAATCCTTTAACTTTCAAAACTTATCAAATTCGACCATTTATGAAGATGCAATTGTTTTCCGGCTTATAATCAGAATTTTAGGTAGGATAGACTCGAGTTCCAACATCGGTCAATCAAAAATAAACTAGAAGCAAAATCTTTCTGGCTTTTATAAAATTTATATTAAAACTAACCTAAAATATTTTTGGTATTTTTCATTTTTCAAATGTAAAGACAGAAAGCAATAAATAAATATTTACAGACATTCTTTTTGTGAATTTCGAGGGTAAGAGAATCATATCCGTATACCCAAAACACACTTATTGTTCTATTAGTTAGCATTTAGATAAGTATCCTATAACAATTATCGGTATTGTTGTCCACATAAGCTCAACTTATCAGATGTACTCACATTTAGGGGATACAATTAATGTATGATTTATACTTACCGACCGTTTTCATCCACTCACGACACATTCCTGTATCAAGGTATGCACGAGAGTTCATCTTACTGGTGAGTATACTATTTATCATCTGTTTTGAGGTATATGATGTGAGATACTCACTTATTTGAGGATGAATATAAGCCCTTTTGTGATAAAATCACTTATTTATGAGGAACTTGATATTCAATGCATGCAGCGCACGAGAGCAAGTCCATGAACAGGTTAGTACCATCGTACCGAAAAAGAGACGAACTTGACTCTTGGATGATAGATGTAATTTAAAATCACTTATTCAGGGGTGACTGTGATATTTTTATCACTTATTGATGGTCGAATGCAGCATGTATTATATACATGTGTGTATCGTATGTACACGTATGTATGGTATCATGGAAGTTCTACGCTTGCGTCCCCGTTTTTCGGTAAAAGAAACAACCATGATACCCAGATGATAAACAGCATAAAGACCACGTATCTGTGAACCTCGACAATCTATCATGTCACACCCCGACCCGCAGCGGAAATAAGAGTCGGGGCATAATTGGGTTATCACCAAAGCACATGACATTTACTATTATGTTTCATAATTAATAAAGTCAAAGTTACATTTTCAAATATCCAAACATGTTCATTCAATACAAAGGAAATAACCAAACATAACAATCCCAATTCTAAATCGTTTTATTCTTCTAATCCAGGTCCTATGTGTTCCTAGCTGCTGCTGGTTCACCTGTATCATGTGTAAAATGGGAGTTTTTGGGTCAACATAAGTTGGCGAGTGAACCTTATTAGATAAACATTTATTAATGAATTAATGGTTAGTTTATCAATGAAAAATTGTGCATAATCATAAATGAGCAAATGTAAGTAATCAAGCAATGGCAAAAAGCAGTTACAATTATAACATACAATAACACTTGATTGCAAACATGAACATACCAATATCATACGATAAATAACATAAGTGAACTGTGCGATCAAGGCTCAATCAAACGGAGCCGATCGTATTGCATGTACTGAAAATGTAAAATGAACTGTGCGATCAAGGCTCAATCAAACGGAGCCGATCGTATTGCATGTACTGAAAATGTAAAATGAACTGTGCAATCAAGGCTCAATCAAACGGAGCCGATCGTATTGCATGTACTGAAAATGTAAAATGAACTGTGCGATCAAGGCTCAATCAAACGAAGCCGATCGTATTGCATGTACTGAAAATGTAAAATGAACTGTGCGATCAAGGCTCAATCAAACGGAGCAGATCGTATGCGGGCACGCCAGGTTCAACCGCATAATAAAATGGGGAACATGCTCAACGCTCATAAATGGGGAGCGGCGGCCTCGGCAATTGCATGTACTGAAGTAATAAATTTCAACCAATAATAACTACTTAACAGCAACAAACTAAATACACATGTTCATGATATGATGTATGCACAATGGTTTAGTTATAATATGTATATAAACAAAGACACATGATACACCCAAAAAACGTGATTAAAACGGGGAATTTGTAAGATTCACTCACATTGGGTGCGTTGGATTGGAGATGGTGAGATGCGCACGATTTAGATGAGCGGATCAACGAGGGATACTAACCTAAATAATAATAGAAAAATATAATAAATGGATGGATTCTATTAAGGATTTTAATGAAACTTTTAGATATATTTTTGTGAGTTTATGGCTATTTTCTATCTTTAAAAATGTTATTTTTAAGTATTTTCAATTGATTTTTAGATTAAATTAAATAAATAAAAATATAAAAAAAATATTATTTTTTTTAGCGTTGACCGTTGACCGGTTCGGTCAGTGAATAAATCTGCGCCGGGTGGGATTCGAACCGGCGACCTCCCGTTCGCGTGCACGCAGCTCTACCAACTGAGCTACGTGTCTAACCCGAAATATCTCGTGTTTAATTATATTTATACACTTATTCGATTAAACTGAATTTCCTTTATTTGCAAAAACATTTTAATTCAATCGAACCGGTGCTCGTGACGAGTTTCGAACGCGCGACGTGTAGTTCATGTTGCACACAGTCCACCGCTGGACTGTGTGTCTAACCCGGTTATTATCTCGGTTTTTATTATACTTAACAACTATCTGATTTAACCCGGTTTAGTTCTTGATCAAAAAAGGCATTTTATTCCACAAAGTGTGCGTGTAGCAGGGATCGAACTCGGGACGTGTATAGTTTTTGTTTGCACACAGTCCACCGCTGGACTGTGTGTCTAACCCGTTTAAACTTCCGATTTTAATTAAGCTTAAGTCATTACTGAACTCGTCTTCTTCATTACGAACGCAGACATCAATCAACAATCCGATTCGTGATTAAATTAGTTAATAAACATGATGTCTAGTTTGAGTGCATTAAACCGAACAGTTTGGGGAAAGAAGATACCGAACAGGTTGTCTTCTTCAGAGAGTCCGGCGAAACTTGTCGGCTCTGTTTTTGAACATTCGGCTGAGAGAATCTATCAACAGGCTTAAGGGATTAGATATGAAATTGAACTAGTGAGTATTGATTATCAGTACGTTGGAATGTGCATACCGGTAATTATCGAGTTTCCGGCAATTCCAGAAGTTTTCCGGCGAAGGTAAGGTTTTCGATAAACATTGACTAGGATCGATTCTGATGGAGGAGTTGTGTTAGAGACTGATTAATCACATGATTTAAACAGAAAGAGTCGGAGGAAATACCGTGTGGATGTGAGTCCCGGTTTTCCGGTGACTTGCAGAATTTTTCCGGCGAGCTGATTCAGATGATCTGGTGGTCCGAAAATGCGATGAAATTGAAATGGAGTATTGATATGATAGCTCTGAATCGCGAGAATGGTCTGAAGCTTGAGTTATTCAGAACTTTGATGACCTTTCGGTTTCAAAAACCGAAAATGATGAAACTTTAAGTTCAATCAATTTCAGCTTGATTAGAAACCGTTATACATCGGTTATAAGCTGAATATGCGAATTAAACAACGATTAGACGATTGATTTGCCGATTACCGTTTCTCAGATGGCGCCATCGGTTTTACTGATTTTGTGTATAAAATTCATTTGTGTTCCTAGAGTTAGCAGAAAACACAATGTGGCGGAGTGGTTTAGGGAGTGAGTGTTAAGTTGTTGAAGAGTCTTGGCTGACCCGGGTTCGAGTCCCGGCAGCTTCAAATATTTTTTATTTATTTTATTTTAACTTTTTATCAAATGTAATTTTTATAGTTTAGTTTATTTATTAATTATGTATCGTTTTAACTCAAAATAATCATAAATATTTAATGCAACTTTTATAACTTGGTACTTGATTACAAAACGGAGCGGGTTTTGGAGACCCGATTTTTACAAATGTTACAGTATCCCCTACTTTTAGGAATTTCGTCTTGAAATTTAAGTAGTTGAAGTAGTAGGAAAAAGATTCGGGTATTTTTCACGCATTGAGTCCTCACGTTCCCAAGTAAACTCAGGTCCCCGTTTCGACTCCCAGCGTACCCTAACAATTGGAATGCGACTTCGTCGAAGACGCTTCTCCCCGAAGTCCATGATCTCCACTGGTCTTTCAATAAAATGCATAGATTCATCAATCTGAATATCTTCCAGCGGAATATGGAGATTCTCATCAGCGAGGCACTTCTTCAAGTTCGACACGTGGAATGTGGGATGAATCCTGTTGAGTTCTTCTGGTAAGTCAAGCTTGTATGCTACAGGACCTACTCTTTCGAGTATCTTGAAAGGTCCTACGTAACGTGGTGCTAGCTTCCCCTTTTGACCAAAACGAACTACTCCCTTCCACGGTGATACTTTTAAAAGCACATGATCACCAATGTTAAACTCTAAGGGCTTCCGTCGTTTATCTGCATAACTCTTTTGACGACTTTGAGCCGCTAGAAGATTGTTTCCAATTTGATGGATCTTATCTGTGGTTTCTTGGATCAATTCTGGACCAGTAATTTGTGCTTCCCCAATTTCGTGCCAACACACAGGAGATCGGCACTTACGACCATATAAGGCTTCAAAAGGTGCCATGCCGATGCTCGAATGATAGCTGTTGTTGTACGAAAATTCAACTAATGGTAGGTGGGCGTCCCAATTTCCCTTGAAGTCTATGACACATGCTCTAAGCATATCCTCAAGAGTTTGAATGGTGCGCTCAGACTGTCCATCAGTTTGAGGATGATAGGCGGTACTGAGATCTAATCGTGTGCCCATAGCGGATTGTACTGCTTGCCATGTTCGTGAGGTGAAACGACCATCACGATCAGAAATAATACTTAATGGTACCCCATGTCGGATTACGATTTCGTTGATATAAATACGAGCAAGCTTTTCGTTCTTGAAATCTTCTCGAATAGGAATAAAGTGAGCTGATTTTGTAAGTCGGTCTATAATCACCCATATAGTGTCATACCCACCAGAAGTGCGAGGTAACCCGGTAATGAAATCCATGGTTATATTTTCCCACTTCCATACAGGTATTTCCGGTTGGACTAGAAGTCCTGAGGGTCTTTGGTGTTCAGCCTTCACCTTGGAACATGTGAGACACTTGGAAACGAAAACGGCAATATCCTTCTTCATTCCAGGCCACCAATAGGTGTATCGTAGGTCTTGATACATCTTATCGGCTCCTGGGTGTATAGAATATCGCGTTTTGTGAGCTTCATTCATAAGTGTTTCACGAAGATTGTTGTGGTTAGGAATCCAGATACGATCTAGGTAATACAGGATACCGTCTGATTTAGTTTCAAGTTTTAGCTCGGCTCCACAGGACATCTCTTTTCGTACATCTTCTTCTGTTATTGAAACGTGTTGAGCTTCACGAATTTGATCTTTAATGTCGGTTATAATTTGCGAACATAGAAGATGAATGGAGTTCGCATAACCCTTTCGACTAAGTGCATCAGCCACCACATTTGCTTTACCAGGGTGGTATCTAATTTCACAGTCGTAATCATTCAGGAGTTCGACCCATCTTCGTTGCCTCATATTTAACTCTTTTTGATTGAAGATATGTTGAAGACTCTTGTGGTCAGTGTATATTTCACACTTAGTACCATAGAGATAATGTCTCCATATCTTAAGAGCGAATACAACGGCTCCAAGTTCTAGGTCATGAGTGGTGTAGTTCTTTTCATGTGTCTTGAGTTGTCTCGAGGCATAAGCTATGACTTTTCCTCTTTGCATGAGAACGCAGCCTAATCCTTGCCCTGACGCGTCACAATAGACTACAAAATCATCACAACCATCAGGAAGAGTGAGGATTGGTGCATCACAAAGTTTTTGTTTAAGAGTTTGAAAAGCTTCTTCTTGCTTGGGTCCCCATAAGAAAGGTTTTCCCTTATGGGTTAAAGCCGTGAGTGGCACAGCAATGCGAGAGAAGTTTGAAATGAACCGACGATAATAGCCAGCTAGTCCAAGAAAAGATCTTACTTCAGTTGGTGTACGTGGAGCTTGCCATTCTTGAACTGCTTTGATCTTTGAAGGGTCAACATGTATTCCTTTGTCATTGACTACATGCCCGAGGAATTGCACCTCTTTTAACCAGAATTCACATTTAGAGAACTTGGCATAAAGCTTTTCCTTTTCTAGAAGTGCAAGAACGAGTCGAAGATGACGCTCATGATCAGCTTTAGATTTTGAATAAATAAGAATATCGTCGATGAAGACTATAACAAATCGATCAAGATAAGGTTTGCAGACTCTGTTCATTAGGTCCATGAAGACAGCTGGTGCGTTGGTTAATCCAAATGGCATAACCATGAATTCATAGTGACTATAACGAGTTCGAAATGCAGTTTTTGGGACGTCTTCTTCATGCACTCTAAGTTGATGATAGCCAGACCGAAGATCGATTTTTGAAAAACAGCTGGCACCTTGTAGTTGGTCAAGAAGATCATCAATGCGAGGTAAATGATAGCGATTTTTGATGGTTAACTTGTTGAGCTCTCTGTAGTCGATGCACATACGAAAAGATCCATCCTTCTTCTTTACAAAAAGAACAGGTGCACCCCAAGGTGACGAGCTAGGACGTATGAATCCCTTGTCAGTCAACTCTTGCAATTGACTGGCTAGCTCTTGCATTTCAGAGGGGGCTAACCTATATGGAGATTTTGCAACTGGTGTAGCACCAGGTATAAGATCAATAAGGAATTCGACGTCTCTAACTGGAGGAAGTCCTGAAACGTCGTCAGGAAAAACTTGTGGAAAGTCTTTTACTACAGGAATGTCTTCAAGTTTCTTCTCTGTGGTCCCCTTCTTGATGATATGGGCTAAAAACGCGACATAATTCTTACGAAGATATTTTTGAGCTTGAAGACAAGACATTAAGCTGAGCCCTCTCGACGAGGTTTCTCCAATGATTCGAAGAGTCTGACCGTTTGAAAGAGGAATGCGAATAAATTTTTCACGACATACAACTTCCACCTGATGTTGACTGAGCCAATCCATACCGATTATGATGTCAAAACTTCCCAGCTTCATAGGAATAAGGTCGACTGAGAAATCATGGTCGTTTAAGGTGAGTGTACAGTTGCGTAAAATAGAGTCTAATGAAACTGGTTTTCCGTCCGCAACTTCCACCGTTATGGATTCCGCGAGCTTATCCCGATTTTTGCTTAAGATGGGTTCAAATTCTAGTGACACAAAACTTCTATCCGCACCAGTATCAAATAACATAGAGGCATATCTACCATTTATAAGGAACGTACCGTTGACCACATTGCCGTCAGCTCTGGCCTGGTTCGTGTCAATCTTGAAAGCTCTTCCTCTTGCAGGTGGAGGAGCTTGGTTCGCTTGGTTCACTGGGTTGGCTTGGGCCTGAGCATGAATAATATTAACCAGCCTTGGACATGTGTTTCTGAAATGACTTGGGTCGCCGCAATTGAAACAAGCCCACATAGGTTGGCCCATAGGGTAATTGGGTTGATAGTATGTTTGGGCTAAATGTTGGGTGGGTGGAAATGGTAGTTGTTGTTGTGCTTGACCCATTAACTGTTGGTGGGTTTGGGTTAATGGTTGGTGGCGGTTTGTTCGTTGAGGCATGCGGCAGTTTTGAACAGTATGTCCTGCGCGACCGCAGCCGGTGCAGTATTGGCAAGGATGATCAGGGGAGTGGTGATACTGACAACGGTTACATTTTGGTAATGGGCCTGTGTAGGGTCTTCTGTATGGTGCGGGTGGAGGAGTGACTTGGGTTATGGGTGCAGCAGGAATAGGGGTGTTGATTTGGGTAACAACAAAATTTCTGGTGTTACGCTTACTCTTGTTAGCAAACTTAGAGGAAGGAATGGGGTGGTTTGAAGTTTGTCCCTCAACAGGGGCTTTCTTCTTCTCTTCTTTGAACTTCCCGTTGCGAATTCGGTTTTCGATCAGTTCAGTTGCCAACTCCATGGCAGCTTCAAGTGTTACCGGTGAAACGCTGAGAACTGAATCTTGGATTTTCGAGGGAAGTCCTCGAATATAATGCTCGATCAGACGATAGGTTGGTGTGAACAGATTTGGAACCATTTGGTTCAACTCCAAAAACCTCTTGTTGTAAGTAGAGTGATCACCCTCCTTTTGCTTTAAGGCATGAAATTCATCCTCCAACTTCTTAATTTCACTTCTAGGACAGAAACGCCTAGTCATGATTTCCCTTAACTCCTCCCAAGTTAAGGCCATCGCATCTTCAGTTCCCCTCTTCCCTTTCTCAGTATTCCACCAAGTGAGAGCTACACCAAGTAGTCTCCCGGTGGCGTAACGAACCTTGCGATCCTCAGGACAATCGCAGTTTACGAAGGTGTTTTTCATCTCCTCGAACCAATGTAGGAGAGCAGTGACACCCTCTGTCCCTTCAAATTTAGGAGGATCACAGGACTTAAAATGTTTGTAAGAGCACTTGTTGGTAGGAGGGATGTCGATGTTCTGGTCCTGTTGTTGAGGAGGGTTAGTAGGATTTGTAGCAAGGGCTTGTTGTACTTGTACCACGATGTCAGGCAATATCGAGGCCATTTGTTTCGCGATATGAGTGGCCAAACGTTCCTGAGACTTTCCCGATCTTTTACCCCTTTGATGCTATCTAGACGACATCTACAGGATCATAAAATGAGAAGATTGTGAGTTTATGGTGTCTTTTTAGGTGTCATGTGTCTTTCAGAAAATGAAAATAACATAAAATTCAATAATGCAACTACATCCATAGGATGTCTTGGGTTCGCTCATGTTGGGCCTCAAATGTCACCCATACCTTCACCTATATAGTCATGTGGGCCCCCATGGCTATTGGCTTGGTAGGATTCACATTAGTATTGGCAATTTAACACTCGCATCCCCCAAATGCAAACCACAAAATATGTTCATGAGATGTTTGGTCGGAACGTGTCCAGGTGTAGACACAATGACAACTCAAAGTGGGATTAGTTCACACGACGTTTGGTATAGCATGCTTTGGCCTAATAGGTACTTCGTACTCTCATCGTTAGTCCCCAGGTAGGCAAACTGGTCCTTTATTTTGGATTTATACGAATGCCAGCATAGACAGGACGTTCCGACTACCGGTACTGGTACCCTTCCAGTTACTACATGCCCGTCATGCGAACTCACTTTGATGAGATTTGAAAACATGAAAATCATTGTAAAAACAATCATGATGTGGTGTGTGCTTTCATGGATGTGATATGTTATGAGCATACGATTTCATGATAGGCATTATATGATAATACATACTTATGAACATGCTTGCACAATATCAAATGTAACATTTAACATAAAACATATAAACATCATGAAATTTGGCATATAACACACAAAATTCTTATAAGTTTCTAATCGACTATAGTATAGGCTCTAAGGGTCTAATAACCTATCCTATATCCCTATTGTTATGGCTCTGATACCAATCTGTCACACCCCGACCCGCAGCGGAAATAAGAGTCGGGGCATAATTGGGTTATCACCAAAGCACATGACATTTACTATTATGTTTCATAATTAATAAAGTCAAAGTTACATTTTCAAATATCCAAACATGTTCATTCAATACAAAGGAAATAACCAAACATAACAATCCCAATTCTAAATCGTTTTATTCTTCTAATCCAGGTCCTATGTGTTCCTAGCTGCTGCTGGTTCACCTGTATCATGTGTAAAATGGGAGTTTTTGGTTCAACATAAGTTGGCGAGTGAACCTTATTAGATAAACATTTATTAATGAATTAATGGTTAGTTTATCAATGAAAAATTGTGCATAATCATAAATGAGCAAATGTAAGTAATCAAGCAATGGCAAAAAGCAGTTACAATTATAACATACAATAACACTTGATTGCATACATGAACATACCAATATCATACGACAAATAACATAAGTGAACTGTGCGATCAAGGCTCAATCAAACGGAGCCGATCGTATTGCATGTACTGAAAATGTAAAATGAACTGTGCGATCAAGGCTCAATCAAACGGAGCCGATCGTATTGCATGTACTGCAATGTAAAATGAACTGTGCGATCAAGGCTCAATCAAACGGAGCCGATCGTATGCGGGCACGGCAGGTTCAACCGCATAATAAAATGGGGAACATGCTCAACGCTCATAAATGGGGAGCGGCGGCCTCGGCAATTGCATGTACTGAAATAATAAATTTCATCAAATAATAACTACTTAACAGCAACAAACTAAATACACATGTTCATGATATGATGTATGCACAATGGTTTAGTTATAATATGTATATAAACAAAGACACATGATACACCCCAAAAACGTGATTAAAACGGGGAATTTGTAAGATTCACTCACATTGGGTGCGTTGGATTGAAGATGGTGAGATGCGCACGATTTAGATGAGCGGATCATCGAGGAATAATAACCTAAATAACAATGGAAAAATATAATAAATGGATGGATTTTATTAAGGATTTTAATGAAATTTTTAGATATATTTTTGTGAGTTTATGGCTATTTTCTATCTTTAAAAATGTTATTTTTAAGTATTTTCAATTGATTTTTAGATTAAATTAAATAAATAAAAATATAAAAAAAAATATTATTTTTTTAGCGTTGACCGTTGACCGTTGACCGGTTCGGTCAGCGAATAAATCTGCGCCGGGTGGGATTCGAACCGGCGACCTCCCGTTCGCGTGCACGCAGCTCTACCAATTGAGCTACGTGTCTAACCCGAAATATTCTCATGTTTAATTATATTTATACACTTATTCGATTAAACTGAATTTCCTTTATTTGCAAAAACATTTTAATTCAATCGAACCGGTGCTCGTGACGAGTTTCGAACGCGCGACGTGTAGTTCATGTTGCACACAGTCCACCGCTGGACTGTGTGTCTAACCCGGTTATTATCTCGGTTTTTATTATACTTAACAACTATCTGATTTAACCCGGTTTAGTTCTTGATCAAAAAAGGCATTTTATTCCACAAAGTGTGCGTGTAGCAGGGATCGAACTCGGGACGTGTATAGTTTTTGTTTGCACACAGTCCACCGCTGGAATGTGTGTCTAACCCGTTTAAACTTCCGATTTAATTAATCTTAAGTCATTACTGAACTCGTCTTCATTACGAATGCAGACATCAATCAACAATCCGATTCGTGATTAAATTAGTTAATAAACATGATGTCTAGTTTGAAGCATTAAACCGAACAGTTTGGGGAAAGAAGATACCGAACAGGTTGTCTTCTTCAGAGAGTCCGGCGAAACTTGTCGGCTCTGTTTTTGAACCTTCGGCTGAGAGAATCTATCAACAGGCTTAAGGGATTAGATATGAAATTGAACTAGTGAGTATTGATTATCAGTACGTTGGAATGTGCATACCGGTAATTATCGAGTTTCCGGCAATTCCAGAAGTTTTCTGGCGAAGGTAAGATTTTCGATAAACGTTGACTAGGATCGATTCTGATGGAGGAGTTGTGTTAGAGACTGATTAATCACATGATTTAAATAGAAAGAGTCAGAGGAAATACCGTGTGGATGTGACACCCGGTTTTCCGGTGACTTGCAGAATTTTTCCGGCGAGCTGATTCAGATGATCTGGTGGTCCGAAAATGCGAGGAAATTGAAATGGAGTATTGATATGATAGCTCTGAATCGCGAGAATGGTCTGAAGCTTGAGTTATTCAGAACTTTGATGACCTTTCGGTTTCAAAAACCGAAAATGATGAAACTTTAAGTTCAATCAAGTTCAGCTTGATTAGAAACCGTTATACATCGGTTATAAGCTGAATATGCGAATTAAACAACGATTAGACGATTGATTTGCCGATTACCGTTTCTTAGATGGCGCCATCGGTTTTACTGATTTTGTGTATAAAATTCATTTGTGTTCCTAGAGTTAGCAGAAAACACAATGTGGCGGAGTGGTTTAGGGAGTGAGTGTTAAGTTGTTGAAGAGTCTTGGCTGACCCGGGTTCGAGTCCCGGCAGCTTCAAATATTTTTTATTTATTTTATTTTAACTTTTTATCAAATGTAATTTTTATAGTTTAGTTTATTTATTAATTATGTATCGTTTTAACTCAAAATAATCATAAATATTTAATGCAACTTTTATAACTTGGTACTTGATTACAAAACGGAGCGGGTTTTGGAGACCCGATTTTTACAAATGTTACATATCAAACGAAATTTCGGTACCAAGACCATATGCCAATGAGCGGTTCCACACGGTCTTCAGTCGATTATGTTTATATCGCCCTGCACACTTTAAAATGATTGTGAGCCTACCGATACATCATTAATAGAGCTACTTATCGTTTTTCATTTTAGATTCAAAGAGGTTTTGACAGACCACTGATCTTACTATCATTTTCTCTCTTTCTCGCCAGGAAACTCATTTTTGTTTTTCTCTTGTTTTTGTAATTTTCTGATTTGAACTTACTCCCCCTAAAATGAAAAAAAGTAAATTTAAACTTTTAAATAACATCTTTTTGGATTTTCTTCAAGAAAAAATATTCACGAAAACAGATTCCTGATGTTGATTAACTCATGTGTTACCTCGACGCCATTTACTAAAATTAATTTAATCAAAAATGATTTATCAAAAATTTTGATAAATGAGTTGACACGTTGGTAATCGGTGTGGACCAAAACAACATTGACGAGTTTCATATTGAAACGATCACGTGTGAGGTGACATTCAAGATCAATGTGTCTGGACAAGAAGTGTTGTACGAGATTTTAGTAATCTGTAAAGCAGCTTAAATATCAACAAAGATAGGATAGATTAGAAATTTACAAACCGTGATCCTGTAATTTCTACGTGTATTGCCAGGAATCTATGTGCTCTCCCAACTGGATATCCATTCGGTATAGATTTCAAGATCGATTTTGCAGCTACTTCAATTAACCGAGAAATCTCTTCACAGCAACAAGATCAGAAACCTCTGGGTCTGGCTGGTAATAAGCAAGTGAGCATGTGGGAAAGCTTGTACACATCATCTTTGGTTGGACCATACATGATGTCTTCCACATACTCTTGCACCAGCAAAGGCTTCGCCTTTCTCCTTGAGAAGTAGTGTGCAGTTGTTCAATCCATGCCAAGGCATCCGCACACCCGGTTGGTTTGTTCAACAAACACATTTTCTTCAATCACACCGTTGAAAAATATACACTGCACGTTCGTCTCATAGACTTTGAACTCCTTGTGGAAGATTAAGCCATGAATTTTCGAAAAGTTTCAGACGTGCTGCAGGCGCGCACACTTCATTTGAATCTATCATGTGGACCCGATCCAAGCCTAAAACAAACAAATTTTTGGTCGTTTTTCTTCTTGTCGAAGTTC
The DNA here is from genome assembly GCA_947069175.1 of Scalesia atractyloides. Classification (NCBI taxonomy): domain Eukaryota; kingdom Viridiplantae; phylum Streptophyta; class Magnoliopsida; order Asterales; family Asteraceae; genus Scalesia; species Scalesia atractyloides. Next base: position 90,495,952 of record CAMTDV010000016.1, on the reverse strand, counting down.
TTAACTTCATTCATCAAATTTCTTCATTCATCGGACATTATCTTCTTTTTCTCTCCAACATAGGCAACAATTCCTCCTTGAGTTAACGATCTTTTGGAGTCGCATGTCGCCGATCATGTGCCTGGATGCTCCACTATCAACAATCCTATGACTATCAATAGTCCCTCCTGGAACATCCTGCACACTCACTAAAAGATTAGTTGGAGATGGGGACCCAAGCCTTCATTGACTTGGGTCGTCCAGCATCATCGAGAATTTTGATTTCAATCTCCCGATGATTTAAAATTGATTGTGCTCCCCCTGAAACAACTACAGGTTTTGGTTTCCAAATCTGTTTTTGTTTATCATTTTTAACATCTGGTTTAACACACTGTATTTGGACAACATCCGGTTTAAATCCTTTTCAATATCTTTTCATTGTTTCTTTTTCTGTTTCATTTCTCGTTGCTTAACAAGACGCGGGTCATGTTTTGATGAAACAGATTTGGTATGGTAGCTGTTACCACGGGGGCATCAACTTTTGCTTTTCCCTTTGTGAGATACAGACAGTTCTTGACAATGTGTCCATACTCACCACATTCAAAACATGATCTCCGCTCAACAAACCTTGGAGTATCATAATTGTGATAGCTTGATGATGAATTTCGTGATCTTGAGGTACTTGGTCCTACATCACAACAGTTTGTGTGTTGTGTGTAGTTGTTCTGATTGTTTCTTTTCAAAATTTTACTTTGTTTAACAAACTCTGTGTTGGATTTGTTTTCAAAGGATTCAATTTTATCAGCCCCTCGGGATTTCACGAAGTTTAGCTTCAGAATCTTCTTCTTGTTTTGGCTTTGTTTGCCTTTTCGCTTTCCTTGGTTAGCGTGATTTTGCTTTTGTTGATTGTTTTGTGGTTGCAATTTTTTATTCCCGTATTTCTTTCTAACTTCGGATTTTGGGATAGGAGCACACTGAGTTATCACAACTCTTGGGCTTGACTTTCCCAAAAACTTATTAGTAGAATCCTCAAAAACTTTATCAATTAAGGATTGATTGACATTTTTGATTGGGAAATCTTTATCTGGATAGATTTTAGCAGAACCGATCAACGTGTAAAGCAAATTCACGCTTTCACAACTTGCAGATGAAGATTCAATAGACTGGACTGTAGCAGTCACAAACGGTTTTGTGGATGGATCACAAAGAATGTGATTTTCAAGAGGTTTATTGTCCTCTTTTGTTACCGTATCTGACTGCCTAGGTTTGTCCTCACCCGACTCGTCATTCAAACTATCACAATCCTCCACAATGGGAGGACTTTGATCATTCACAAACTTTGAGTCATTGATGTCATCCGATTGACTTTGACTTGAAGATGTGCCATTAGTGAACCCTAGACCAGTTGTAAATTCAGCTAGATCCAATGGAACGGTGGGTTCAAAATGTGACATATCCTCGTCATCTGGCATTTTGGTGTAATTGTGTCTAACCGGAGGGGAACAAGCCTGATAACCAATGCATTTCACATCACCTTTCTTCTTTTGAACATCGATGATGTGATCCAAAACATATCTTGAGTTGGAGTAACTGTCCAACTTGAGTTTGATCGCATCATGCTCACACTTTGCACAGGCTAACTCCTTTTTCATTTCTTCAAGCATGTTAATATAATTGTTAATGGCTGTTTGTTTTCTCAAAACATTCTTTGTTAATTCAGAAACATCTTTCCTTAAGGTTTCAATTGTCGTTTTAAATTCCTTTTCGTTTTTCTTAAGAGCTGTGTTTGCCTCAGTGCACTTTGTCAGATCTACAATCAAACTCTGATGATGTTTCTTCATGTGATCAAATTTACCTTCAAGTTCTAAATATTTTCCTTTTAAAACTATACATCCAAAACACTTAGACAAGATAGGTTTATCAAAACTTACCTGACTGGATTGGCAATCTAAACGAGCCATGAATGCTGCACGAAGAGTGGAAGATCCAACTGTTGAGAGATGCTTGGAAAACTCATTAGATGACCCTTCAGTTTCATTCTCCAAAGCTACTTCGTTGCTATCTGTCAATTCAGTTTCTGTAATCACATCATCTACCTCAGCATCAACATCTTCAGATCGATCTTCACTTGAAGTCGATTCTGCTTCATCTGAACTGCTGCCATCCCATGAACTGTCATCATTTCTGGAAGATTCTCCATCGCTATCATTCTTTGCAATTTCGGCATAGTATGCAGTGCCTCCTCCACGACTGTTTCCCAATTGAACAGACCAATCACAACGTTCATCTACCTGAACAACCAAAGCTTGGTTGGAATTGTTTACGGGAACCATTGCTCTTTCACTGTTAGCGCCTTGATTTCTGTTGAAAGGATATTGATTCCCTTGCTGTGGAGGCTTCGTGCATTCTCTTTTAAAATGCCCCTTCCCTCTGCAGTTGAAACAGGTAACCTTCCTTTTGTCAAAACCATATGGAGTATCCTTGTTGCTCTCCGATTAATTCTTCCCGTTTTCTCCATAAAATCTTTTGCCCTTCTCACTGCACTTCCAAACACCCATTTGATATCGATCAACTCCATCTCCTCCTTATCAATTTGTGCATTGTCTTCACTAGTTAGATTGATGTTGCAATTTGTTCAGCTATCAATCCGCAATAAGAACTCACCAAAGTGTTTAGAAGTTCCATGTGTTCTTTGGCAACTTTCACACTTACCTTAGATAGGCTTGATGTATCAAGTCTGACGGTGTTAGGGTTTGAAGGTGAAATGTAATAAAAGCTTGTTGAACGCAAAATAGTTTGAGGAGAAAGCTTTGGATCAAGCCTTGTGTGGAATTTGTGATGCAAAATCTCGTGGTCGAGGAAGAAAGGCTTTTGGATCAAAGTCTTGGTGTGGAACTTGTGATGCAAAATCTTATGGTTGAGGAAGAAAGGCTTTTGGATCAAAATCTTGGCCATAGGTTTGAGTAGATTGATCTGGTTTAGGTGGTGGTAGAAACGGGTTTGCATTCGATACATAAGCTGTTTGAAGCTTCGGTTGCTGACTTGTACTTGCACCTGTGTTAATGCCTCCAAAATACATCTCTGGGTTCTGTGGAACTAGAATTCATTTTGCTTTACGAATTTCTTCTTCATTTTTGTTCTCAAGTTTCTCACAAACTCGTAAATGTTGATTACATCCAAAACACTGGTATGCTTCAGCAACTCAATGAATTGACTCCACTTAGGTGGCAAAGCCTCATCAAATCGCATAACAATCTCCGATTGTGATGCGTTAACCCTGTATGAATGCATCTCACTAAGCAAATGATAGAACCGAGATAGCCATGTCGTTTAATGTTTCATTCTCCATGAATAGAAATCCTTCAAACTCTTTTTTTAAAAGATCATATCAGATCTTTCTTGTCGCTGCATTTCCTTCCCCTCTTGATTCCAGAGTGTCCCACAAAATCTTCGTAGATGTGAAAAACATAAATTGATGATAAATATCCTTGTGAAGAGCTTGTGTAAGGATAGCAAAGGCTTTCTTCTCTAGATCATAAGCCCTTTTATCATTCTCATCCAATCCAGATAAAGAGGTCGAACTTGATACTGCTTCTTCGAGAGATTCTTTGAATGGAGTAGTAAAACACGTCCACAACTCGGTATTCTGACCAAGAACATACATATGAAAACGACTTTTCCATGATGGATAATCGTTCATGTGATTTAACTTGGTGGACGATTGATGCTTCCTGTCTCACTCTCGCTAATGAGAAGATTTTGAACGCTTTGATTTTGATTTGTAACACATGCCCATTGATTAGCGGTAATCATGACTGTTTGTTAAGGCATTAAGGATTTTACCCATGAGGTTACGGAGCAAGTTTGTGATGGATCTTGGCTTGTACTTGGACTACTACCCCAATCCAATGATTTAAACCCATATTAATTGTTTGATTACAAATATTTGTTTGGGAACTCAAAATTGGCAAGTTTACAATGAATAAATAGCTTCTGTGAACAATGTTACAACCCACGAAGAAATATGTGGTCCACGAAAAGCTTTTATGGATGAATTGGGTTTCGCATATAGGCCACTAAATATTGGTTTTCACGTATCTTGTCACCAAGAATACGTGTCATGAACACTTATACAAAAAAAATCATTTTCAAAAAGTTAAATGTTGGCTACGAACAATAGTGTGAACACATACTTTATCAAAAAAAAAATAACTTTATCCACGAAGAATGTGTGGAACTTTTGTGACCAGGTGGTTTTTCGTAAGTAGTGAAATATGAATATTTTTAAATGGATGTTATCTTTCGTTGCAAACAAAGGTTCTTCGTGAAATCTTTATGTCCACGAACAATATGTTTTACGTGAGATGGTTCTTTGTAGGTGTTGGATTTTACGTGAAATAGTTGGTGAGCTTTTTCTATTTTAAACAGAATCTTGTTTCTGAAATAGAGAAAGTGAAAAGCTAAGCTGGTTATTTAGGAAAGGTTAAAAACAATTATTTTATAATTCACTTTTAAGTCGACTTTTAAGTTTACCCTTGCACTCAAAGAATATTCCAGTCACTTTTCCGGCAAAAACACTTCCCGAAAAGATGGCGAACAAGATTTTTGCTAGAAATTTTTAACAAAAACCGTATTTTAACATGTCTCAATGGGTTCTAACAAGGTTTTTATAAAAATTTTCTGCAAACAACCAGTTTTTACCAAGTTTTAGACCATTTTTTCTTTCTAAAACTTCCCCTCAAAACTCACCAAAATGCTTGGTTTTCAAAAGGAAGAGAGCCAAAGCTCTGATTCCACTTGTAGGTCCACTTGGAGGATCAAGATTAACCTACTTCCTTGTTGTCTAACACACACACGAGTGTGGAGTCCAAGTGTGTATGCAAACCAAAAGCAAGAGCACAACCAATATAACAAAATATATAACTTCAAAGATTCACTATATTGATTTGTAGAGAGACCCAGTACATAGACTCTTAACAAACTACTTATCTCTCACTCTGCACTCTTACAGAACCCAAATAACATATGTGGGTATTTATAGGCAAGACCCAGCTAACACACACGAAGAATAGGCATGCCCACGAAGAACAGGCCAAGCCCACGAAGAATGAGGTTCTTCGTGGCCTGACCCACGAACAACCAACAAGCCCCACGAAGAATTTGGTTCTTCGTCACTTTCATATGATGCATGGGTTCTTCGTCCATATTAAATACATAAATGACAGTCTTCGTTGACTTCATTAAACAATGGTTCTTCGTGAGGTTAGTATTAAAACATTATAACAATGTTCATTACGAGCAATGTTCTTCGTGGAAACATTATAAGAATGTTCAATGTATATTGTAAGTGACATCATCATGATGATGTCATGGTGATGTCAGCTCGGTGTTCTTCGATTTCGTATCGCAAATGGCCGGGTCGTATGACGGAGGAAATGTCGTTGACTTCGGTCTCGAACCGAACTGAGTCGAAGCCCGCATCCACACAAATATGCATCAACACGAGCTCTTCTAAAAGTCAAACGTTTTCACACGCATTTGTAAAATTTTTTGTTTGCATACGTTTATAAAATGTTTTTACGTATGGGTCTCCATGTAAAATTGTTTTTTTGCGTACGTGAAGAATGTAAATGCTTTGTTTTACATACAGTAAAAAATGTTTTCACATTGCTAATTTTTTTATTTTTACCTAGTTTGTAAATGTTTTTACGTACGGTGTCGAATGTAAAAAAATTCAAGTTTGAAATTCTAAACATTTTTTTAATTTTGAAATGCCGAACATTGTTTTTAATTCGTTTTTTTTGTTTTGTTGAAGTTTACGATTGATGCAAACGATAACTTATGTGTTTTTGTATGTTTTTGTGGTTTTTTACGAACCTGTAAATGATACCTACGTAAGATAGGCACCCGTGTTGATCTCGAGACGGTTAAGAACGACTTGGCTTTATTATTTTGTTTTTACATTTTTTGGGGATTTACGTCACATGTGTAAATTTATTTTAAAATTTCCTTGATTTATGACAATATAAATATTTAAGTTAATGTAAATATTTTGTTATATAGGTATATTTATTTATTTAAAAACTTTTGCTAAGTTTCTTATATTTTTTTTTATCTAAACTTAGTTGTTTTTTTTGTTATTTATTTATAAAAAGATACATAGATGAAGTTTTTTTGAGTTATTTTATGTCTAACCTTTAGTTAAATAATAATAATAATAATGTATTTTTAGTTTTTTTATGTAGAATTTAAAACATTAGTTAACAAAAATGTTTTTTACTCCTTATAGTACAATATATTATTTTTAAATAAAAAGGTAAGACCCCACGTACTTTGATCATCAAACAAATCTCAACCTTATATTAATAAGAGATTAAAGGCTATGATAGGTTCTTATGGTTCTCTCAACTAACGTAGTTCTCATTTACCCAATCCATTTATATATATATATATATAGGAATCGGTTCAAATGAAAACCATCATCCCCAGTTGCGAGAAACAACTCTACAACAATCAGATCATGTCACCTATACACTATTATTTTAAAGCTTAAAGGTTATTTTAATAATTTACTCAAAATGTCATGTATTCTCTCTCTCTCTTTAAAGTCTTATCAGACTTTTCCATCTATCAAAATGTCATACTACTTTCTCTCTGTGTCTTAAAATCTAAAAAAATTGTTTTTTTGGTAAAACAATCTATTATACATAATATTAATATGCTATATCGGTGCTTCTTCCTGATTGATCAATTTGACTTTCTTTTTCCATAGCAAAATTTGTTAAGTTGCAACTTTTAATTAGTTATTATTGGTATTGTGCAGTAAAAAATGTAGGTTAGTTTGATATGGTTGGTTTTGGTGTGAAGAAAAATAAATAAATAATTTTTTTCTTTTACTTTTCATTTTTATACTCCACACTATATACTATACATGTGATACAAGCTTTTAATGATTTTACTAATTTGGTTATTTTTAATACGTTTGTTAGCTTTCTTAAAGAAAAAAACGAATACGTAGATTGCTTAATTTTTCGATATTGTATACATACGAGAGTCGGGCCGATACCGTGACAAACCGAATCGAATTCCCGCCACGGAGCGCGGGTAATCCCACTAGTTTTTTGTAAAAAATTTTAAAAACGTAAAAAAATTTGGCGTAAAAAATGTTTTAAAAACGGGTCGTAAAAAAAGTTTTTATACCGTCGCGTAAAAAATTTTATATCGGCACGTAAAAAAAGTTTAAAAACGCCCTAAAAAAGTTTAAAGCCGGGAGTAAAAAAAGTTCAAAACCAGCGCGCATAAAAAGTTTAAAACCGACGCGTAAAAAAAGTTTAAAGCCGGGGCGCAAAAAGAGCTTAAAACCGGGGCGTAAAAAAGTCTAAAACCACGCGTAAAAAAGTTAAAAACCGCGTGTAAAAAAAGTTTTAACTAGTGCGTAAAAAGTTCTAAACCGGCGCGTAAAAAGGTTTAAAACCGCGCGCAAAAAAACTTAAAACCGGCACGCAAAATAAGTTTTTAAACCGCACGTTAAAAAAGTTTAAAACCACGAGTAAAAAAGTTTAAAACCGGAGCGTAAAAAAGTTTAAAACCGTGCGTAAAACAAAGCTAAAAACGCGTGTAAAAAAATTAACTGAGAATTAAAATTCATGTTTAAAACAAAATTAATAATTCATGTTTAAAAAAATTAACTGAGAATTAAAATAAAAAATATATGAGAATTAAAAGAAAATCAATACTGCATGTTTAAATTTTTTTAAAAACAATCTTATTAAAACAAAATCAATAATCATACCAATCATTAAAGCTATAGTAAAAAGACCAATATGCCCCTTTTTTACTAAAAAACAAAATGTCATTAATAAAAATAAAATCATTACATTGTTTTATTTTCTTTTAATTTTGTTCATCAAAACCAAATTGATCAATGGCTAATATTGGATCATACGGTTCTCACAACATAAGGGTAGGATCATGTGAGAAGCACTAGGCTAATTGAGAAATTTGAGAAGCATCCTGGACCACACATTTTTTCTAAGCTTTTCGTAATATATACATATGTATAGTTTAAAATTGACTATATACATATGTGTATAATTCAATATACACATATGTATATAGTATATTTTAAACTATACATATGTGTATATTACGAAAAGCTTAGGGAAATGTGTGGTCCAGAATGCTTCTCAAGTTTCTTAAATAGTGTGGACTTCTCTTAGGATCCATACCCTATATATATATATATCCCATCACTACCCAAACTAATTTAAAATATTACGGCACATATGAATCACCCCAAAATAATTTAAAAATGGAAAAGTGAGGACTATGTACTCACTTTGGTTGATGATAATGTGCTTAATCGTGCTTGGAGAACTCAGATATTTCATAATAATTTGGATCATTATATAGTTAGCATAGATTATGGTTTAAACGGAAGATTGGATAGAATGTGGTTTACAACCAAACGAGCGAAGGATCGCGTGTGATATGGTTTGTTAAACATTCTGATTCGGAAGTGCTTTGAAAGGTTTTGACTCGTTACGACTTGTAAAAATGGTTTACGCCTTTTTAACATGTCGTATGCGTAAATACGGGTCCGGATGTTCGAATGGGTCGTATGACAAGTCCGACATGTCAAAATATATTTTATGATGTTAATCGAACTGATTTGGTGTCAAAACTTTTGGTTTTAATACTTAAAAGTCTATATGCCGCAAAATGCACAAAGCTGCGTTTTGACTTTTTATAATTTAAGTTTGACTCGTCATTTAACTCACTTAAACGTAATGATCACGGGATATAATTGTAGAGAAATATACCCTATAATGACCACATAGGAAAAATTAATTGAACTTTGACTTGACCAAAATGGTCAGAAGTGAAAGTCAAAGCAAAAGTTAAACTGCTTGACTTTTGGGCGAATACTAACTACAAAACAAAAATTAGCACGAAAGAGAACTTACTAGTTCTAGAAAGGAAGTTTGAATTCATAAGGTGAGGCTGCTATACAACAGAAGCACGTTCAAGAGTGTTTTGAAGGAGATGATAAAAGAATGGTGTGAATAAAACTCAAGAACATGTGCATGTTTATACTAATTGAGCATCAAGGAGAACTTGACAAGTGTTAGCTGAGGTGTTTAGAGTTTGCTTAGTGTCCCAACATGTGTTTGAAGGAGATTAAAAGTGGCAAAATCCATGCAAAGTGGCATACTTGGAGAACAAGGCTTGCTGCCAACACTATTCTTCACACTAGGCACGCCTTACGGACCATAAGAGGTAATGACTTATGATCCGTAAGGCACTCCGACGTGCAAAATTTTGTGTTTCGAGAGTTTTGGCCCCTAGACTTGTATGATCAGTTTTTTTTGACAATTTAAACCCTTCTAACCTATTATTTAAGTTATGTGAAGAGTATTAAGGTATGTATAACTTGGATTTTCTTCCAGAAATGTTATGAATATCGTTTTGCTTGATGGTACGATAACAAAACATGTAAATAAGAAATAGAATTTTATTAAGTACGAAAATGATTAAAGTTATACAAATCTTGAAAATTTGCTATGGTTACAGTCCCCATTGATCAATACGACAACAATGATCAAGGCCAAGCCAAGCGATTGACGACTGAGATTTGTCGTCATGATGTTGTTCAATTTTTTGAGGCAGATCTTCAGTTCATTTATCTAATTGTGGTTTGGCTCCACGAGAGGTCCATTATTCGGTGATGATTGTGGGTATTGGCCAAGTTGTGACGTGGTTTATGATGGGTATGAACTATGGTGGCGGTGGTGGTGGTGAAAAGATGAAAGGCAATGATCGAAGATATATAAGGGTATTATTACAGAAATACCCCCGGCTCTAATAGTCAAACAAATATTGACTTGACAGAGGGGGTAGATTGATGAGATTTAGAAAGACTGGGGACTCGAAGTGACTTTTTTAGAAATAGGGACTCAAAGTGTCAATAGCTCCATACTATAGGGACTCAGACATCATTTTACTCTTATACAATATAACCAAAACTAGAAAACACTTGGAGATGGAAAAAAACCAATAAGAGCTTACAAAATCAAACTAGGCAAAAAACACGTTCGACCAATCCAAATTAGTCTTATACTTCGATCGTTTTTTACCCAAAGAAAGTTGTTCGACTTAATTTCCTGATGAGGAGCGGATCAAAGAGTTAGTGAACTCTTACGTTGATCAACTTGAGTAGGGGTAACTGGGCATAAAGTGTCGAAACCTTAAACGAGCATAACTTGGGCTACTATTGGAGCTACGAGGCGCACAAGCAACGAATATAGATTATATCGAATAACTTTCTTGATTTGAGGCCTTGATTTCATGGCAAACTACCTCAGATGGTTTGACCTAACTGCCAGACCCGATTTCCTTGATTTGGCTCTTTGATTTAAATTTGTCAATCAAGATTTTCCCTTAATTTCGTCAAATTTCAGCACTTTCTTTTTTAACCTAAAAATTGAATCAATTTACGCGTCTATTTACATCCTTAATTTCAGTATTTCTTTTTTTATTTGTAATTTTGAAAATTTAACAAACATACAAAATTTTGAATCTCATTATAAGGGCACCTCTTCCAACGTCTAAAAAATTCACATATTACAATTTTCATATAAGAATTATTATGTTGTTATTTTTATTGCTTATGCTCAACGTCTAAAAAATCCACCATATTTGTTAACAATATCAGTTTATTGTTGAAGATTAGATTGTTTCTTGATTTTCAATTATTTTTATTGCTTCCGCTCTGCGTCATTTCCTCCATCATATTTGTTAATGATAACGATTTATTTTCTGGGGTTATGATACAAATAGGAAGTTTCTATCACTATGAATGATATAAAGTAATCTAGTCTATCTATTTAGTAATCAAGGGTTAAGATTAAATGAATTAAATTGAATCAAAAAGTGGAGGCGTGTGAGTTTTTGCAAGGGCAGTCTAGTCAATCCAAGGTAATAGTTTCTCTCTCCTCCAATTTCCCCTCATTTTTTAAACGTTAATAACTATTTCATACGACATTATTTTTTTATAAAAATTGCACAAAAAACGAGCGTTTTTTATCTTTAAAACGAGTATACTATTGCTATATTTCGAAAAAATAATTTTCGAAAACCTAGTTGCGTAATACGCAATGAAAAAAGCCCAAAAAAAGATAGTTTAAAAACGCAACGAACCAAAACAGTGTACAATAAAACCAGCGATCTGTAAAAAAACGCAGCAATCTGTAAACAGTTAAAAACGCAACTGTTATTGACAGGAAAAAACTACAGTTGTTGCTAACAGTAAAAAACGCAGCGATCTGTAAACAGTAAAGAACGAAACGAACAACATCTGTAAAACGCAACTATCACTGACAGTTAGAAAATGCAGCGAACCAACATCTGTAAAATGCAGCGATATCTGTAAACAGTTAAAAACCAGCAACACAAGGACCCGGGTTTTCGAACTGCATTCGTGTCCGCAGGATGTGCGGGTGCACACGAGTTCGACTAAATTCCGGTTCCAATTTCACCCCCTGCGCACCCGCTGCGTAGGACTTATGGTAAAACATTCATAAAGTTATGTTGGTTAGGCAAATGTTTCACCTTATAAATAACCTTATACTTTGTCTCCACACCAATGTGGGACAAGTGGTTTACATTTTAGACATTCATTCAAATACACTTAATTTCCAACATTATTATCATTATAGTTTCATTTCAAGTTTAACAAACCATCATAAAACACAATGGACTAAAAAAAATGTTTTTTTTTCTCTAAAAAGCAATGAATTAAAACACAAAATAAAGTTAATTTCTAAAACATAATTGACTAAAAATATAAAAGAAATTGTACTTTCTAAAACGCAATGGACTAAAATCACAAAAGAAAGGTATCTTTTGTAAAACGCAATTAACAAAAAATGTGTTTTTTTATTATTTTGTAAAACGCAATGGAGAAAAAACACTCAAAAAGTGTTTTTTTCATTCTTTTGTAAAACGCAATAAAAAACACACAAAAAGTGTGTTTTTCATTATTTTGTAAAACACAATGATAAAAAACTATATTTTTTCATTATTTTGTAAAAACGCAATGGACCAAAAAGCACCCAAAAGTGTGTTTTTTCATTCTTTTGTAAAACGCAATGGACAAAAACTAAGTTTTTTCATTATTTGGTAAAACACAATGGACAAAAAACACCAAAAAAATATGTTTTTTCATTCTTTTGTAAAACACAATTTTAAAAGAAAGTCTAAACTGAAAGGTATTTTGCAATTTTCTTTGAGACATTTTGTCAAACACCTGGTGTGCAACTTTTTATTAATGATTTCTCAATGAAATTGGAACTAATGATGTTGCCCGAACGCATGAATACATCAAGAGAAATAGTAGAAGCAGAGATGTCTTCACTTTGAATACAAAATGTTGGAGAAATTTGAGAAGAGGAGTACCTTTTTTAACAGAAATCTCATGTTCCATCGCATCATGTTAAATTGAAAAAAACGAAAAATTATAGAAACATAAATTCGGTTTTCTTCAAAGAAATCGAAGAACACTTGATTGAGTGTTCGAAACTTTCATTGATGAAGAAAATCGCACTGTGATGTAGTAATTCTAGAGAGACAAAAGGAATGAAATGTTGAAGATGGTGGGTTTTGAGAATCCGGGTTTTGAAGATACAAAGAAAAGAAATAGAAATAATAGATAAAAGGAGATTGACTAAAATACCATTCCCACTTGTATTTCTACTTTTCCAAATGGATGGCTAAGATTATTCCCAAAACATACTTCCTATTTGATCATCTCCCTTATTTTCTGATGATTAGATTGTTTTTTTAACGATAAATTTGGATCACAGAGTATCATCATGTCACATGTGGAACCACCAAATCATATTCATCTTCATTAGACAATAATGCATATACACAAATTTAGACGGTAAAACCAATAAATCTGGGAAAAACTCTCTTATGGAAATCGAACCCAATACCTAATAGTTCTCAAGCCTTATCTCATTCTTTAAGACTCCACTAGGCTATAATGCCAAGGGCAATTAGATTGTTTCTTTGATTTCCAAATCATCCAACATGTAGTGATTAGCACGGAATGCAGCATCGCCTTTTTCACCTTGTTCTCTTTAGTTGTTTTGTGAGAATCAAGCGGTCTTGTACATGAAAATAAAAAATAGGTCTTCAAACATGCTCTAATGAAACTTTGAATTAGTTTCTCCATCCATTAAATACATTAAGTGAGCCCCCACTCATACGCATTATTGTTTGTTGTGCGACCCCTTTTTTCTTCTTTGTTTCATTGTTTTTCAAAATTGTTGTTCCGCAAAAACTAGATGGATCGATGGTTTGGTTGGATATCATTTTCGTAGGTTTTATTAGTTGAATGGCTGAATATCTCTCATTCAGTGAACTCAAGATTTCAGCATTACCACCTCCGATTTGATAACTTCATACCACAAAAAGACTAGCCTCGTAGGTGAGAGAGCCCATTTGGTATATAAACCCCACATTGATCGCCCATACAATCGATGTGGGACAAGTCCCATACCTTACAATGGTTTCGGTCCATAACAGCTAGTTATTTAGTAGAAAAAATCATGAGTAAGAAACTCTATTAGTGGTAGCCACTCCGTTGATAACCAAATTATCATCTATGCTGTTGCTAGTATCAATTACTACTAATCGTACTTTCCAATGATAGATCAGTTAACGAGACTCCCACCAGGGATTCTACCCCTTGGACCCCGCTTGAGGCATTGCCCATGAACCCCTACGAGGGGCTTTACCCCTTGAAACCCTTGCCAAGGGGGCGCTGCCCCCCTTGAACCCAATGTTCGTTGGTGAATAAATAAAAGTAATCATAAACATGTATGTACTTTACACCTAATTACTCGTATCAATATTTGTACTTATTTTCTATGGTCCTAAATAAATCCACTTATACTAAAATGATCATGACGACACAGAATTTCCAACAATTTTTCCTGAGATTTCGAAGGCACAAATGGTGTTAACCAAATCCCTTATTCATATACTTTAACTGTGTATACAGTACATCAAAGAATGACAACTACTCACAAACATATATTAACAAACAAATAAGTTACAGAAATTTTGAGCGCTTGCATTCAATAGGAAGACCATCGGGGAAGCGTGTGATGTCATTGCAATAGTTGTAAATCATGTATTTACTCTGCACCCACCGAAGCCTGTTCCGTCCTGCTGCATCAAGTCCTTGAGTACTCCATGCCTTGTTATTCTCAGAGGTTGTGGACTTTTGGTTAGGACCAATAATGTTTGCATCAGCATTAAACATCCTGTAGGAAGCAGTGAAAGGTGCTTTTGTCCAGTCAGTCTTCACACGTCCACCTTGGGTTGCCCAGTCATCTGCATTCCACAGGCTTCCATACACTCTCATGGGTTGGCTCTTAGGATATGGGACTCCATAAGCTTCATGTTATTGAACACCCTTATTGAATATTGTCTATCATGAATCTGCAGGAACCAAGAAACTTATGATCAGTGCTTGTTGCAAAGTAAGTAAACAACTATTCGTGATGACCGAACGATCGACTCTACAAAAAGAAAAAGGGAAAAAGTTGAGAAAGGTACATGATTCTTTGAGAGTTCCATATAATAGTGTAGGTATGGAAGGCTGCAGTCGGGTCGAACCAGAGGTGGAACTGCTGTTCTTTGTCACCTTTCCCTTGTGCATATACATTGGTGTGGATTGTATATGGATTCCCAGATGAATTACCCAAGAACTCAAAGTCAATCTCATCATGTCCAGCACCTTGTGATGATAACTGATCATGGATATCAAAACCATGGTGTTTGTTAGATAATCACTCACAAAGCTAAGATCATGTTAGAAAACTGGACATTTTGGACCAAAATAAACGGTCCCATGATTAGGGTCCGATTTGAGAATGAAGTCATAAGAGTCTCAAGTTTCTGTCCCCCGGCTTTCAGTCGCAAAACTCATAAAAACTAATTAATAAATATTGAAATACAAATACTACTGATAAACTGGTTGCAAATATACTTATGATTTTAAAATAAAATAAAATTTTAAAACTAAAATACGGTCGTAAATCAGTTATGAACTAGTGGCACTTACATAAAAGGTTGTGACTGTGCCAGCAGAGTTGCCAGGGACTAGCTTCAGTTGCATATCAAACCTTCCAAAGAGGTACTTATGCTTGGACTGGAAACCAGAACCCGAATATCTGTCAAGCGAAAGTGAGAGATCCTGACCACCGTTAAATATTTTAGAGCGTTCGTTGCCAAAAGTTATGTCCATATCGTCATAGAAGTTTCCTGCTAAAGCGGCTGCTGCTAGACATGCCATGACCACAAAAGCTATAAAACTTTTATAGCTCGAATAACTTGACCCTTTCATTGTTTAATCTTTTTCCTTAATATCAGATATATATATATATATATCATATATGTGATGGCAGTTAGTTTTTCCTGAGGCTGCTATATATAGTTGTGGCTTAGTTGACAATTTGGTAGAGGAAGCATCGTAGGTAATAAGTATGGAAGCAAAGTTTTGGACGCAAAGGGTGACCACCCATTGAATTAACAAAAAATATATATTTAGTTGCAATGAAGCAGCTGTGTTGTAATGTTGACATGCATTCAACTCTATGCGGCCTCCCTTGGATTGCAAATATTGGGTGCAGGAAAGGGGTGAAACTGGACAGGACTTGTCTGGTTTAGGTAAAAGCTTGTTCGGGGGAACACTTTAAACACACGTTCTTTTGTACCAAATTGTTACTTTTTTATGCACTAGATAGTTTAGGGTCAATGGAGTGGTTACCTGTTTGGAATAAATAAACTCATCATTCATTCAATTACACAGTGTCACGTCAATTCATCTTTTTTGTTTACATAATGCTCAAAAACGTTGGCGGTGGTTTACCTATCCTGGATTAGTTAACTATTATTTTTATTTTTAATTTTTTTAAAGTTTGTGTTAAGATAAAAAAAATAAAACATCAAACTTATAAATAAATAAAAAAACCATTACATTAAAATCTAACTAAAAAAAAAACATAATAAAACAACGCAACAACTAAAAAACTAAAAATTACAAGGCCAATCATATTTTTTTGGCGATCTCGTGTTTTCGTGCGAGTGTGATTTCCAACATTGAAGGGTGAATTGTCGTGAGGCCGGTTAAACATCTCCAAGTCCTTGTCGAACACAATTGCTCGCATCGCCTAACGTTGCTCTTCCGCCACGGACATGTATGTTGCCTCTCGATGCTTTTTAAATCCATCAATTCTTTTTTCATGGCCTTATATTCTTCGAATTTACCGGTTATATCTCTTGGATCTTCGTTTGTTGAAGATGGTCCTTTGTCCTTTTTCTCCTTTCTCTTTTGTCTTCTTGGCGAGGGATCCACGTTCATGTCGGGGTCGTGAATTCGGCACTAGGTGTATCCACTTGATAATTTCCCGAATCCGACGACTTAATTTTTTTGACTCGAGCCGGAGCTATCTTCACCCAACAACGGTACCGGCGACCATTTTTCATTTGTTCTAACGACCTTCCATGCCTCAACATGAGGAAAGTCATGTTTTTTTTTTTGCTTTTGTAATCCTTAAGCACTTGCTTCATTACAAAAGCATCGTCACTCCCGCTAGGACGTAAACGCTCCTAAAATAATAAATTATGATAAAAATTAATAAACCGTCTAAAAATAATATAGTTTACCGCTTGATGATAAAAATCGTTGAATGGGTTCAACTTTGTTTGCATGGGCGTCCATTTCGATCGAACTTGATGATGGTTTCAGTTACTTCCTCTAACCGTTCGATTGAAGTGCTTAAGAACTTGGTTCCAAAAACCTTCCGACCTTTGTTGATTGCATTTTCTTTTGTTTAAAGTGCAATGAACCCAAGCCTTTGCCAACGCCTCTTCTTGTTTAGGCGTCCATTTTTCACGTTTCGCTTTAGTCTTCTTCCATTTCGGATCGTTTGCGCTTCATTTTGGTTCACAAGATTGTCTTCTACGACAACATCTTCGTCCTCATCATTGTCTTGCTCTTGAGTATCGGGCACGAATTCTTATTCAGAGTCATCTTCTATATCTCGGTGATTGTGTGGGTGGGCTTGGAAAACCAAACGGGTCAAAAGAGTTTTGGGCGTCAAGGGGATAATCGTAAACACCGGTTGCAACCAACGTCGGACCGTGTGGATAATAGTTTTGGGGTGGAAAATTTTGGTGGGGTTGGGTATTGTAAGCGAAATTCGATTGCATGGTTTGGTTAAAAAAATGAAGGTTGGGTTTGTGTAGCAAAGCCAAGTTGGGATGAAACGGCGCACTTGAACCACCCGAACCACCACGTTTATTTTGCGCCCTCACCTTCGATTCTGACCCTAAATATTTTTTCTTCAATAGGTTGAATGGTTAGTTTAAATAAGAAAGTTATAGTTTTTTTAATTAATTCAAACGGCTATATAGCCGTTACCCTCAACCCCAACGGTCAAATTATACCTTTCCCTCTTCAGCAAACCATCATCGCTTACCAACCTTTACCGATCGGTAAACCCCATCGGTTTTACCGATCGATAATCACATTTGCCGATGGGTTTACCTACCACACCGTTCACCCTTAGTTAATTTTAAATATTTATAAAACATGAAAATAAATATTTTGATGAAAAAGGTAATACGCCTAAATTGACAAAAATTGTGAACCCAATCGAACGGTATTTATTATTTTTTTTAAATGATAACTAATTAATACCTAAGAGAAACTTCACCGAACTTTTTCCTTTTATTCTATTAAAGTCACTTATATATTCTTTTTTTAGAGTCATTAAACTTTAATTTAATGTTTCAATTAAAAAGATTAATTAATTTTATGGCCGCCGCTTGCAACGCATAGTCAAATATTTCTCAATAATTAAATCAAAATACTAGGATAGTTTTTCTAGAAGAAAAAAAACAAAGGAATAGTAAGACTGTATTTTTGAGCTGAGGGCAAAACTTTAATTCGTCAGGAATAATGCGCGAGTGCTAGCGAATAAAAATTACATCGAGTCAATAAATTAAAAAAAAATACTACCATAGGTTTGCTTAAAAAATAAAATAATTGCAACACTGTAATTTTGAACTTTGGGAAATCATAATTTTGACTGGGGTAAAATCGTAATCTATCAAAAGCTACAACGATGACAAGATTGCAATTTTGAACTAAAGGTTAAAGCAGAATTCGTTAAAAGCTAAAACAATGGCAAGATTGTAATTTTAAACTGGGGGCAAAATCGTAATTCTAAACTCGAGATAAATCGTAATATGTTCTTGGCCAATGTTCCCTGACATGGCCTTTGAATTTATATAAGAAAACAATTTGTGAACTGCATTAACTGTTATTTGGTACACTTTTAACTTATAGTTACATGCTGTAATATTATTGTTTTTAATCAATTTATTTATATTTTTAAACCTTAAATTTAATAAAGTTATTAAATGATCTCTGAACTCTAATATTATTTTATAAATGATTTACGTATATCCGTGATTTTTAATAGAGTTATCACATGTCCTTTAAAGTTTAATAAAGTTAATTATTTTTAATAAATATTGAAGAAACCCTATATCAACTACACCGGAATCTAAGTAGATCTATGGAATGGGCTCTGCATAATAGGGTTAACCCTTCGTTTGGTTTCACAATGAATGATGAATTAAATAGTACTCCGGCTGATCCTGCAAAATAGAACACCGTTAGCTCGCCAAGGGGAGAAGGGGGATTCTCTCTGTGACCATCCTCCGGCGTAAGAATAAGTACAGGTAGTCGGAAGTAAAGTATTGTAAGAGAGAGAGAGTAGTTGAGAGTGATACCTTTCCTTGAACTCCAAGTTACTTATTTATAGCCGGTGTTTGGCGCCAACAGGAGAGATTGTTAACTTTAACGGAATCTTCTGCTATTCCGTTAATGTTTGTTGGCAATCCGTTAGTGCACACGGATCGTGAGCTCATTAGCGGTTAGGTAGGTGCCACGTGTCAACATGAGATCACTACATTTTATAAATGTGAGCATGCCATCACCGTGATCTTCCTTAGTCGTCCAGATGCTGCCATGTGCAATTGGTTATAACCGAAAAGATGCTTGCACGATTGGGTGTTAATGGCTTCTAGAAGGTTTCACAGCTGTTACCCATCTGTTATTCGCCACGTGTACATTCTGTTACAACAGAAAAGATTCCCTTTGCTTCTGCACCAAGTCAAAGATTTTGCTAAGAGAAAGTTTCTCAGGATTAACTGTTTCCTTGCGCGAGAAGCGCAAGTTAGTTAACTGATCTTCTTTCTTCTCCTTGCTGCTTAGCGCAACGTTTGGTGGATACTTGCTTTGATATAAATATCCGCGCAAGGTTTGTGCATGAAGCATTATCAAACGAGGTTGTTTCAAGGTTAACTTTAAACCTTGCGCGAGCCCGCAAGGTAGTTAAATGAAGCATTATCAAACGAGATTGTTCAAGGTTAACTTTGAACCTTGCGCGAGCCCGCGCAAGGTAGTTAAATGAAGCATTTATCCAAAGAGAATGCTTAGGCTTTTAACTTTGAACCTTGCGCGAGCCCGCGCAAGGTAGTTATATGATCCTTTCCTCTCTTGGATATTTGGCGCAGAGTTCTAATAAATCTTATTTTGGCAAAGAAGTCTGCGCGCAGTTTCTTTAGAAGTTATTAATGGGTATGGTTTCCTTGATTGGCGCAAGGTTTTTGGGACCATAGCCCTTCAAGTCCCCTCAGTCCAGTGTTGCTCCTATGTAAGAATAAAAAGTAGGTGGAGCACTGGAATTAAGATAAATGTGCTGCGCTAGGTAAGTACTAGCTTTTTGTTGTTTTATGCATCTTGGTGACGTGTCGTAAGTGAATTTTGAAAAAGTATTTGAATTTCAAATATACTTAGACACGTGTCACTTATCCGGATGGTGTAGTTGGTGAAGATGCACGTTCTTGAGACGTGTTGGTACTGTTGACAGGCTGTCAAGAGTACATGTCTTACGGTATTTAATGTTATTTCGGCGACACTAGCGCGCGTGGGGCGGTTACTATTCCCCACTCGCCCCTGCAGTTACTTGGGGATACGTGACTGTCGCAAAAGTCGCTGCAGTCAAATCGTGCATTAATTGCGATTAGTATATAAAGGGATCAACGATCCCATTTGCTTCCTCACCAGATTACATCTTGAGAGAAAAACTTGTGTTCATATATTCCGGCGACCTTCAAAGTTTTCTGAGTATTCTTCGAAGTTTGAGTTATGGCCACCGGTGCAAGTTCTGCTGAGATACCATCGACGTCAAGTTTGCCATCCTTAAAGTGGTCGAAGAAAGATTTTGATAATCTTGCTATCAACTTCATGTTTGCTCCGTCCTGGAAAGCGTTTTTTTCGGTGGCGAATGCCACGGCGGCTGATGCGCCGCCCGGCTACATCACGTTATTCTATGACTATTTTGCCGAAGGAAACTTCAGGCTTCCGGTGACCCATTTTCTACTGGAAATTCTTGGTTTTTATAAGCTCCATATTTCTCAGTTGAGCCCGATGGGAATGGTTAGGATCCGGCATTTTGAATTTGTTTGCCGGTCGATGCAGATCATACCGACGGTTGAGAAGTTTAGAGTCTTCTATTAGTTGCACTGCTCGTTGTGTTTCTACTCGTTCCAACAATGTGTGCAAGCAAAACGATTGCTGTTAGTACCACGTAAATCTTACCACGACTGGAAACAGAAGTTCTTCTTCATAAAGGCGGCGGTAATCCCGATGAAGATGACTTTCTGAGCCGGTGATGATATCGAGCTGGAGACCCTCCCCATACCTGCCGACGAGGTGTGGTACCAGGATATTAAAGATGTGCCCAACATTGTTTTGCCGGAGAGGGCCCTCATCGCTGCTGGGATGAGTATTTTTTGGAAGAAAGAACGCCGGGAAAAACCGGTGTATACTGAAGATGGAACTGGTACGTAACCGTTTAGCTTCATAGTAATATCTTTTAATAGATAGTACTGATGCAAAAATGTTTGTTATGTAGCTGTGCCGCTCTACTTGGTCTCTTTCAAGTGAGAGAAAAGGAAAATGGCCGTCGTGCCCATTGCTGAGGGTGAGGATACTTGGTTTTCACAAATCTTGGGGAACTTTGAGCTGCCCAAAAGGAGGATCTAGAGGCGCAACCATATTCTAAGACTGGTAATTAAATTCTTACAAGGCCTAAGTTAATATTGCAATATTACTCTTGAACATAGTTTCTAAGTAATATTGCAATATAACTAATGGCGCAACCTATGTTCAATATGATTGATTATGTAGGTGATTTGCTAAACTTGGGCGTAGGCCCTGACTCGAAGAAGAAGAAGAAACCAACTGCTGCTGCAGCTGCTGCACCTCCCCCTTCCAAACCAGATAAAACCAAGCCATCAGCTGCTGCGAAAGCTGAGGGTAAGAAAGGTACGCGTCTCGTATCTGACTCTTGATGTGATTATGTGGTGGTGTCGGACTCACTGGAGGGTCTTGCGCCTGTAGGTTTGAGGAAACCAAAGCCAGAACCCATTGACACCTCCTCTCTTCCAGCTTCGAACCCAGATGATCCCTTGGAAATACCCTCAAGCCCAGAAGAATCGTTGAAGCGCACTTCCAAGAAGAGGAAAGAGGCTGAAACTAAACCTCCAGTGCCAACCGCGCATCGGCAAGAAGGGCAATCTGGATGCCTTTGCAAAGAAGTTCTCACCTGGTATGTTCAGTTTGTTGCGCATTTCTGTCAGAAAAGTTGCGCAGAATCTTATACTTGGTATTTGTTAATATGTTTTGCAGAGAAAATGGTGAAGGCTGCGCCAGCCACCTCATCTGCTATACCATCGCTGCGCAAGCCTGAAAGCGTTGAGGAGGGAGATGCGGAGCGAGAAGCACCTGTTTTTTATGCTGACCCCATCGTCCCAGAAAATATTGAGAAGGTGACTCCGGAAGAAGAGCCTAAAAAATTCGATGCTGAGAATCCTGCTGGCGAGCAGGTTAAATATACAGCTACAGATGCTGGGGTGAAAGATACTGCTACCGCGGAGCAAGAAAAGTATCTTCCCCTGTGCCGGAGCCGTCAAAGTTTATATCCAAGGGAGCTGGCCCTTCAACACAAAGCGAAGGCTTTATGTTTGTTGAGGATTCTGATGAGGAATCGCCCATTCGCCCAGAGGAGACGCCTGGGGATTATTACTATCGTTCTTATTCTGAGAGGCGGGCCTCTGCGATCCATCAGCCTATGTGGAAGGTTAAACAGGGTGATGTTTTTACTGATTGGCACTCCTGTAGGGAGTGGTTCCCTCCGGCGGAGGTGAAGCGCCAAGAAGAGAAAGATCATGAGGCTACATATGAGTCATATTTGCAAGAGTCTTCCCTTGCCTCTTCCACAATAAATAGGATCGGGCGCGAATGGCGCAATATGAACAAGGAGTGGGATGAGTTTGAGATTGATAAGGCGAAGGCCAAAATTGAGAAAGAGAAGACGTTAAAGATGCTCGTCGATTTTGAGGCTGAAAAGGCCCAGTTTGAGGAGGAGAAGAAGACCGAGGAGTGGTCTGCGCTGTCTTGGAACCGCAAATGTGAGGCCTCTGCTGCGCAATATGCGGACGAGCGCAAGCGCTTTGTGGAGGCTTGATCGTGATAATAAAGAAAAGATATCTCTACACAATGAAATTGAGAAGCTTAAGAAAGAGAAAGCTGATGCAGTTGTGGCAGCAGAAGAGGCGCGCTCACATAGAGAAAGGAGCGAGCAGAATGAGGTATCAACCAAAATGACTCTCCTTCTTAAGAATAAAGAAATTGATGATCTAACTTCTATGTTATTTGACCAGGCGCGGCTGCAAGATGAGACTGATATTTTGAAAAAAGATATCAACCTTCACCGAACAAAGAAAGCCGAGTTGACCCGCCGTTTAACTGAAGGTGAACAAAAACTTAACGACACGGAGGTCGCTCACGCTACAGCCGAAAGCCTGACCGAATCCCTCATGAACCAGCTTACCTGGTTGCGGGAGTACGGGATTGTGGAGGTAATATTCCCTTTTCTTTATACATGTCTGGTCTGATTATCGTAATATATACTGATTGTATTTGCATACAGATTGCAAATGCCATCCTTAATTCCAGGAGTTGGATAAGAGAGTGGTAGAATTGATGATGGCTGTGCGCAGTGACGGGCATGCCGAGGGCTATAAAGAGTGCACTTTGCACGTGGCACATGCGCTGAAGACCGAATGGGATACAATCCGGGCTGCCACGCATGGGCTAAATACTACTGCCATTTATTCTGCTGCTAAAGAAAAATATGATCAGTTGCAGATTCCGATTATGGACCTTGTGGATGCCGCGCTGCAGCAAGATGACTTTGTTGATAAACTAAAGGAGATATTCTCTACAACAGAGAAGCAGGCGGGAACAAAATCCATAGAATAGGAAATTTGTAATTTTTTATTTTGTAATTACTTGTAACGTTGCGCTGCTGCGCAAGTACTATTGATGTGAATATAATATATTTCAGCTTTACAATGTTTGCATGGGACCAATTACTTGTGTAGGATAGATAAATGAACAATTTCTTTTCTCATGTGTGATCGTAAGGATTAAGTTAGCTTGTGGCTCATGAGTTTGTGTTTTTATTTATCCAGAGGAATTGCATGCATTTGTAAATGAACATATACAAGACTGTAAGTAGTGGCAGAGTATTTTATTCATATTGATAAAGCACAAAACTATGGCTGCCACTAAGATTACTTAAGAAATAAAGTAAGGTCTCGTTACGCAACGCTCAGAAGTTGCTTAGAGGACTGAGATTACATATGACATCGGCGTAGTTGTTGGGCGTTCCAGGTTCGAGGAACGCTGGATCCGTCCATACGCTTCAGAGTGTACGCGCCTTTTCCCAATACTTCATTTATCACGTACGGACCTTCCCATCGCGGGGCTAACTTCCTCGGTTTTTCGGCATTCGACGCTTCATTATCACGAAGAACAAAGTCACCAGGAAAAAAGGAGCAGAGCGTACCCTTTTGTTGTAATCCTTTTCAAGCTGAGACTTGTACTTAGCTTCATGAATCGCTGCATTTTCTCGTCGTTCTTCCAATAGGTCTAGGTCGATGCACCTTTGTTCTTCGTTATCTTGTTTTTCCAAAGCTAGCATTTTGTAGATGGTAACCCAATTTCGGCAGGAATCACAACCTCCGTGCCGTACACAAGGCTAAAAGGAGTTTCTCCAGTGCTAGTCATGGGCATAGTCCGGTGTGCCCACAAGATGCTAGGCAATTCGTCAACCCACCCCCGTCGTGTCGTGCCAAGGCGAGCCTTGATACCGTCGACCAACTGTTTGTTTATGCTCGCGTGGTGCAATAGATGCGGCAATAAGCCTATGCAGGTGATGGTATAGGGGATCTGTAATGTAGGACACCCTAGACTTCGACTTGCCAAAGCGACCCCGACCTCTCACTCTCCAGAATTTGGTGAGTGTCGTCTGGGGTACAATATGCAAGCCGTCGGTATATAGTGGGGTGTCCGTCTCCGGCAACGTATAGAAGCCAGTGTGTGTGGCAAACTTATGCAGGGACATATCAAAGTACTGCCCGGCCAATCTAAAACTGACCTCAACCCACGGGTCCTGAGGGTCGTCATCCTCCTCAGGACGGTCGGTCGGTCTCAAAGTAAACACGAACAAGGACAAAAACTCGATAACGAGCACCGATAGGACGGCAGATACGCCAACTGGAACATCCTGTAACACGATAGGGTTAGTATTTTATAAACAAAACAAATAAAACAGAATAATATATAGTATACCTGTCCCACGGAGTGTCGTGGCCGATAAAGTCTCGGGTTCTCGCCGCCTCCTGCATCTCCTCCAACGCCGTCCAATCTACGGCAGTATGGCCGCCAATCTCCATGCGACAAATCTTCTCGCACCGTTGCGCCTCCTCCGACCCATGCTTGAATGCTAGATATGGGTGCTCTAGCAACGGGTCAACGTCGGGGGCCCCGCGCCCCCGACCACGACCCCTCCCTCCACGTCCGAGACCCCTCCCGGCGCCTCTATCACCACCGCCCCTCCTGGCACCTCTACCACCACCACCACCATCGCCACCACCACCACCGCCCCTCCCGGCAACACTACCACCACCCTGGCCTCGACCACCAGCAACCACGTCCATCTATAAAGTTTTCAAATTTTCAAAATTTAAAAATTTTAAAGTTTTCAAATTTTAAAATGTTCAAAATTTAAAAATTTTCAAATTTTCAAAACTTCTCACTAATTTAAAAAGTTTATAAAGTTTTTAAATTTTCAAAAGTAATAAAGTTTACAATTTTCAGTAATTTTTTTTATTTTTTTGGGCCTATGCGATCCGTATAAGCCCAAAACGAATCGTATCAGTTAATAAACGGACAAGAAATGGGATGAATTTTTGAACCGATACGCATTATATAAGGCCATATGCATCGTATCGGTTCAAAAATCTTCAAAAAATTATGAATTTTTTGAACCGCTACGCATCGTATAGCCCTATATGCATCGTATCGGTTCAAAAAATCTTCAAATAAATATGAAACTTTTGAGACGATACGATGCGTATAGGGACGATACGCATCGTATCAGCCCAAAAGTCAGTAAAAAAATAGGGTATACGTCCAAACATCAAAATTCAAACCTAATACACTAATATACGGTCTAAAATACATTAAAAAAGAAGGTTCAATTAACATAGGTGTATATGCGACTTCGATCCGTATAGAGACCGTATTCCAAGCATATACGACTTCGATCCGTATAGAGAGCGTATTCCAAGTGTATATCTGTATATGTGTGTTTTGGTTCGTATTATGATTTAAACCCCCTGTGAATCATGGGATTATACTACACCGAGTCCTAATACGCATCGTATAGGCCTATACGATGCGTATAGGACACTCTAACGACACAGGTTTGACCTATACGATGCGTATACGTCAAAAACAAAAAAAAATAATATAGCCATTTGTCGTTTCGATAGGTATACGTATATGACCCATATATTGACGTATTTTGCCATTACGTGTTTTTTATATAGAGTATAAGCTCTATACGTGTCATTCCGGTGATGTTCGGTTACGTATAGCGTCGTATTCTATGTTTGTGTGCAATTCGGTTCTGAAATCACATGTACTCTAACAGGTCGTGTTCTATGTAAACGCGTCGTACCGCGTCATTAGTTTTCGTATTTTTCCGTTAAATGAAGTATTATGACGTATAGTGTAATTGTTTGTTGTATTAAGACGTATTGTGTTTGTATTAGGGTGTGTTGGTTACGTCCGGTATTGTGACGTTATTGTCTGTAAGTGTGGTATTAGGGTGTAGGTGTGGTATTTTGAAGTATTTTGATGTATTTTATCGTATTTTGACACATTTTAACGTATTTTAACGTATTTTGACGAAATTTTAACGCATTTTATCATATTTATCGTGTTTATATCGTATTTTAGCATATTTTGACTTATTTTAGCGTATTTTGACGGATTTTAACGTAATTTAAAGCATTTTACCGTTTTTATCTTATTTTATCGTATTTTAGCGTATTTTATCGTATTGTATCGCATTTTGACGTATTTTAGGCTCTCGAAAACAAAATTAAAACAAATGGAATACATTATACAACTAAATTATATATCAAAATTACAAATTAATCAAGATAATGCATTGTCTTGTCAATATTAGGCTTCGTTATCGTTTCATATCACGCTATGCATTCCGTGTAGTCTTGCGTCCAAAGTGCTGCTTATTCGCCTTGGTTTGTTACCCATAGATAGTTCGGTGGCGGCATTGGATAGTCCCCATCAAGTTTGACATGAATGAAATGACATTGTTAACATATACCAGTGTAACCAACTGATGGGGACACATAGGCGCTCTGGGTGATAGAAGGGAATAAAGTCGAACAGCCTCGCATGTCTAATATGTGAACAATCACACCAAATCGATGGGCAAGAAGGAGTCCCGCCTCAGGCATCTCCATCCAATGCTCCATGGCCTCTCATGTCTAATATGTGAACAATCACACCAAACCTATCCGCCAAGCTCGACGACTTTGGTCGAGATGACCTATCTCCATCAAAGGGCATGCGCATTTTTTGCTGTCGGTTTTCCTAAGTGTCGCCTTACTCTCATGCTCGCCACTACAACAACATTGGAGCCATGTCCAGTGATTCTTGGACCGTCTAGTAACAATAACTTATCCGTTGGCTAAACCCTTCTTTTTACCCAACCTTCCAAATCATTGCGGATATAAAATTATAAGTGAAAAATATAAATAACACTTATAATAATTTTTTGACCAAACAAATATAAATTTATAATACATTTAAAAAAATATATAACGTTTATAGTACTATTTTTAACAAAATACCTGATGATAAGTTTTGTACGAAACTTCAGGGTAAGCGGGTTGCTCGTCACTCAATGACTCTTGTGCGTAAGAAGGCTCACCAACGTTGAAGGGGTATGGTCCCAAAAACCCTGTGCCAGCACAGAAGACCATACATTTGCTCTTTTTCAAAATGCTTTAGTCTTGCGTGGGCTCGCGTAAGTAACCTCAATAAGCTTGAGGAAAACTCTCTAAACAACCCTGCGCCAGGATACGGCCAATGATCATGTAACACCCTTGTGCGGGCTCGCACAAGGGTATGATTAAGCTTAACAGCAGTTAAGAATTCTCAGGCACACTCGCTCGCAGGGATATAGGAAGCAGACAAAAGGAATCGTTTATGTTACAACAAACTGGACAATGGCTTTTGACAAGAGGCTCACAGCTGTGAAATCTTCTAGAAACATTTAATGCTCATCATGCATGGCCTCATTCGGTTACACCCGAATGTAACGTGGCAAAATCTGAAGCATTCATCTAAAATCACGTTGATGGCATATTTCGCAAATAAATCTAGATGAGTCCACTTTCCACGTGGCAACCCCCTAGCTGTGGATCTACACATAATCCGTGTGCATGGATGGCAAGATAACCAACTAACACATAAAAGATTCCATTACTCTCCTTCATATTTTGGTGCCCAAACCCGGTATAAATACGAGGCTTCAGGTACAAGCAATCTCATTCACTAGACATACTCCAGAATCAAAAACATAAGAGTTGCCCTATGTCTCTTATCCCTAGGAGGTCTTACTTAACTTAATCTCTTCCTGATACACTGTACTTATCCTCACGCCGGAGGGTGGTCACAGAGAGAACCTCCATTCTCCCCGTGGCGAGTATAACGGTGTTCTGTTTTGCAGTGTTTACCAGCGAATGATCTTCCAAACGGCAAGCAAACGTAAAATTAACCATATCATGCAGAAACCACAACCTCAGATCTAGTTTGATCCCGATTAGCGTAGATCTGGTGTTTCTTCATTGGCACCCACCGATTACTTCTTTTTTCTTTCATCTTTCGTTTGTTTGCTTGAATCTTCAGTATCATGGCTGATGGTTCATCTCATTCACCAGGTCCTCGATCTAAGATTCGAAATGTTGCTCATGGTGCTCAGATCGACGGGCACGTGGAAGAAGAATTTTCCGGCGAAGCTGATGCTCATCATAACCAAGGTCATGTGAGCATTCCAGTAACTCTGGGAATCCAAAACGAAATACCACCTATTGCTTCAATTCTACCCCATGGTGAGACTCCGATCTCGTGGTACATAAAATCTCAAAGTGCGTTGAATGTTATCTACGCTCAGCTTTGTGCACACACTGGTACACCATCACTTCATGCTCAAATACCTGCTCCTCATGTGCGTGCTTCGCCGACACCTCGAGTTTTGAGTTATGATTCACCAAACAGACACGTGCACCCTCGTACGTGTCTGTTGAAGAGACGGACATGTATTCGCGATCCAGAACCAAGAATGACTCTACACCGTCTGGTGGTAGACGTCAAGAAGAGCAAACTCAGAAACGTGCTTCCGTCCATTCTCGTCTGGGCCCGCGCGTATCACAAAAGCAGGACACTCAGTACGATTAATATGACAAATAATATGATGAGGGTGATAGTACAAGTGTGTCCAATCGTCTATCCAAGGATAATCATTGCGGGATATAAAATTCTAAGTGAAAAATATAAATAACACTTATAATAATTTTTTAACAAAACAAAATTTAAATAATTAAAAAAAATATAAACTTATTACTTTTAACAAAATCATATCATGTACTTGATCAGTTTGTACGAAATCAGGAATTGTGCTCTCCCCAATGACTCTTGTTAAGGCCCCACTAAGGTATGTCCAAACCTGCGCCGCACAGGACCTACCTTGCTCTTTTTCAAATATGCTTTACTTGGGGGTCGCGAAAGAACCTCAATAAGCTTGAGGAAAACTCTCTAAACAACCCTTCGCCGGGACACTGAGAAGGCCAATGATCATGTAACACCCTTGTGCGGGCTCGCACAAGGGTATGATTAAGCTTAACAGCAGTTAAGAATTCGCAGGCACACTCGCTCGTAGGGATATAGGAAGCAGACAAAAGGAATCGTTTATGTTACAACAAACTGGACACATGGCTTTTGACAAAGGCTCACAGCTGTGAAATCTTCTAGAAACATTTAATGCTCATCATGCATGGCCTCATTCGGTTACACCCGAATGTAACGTGGCAAAATCTGAAGCATTCATCTAAAATCACGTTGATGGCATATTTCGCAAATAAATCTAGATGAGTCCACTTTCCACGTGGCAACCCCCTAGTGTGGATCTACACATAATCCGTGTGCATGGATGGCAAGATAACCAACTAACAACATAAAAGATTCCATTACTCTCCTTCATATTTTGGTGCCCAAACCCGGCTATAAATACGAGGCTTCAGGTATAAGCAATCTCATTCACTCAGACATACTCCAGAATCAAAAACATAAGAGTTGCCCTATGTCTCTTATCCCTAGGAGGTCTTACTTAACTTAATCTCTTCCGATACACTGTACTTATCCTCACGCCGGAGGGTGGTCACGGAGAGAACCTCCATTCTCCCCATGGCGAGTATAACGGTGTTCTGTTTTGCAGTGTTTACCAGCGAATGATCTTCCAAACGGCAAGCAAACGTAAGATTAACCATATCATGCAGAAACCACAACCTCAGATCTAGTTTGATCCCGATTAGCGTAGATCTGGTGTTTCTTCACTGGCACCCACCGATTACTTCTTTTTCTTCTCATCTTTCGTTTGTTTGCTTGAATCTTCAGTATCATGGCTGATGGTTCATCTCATTCTACTAGGTCCTCGATCTAAGATTGAAATGTTGCTCATGGTGCTCAGATCGATGGGCACGTGGAAGAAGAATTTTCCGGCGAAGCTGATGCTCATCATAACCAAGGTCATGTGAGCATTCCAGTAACTCTGGGAATCCAAAAGAAATACCACCTATTGCTTCAATTCTACCCCATGGTGAGACTCCGATCTCGTGGTACATAAAATCTCAAAGTGCGTTGAATGTTATCTACGCTCAGCTTTGTGCACACACTGGTACACCATCACTTCATGCTCAAATACCTACTCCTCAATGTGTGCTTCGCCCGCACCTCGAGTTTTGAGTTATGATTCACCAAACAGAGCACGTGCACCCTCGTACGTGTCTGTTGAAGAGACGGAGATGCATTCGCGATCCAGAACCAAGAATGACTCTACACCGTTGGTGGTAGATGCCAAGAAGAGCAAACTCAGAAACGTGCTTCCGTCCATTCTCGTCTGGGCCCGTGCGTATCACAAAAGCAGGACACTCAGTACGATGAATATGACAAATAATATGATGAGGGTGATAGTACAAGTGTGTCCAATCGTCTATCCAAGGATCATGTTGATTATAAACCAAAAGTTCGTGCGGTTTATAATCCAGAAGCTAAGCACGATTACAACCTGATCTATAGACCAGCTGAAGCAGAAGAGGAATCAAAGTTTGTGAAAGAAATTGCGTTGACTTCGCTCGAGCGCGCAAAGTTACCATCAAATGTGGGAAAGTTTAATCGAATGACTGACCCGGACGACCACTTGCGCCTATTTACCAGCGCAGGACTCATTGGTGGATGGACGTTGCCTATGTGGTGTCACTTATTCGTTCAGACCCTCACTGGGGCTGCACGCCTATGGTTTGATAATCTTCCAACTAGTAAGGTAACTTCCTGGAATGATCTCAAGGATAAGTTCTTAACTCATTTTAGTCAGCAACGACATTATGTTAGAGACTCCTCAGATGTGATGAACATTGGCGGAGAGATGATGAAAGTTTAGAAGATTTCATTACTCGTTATAACAAAGAGGTCCTTGAGATTGGCGATGTTTATGAAGATTTGATTCGCGCACAGTTCAAATATGTTGTGCCTGTGATGAAAGATTAAGGTTTTGTCTGGCACTGTTGGATTGCCTAAGAGTTGGATAAACTTATGGCGGCAGCCAAAGTTTATGCCCAAACTGAGCGTAATTTAAATTCCAACAGACCACCCTTACCTCAGAATCGTCCTCAAGATCTAAGTAGGGGTAGTCAGAAATTCAAAAGATTGGAAAGAGCCAAATCATGGATCCTGTTCTCCTTATTCGCCCATGGATGCTCACGCAACTATTAATAAAATAACAAGTCAAAGGAGATTAAGCAAGAAAATCGAGAGAGACAATGGATGCCTTTAACAAAGTCTTCGGCAGAGGATCTGAGCACAGAGAATTCCCAGTTTAAACAACCACAGCCCATGAAAAATAAGAAGGGTCAGTACCGAAACTTTTATGTGATTATCACAAGGATACGGGGTACACAACTGATAATCGCATGAGTTTGCGCACTGATATTGAAAAAGCTTTGAAAAGTGGTAAACTCACGCATTTACTCCAGAACGTGCGCAAAAAAGTTCGTCAGATTACGCGCGGAGATGAGGGTCCAAATAGTAAAAAGATGAAGCAGGTTTCTATGGTTCAAGGAAGAACGATGCGCAAGCGTAGTCACCAACGTTTTCGCAATGATAACTGACGCGAGCAACAATTTATCTTTCCTATAGTCCCTGGTGAACCACAGGAAGAATGCGCAGTATTGATTACAAGTATTTTCGGACACTACCGAACTGATTACATGTTTATTGATCCTGGAAGTTCAATGGATATCATTTATGAGCAATGCTTTAGACAATTAGATCCAGAGGATAAGGCGCGCCTAGAGCCGGTTGATTTCCCTTTAACTGGTTTCTGCAATGAGGCCGTTTTTCCTCTCGGACAAGTTACTTTCCCTGTCACCCTTTCAGATGGGAAACACTCACGCACGATCGAAGTAAATTTTGTGGTGATACCGGCGACTTCTCGCCATGATGTCTTATTAGGCCGCCGCGCACATCAAGACTTCAACATGATCACCTCCACCCCACATGCAGCATGTGGTTTTCCAACCAAGACAGGGGTGACTATCTTGTACGCACGTAAGGAAATCATGTCTATTGAAGAACTAGTAGCCAAAGCTACTAAACCATCACCAAATGAACCAGAGAAGTGGATACTTAACAACAAATACCCTAAACAAACAGTTTTGTTAGGCCCTGCATATCCACAGCAATCCGTGCCAAGCTTAAGCAATTATTATTCGAAAACATGGATATTTTTGCTTGGACACCTGCTGATATGACCGGTGTTCCACATGATGTTGTAAAACATTGTTTGAACGTATTCCCTTTGGCGGAACCTGTAGTACAGAAGAAGCGCAGCCTTGGCTCAGAAAAAACCAGTGCTATGAACGAACAGGTCGCTGAGTTATTAGAGGTAGGAATCCTGTGCGAAGTGAGATATCAAACATGGGTGGCGAATCCGGTCATGGTTAAAAAACATAATGGTGGTTGGCGCATATGTGTTGATT
The DNA here is from genome assembly GCA_947069175.1 of Scalesia atractyloides. Taxonomy (NCBI): domain Eukaryota; kingdom Viridiplantae; phylum Streptophyta; class Magnoliopsida; order Asterales; family Asteraceae; genus Scalesia; species Scalesia atractyloides. Next base: position 90,463,066 of record CAMTDV010000016.1, on the reverse strand, counting down.
TTAAAGATTAAAATAAAGCTTGTCCAAAAGATTGTTATTCTTTACCAGAAATCAACAAAAAGGTCGATTTGCTAGCTTCTTATCATTGGAAATGTTTTATTGATTGCTACAAGGGTTATCATCAAGTTTTGATGAAGAAAGAAGACGAGGATAAAACGGCTTTCCGCACGGAGAAAGGTATCTTTTGCTACACTAAAATGCCTTTTGGCCTCCACAATGCGGGAGCTACTTATCATAGGTTAATGGATACAGTTTTCGGGGATGACATCAGGGTCACAGTCGAGGTTTACATTGACGACCTCGTCAGCCATACTGAAGAAACAATGTCGGCAAATATCCAACGAACCTTTGATTCTCTACGAAAGGTCAACCTGAAGCTGAACCCGAGCAAATGTTCTTTCGGTATGGAAGAAGGAAAATTCCTGGGTTTTATTGTTACAAAAGATGGTTTTAAAGTTAACCCCGAGAAAGTCGAGGCAATTCAGAACATGCCGTCACCATCAAGTATCAAAGAGATGCAGCGTTTAGCAGGGCTGCTGCGCTTAACCGGTCCTCGCAAATCATGCTGCAAAATCTTATCCTTTTATTAGCACATTGCGTAACTGTGTAAAGAAAGAAAAGTTTCAATGGACTCCTGAAGCGGAGAAAGCTTTTCAAGAAATGAAAGACTGTTTAATTCAACTCCCAACTCTTACAGCACCGCTGGACAAAGAGCCTATGATTCTTTATCTCGCTGCCTCTGAGATAACAGTTGGCAGTATTGTTAGTTGAGCGGGATGGAGTTCAAACTCCTATTTATGATGTTAGTAAAATGCTGAATGATCCAAAAACCCGATATTCCATCATGGAGAAACTAGTTCTTGTGCTAGTTCATGCTTCGCGCAGGCTGCGCAGATATTTTTCTGGTCATGTTATCATTGTCTTAACAAATTATCACTTGGGTCTAATATTGTCAAAACAGGATGTCTCGGGTTGGTTAGCAAAGTGGGCGATCGAGTTGGGAGGACATAATATAATCTGCAAGCCACGCCCTGCCATTAAAGAGCAGATCTTAGCTAATTTTGCAACTGAGGTACCAGTCGGTAAAGTTCAGGAGTGTGAGGATATTCAAAATCCAGTTCCTATTGTTGATGACAGAATTTGGATGTTACACACCGATGGTGCATCCAACAGTGATGGAGCAAGTGCAGGCCTTCGATTGGTTAATCCTGATAACCAAGAGTTTACGTATGCGATTCATTTGGACTTTAAAAGTACGAACAATGAAGCAGAGTATGAAGCCTTTTTGGCAGGTCTGCGCCATCCCATAAAAATGGGAGCAACAAATTTAACAGCGTATATAGATTCTTTGCTTGTGGCAGGGCAAATCACCGGTACATACTATGTGAAGGGAGACATTATGGCCATGTACCTAGAGCAAGCGAAGTCTCTGATCGGTCAGTTCAAACAGTTCAAGGTAGTCCATGTAAATCAAAGGAAAACAAGCACGCTGATGCATTAAGCAAATTAGCAGCAACCAGTTTTCAACACCTGGCATAAGAAGCACGAATTGAAGTATTGAAAAATCCATCTGTTCCACTTAGACATGTAAACGTGGTAGAATTAGGGAGTTCATCATGGATGTCCCCGATCATAATGTTTTTACAACATGGATCTCTTCTGAGAACAAGGCTGAAGTGCGAAAGATTCAAAATAAAGCTTTGAATTATGAGATGACAGATGGAATTCTGTATCGTAAATCTTACAGGTCCTCACTTACGCTGTGTTGACAAGAAGGATGCCCAATATTTGGTCAGAGAAATTCATGAAGGGTTGTGTGGCATACATGCTGGTCGCGCATGGTCGTGGCCAAAATAATGAGTGCAAGATACTACTGGTCGGGCATGCATTTGGATGCCGTGGAAATCTTGCAAAAATGCACATCTTGTCAACGCCACGCACCAAAAACTCTACACCCCAAGAATCTATTGGTTCCAATAACTACTTCTTGGCCTTTCTAACAATGGGCCATTGATTTAGTCGGTCCATTCCCTGATGCACTGGGGCTGTAAAATTTATTTGGTGGCTGTTGACTATTTTACAAAATGGGTCGGAGCGAAGCCTCTAGCCTCAACAACGACCATGGTAATTCTAAAGTTTATCTAGGAACACATTGTATGTCGGTTTGGGTTACCCATGCGCATCGTTACTGATAACGGTCCAAACTTAGCCTCCGATGAGCTTAAAAAATGGATGAGGGAGATAAATATTGAACATGTGTTCACTTCCATTGCGCACCCCCAAGGCAACGCTCAAGTGGAAAGCATTAACAAACAGCTGGTGGAAGGCATTAAAACCAGTTTAGGGACGGCGCGCAGGGGATGGGTGGACGAGCTCCCAAGTATCTTATGGGTGCATCGTACCATGCCAAAGACCAGTACCGGGGAGACACCCTTCAGTCTAGTTTATGGGACTGAAGCAGTAATTCTCGCCGAAATCGGCCTTCCAACTCCCGAATGCTCGCGCTATAGAAGCAAGATAATGAAGCACAATATCGGTTGGATTTAGTTTGTTGGAAGAAAGGCGCAAGAATGCGGCTATCTGGGAAGCCAAATACAAGACCCAACTGGAGAAATACTATAATGCAAGGGTGCGCGTCTACACCTTTTTTCTGGGTGATTTCGTCATGCGTGACAATGAAGCATCAAATGCAGAGAAGCCTGGAAAGTTAGCTCCAAAATGTGAAGGCCGTACGTCATACGCGAGGTCCTAGGGAAAGGGGCATACACCCTAAAACGGTTGGATGGGTCCAGTGTTCCCAGAACCTGGAATGCCCAGCAACTCTGCCGTTGGTACATGTAATCCTATCAACTTTCCTATCTTCAGCAGTACGCTTGAACAAGAGGGTCAAATTTTGATATTTACATTTGTCACAATTACTATGTAATCTTAGATTCTCACGCGCATTGGCTTTATTCCTTACCCAGTTGTGATGCCTGAGTTCTATTTACAAAATATTGTTTCGGTAATCTTAATGACTATGTAACAGTCGGCCTTTGCACTTTAATATACAAGTCATTACTTACATTCTGTTGAGTTTTATTACAAATGCATGAAATTACTTTGGGTATGACAAAAACATAATAATTACTTCCGCAAGCCTTATGAACTCTATCTGATTACCAGCTAACACAAGGTCTGATCCTAAGTTCATACATGAGCTTTTTACCATATTCATTTGTCTCACCTAAAACAAAGTAATTAAACCATGCAAGAATTGGAATTAAAACATGTCATTCATTGGCAAATATACATGCGCCATGGCGCAACACGTTTCTTACAAAACAGGGTACAATTATAAAAATTAAAAACATCCTACACAATTTCTACATCTTCAGATTCATCTGCACCTTCAGCAAATATCTCCTTCAAACGATCAACATAGTTATCATGGCGAAGCGCTTCGGTAACCAAGTCCATAACAGGAATTTGCAGCTCATTATATTCTGTTTTAGCCGCAGCATAAGCAGTAGCCGTGTCAACACCATGAGTTGCAGAACGACTACTGTCCCATTGGACCTTCAGCGCCTCGTTAACATGAAGGGTGCATTCTTCATAACCCTACGCATATCCATCATTACGCGCTACCACCATCACCCTTGCAACCGATTCATCCAGCTCATTAGAGTTCAGGATGGAGTTTGCAATCTGCACAAGTACTTTTTAAATGAGTTCAAAGCGCAGATATCTAGATCATTATAAATTCATGAACACTTACGTTTACGATACCATAATGCTGCAATCAAGTCAGGTTGTTCATTGACGCCTCCCCGACACTCTCAGCGGTAGCTCGCACAACCTCCGTTTCTTCTACTTTCTTATCGCCTTCAGCTAAGGCGGTGTGTCAACTCAGCTTTCTCAACTTCGCTAAGCTGTAAATCTTTTTTCACGGCATCAAGGTCAGCTTCATTTGTTCCTGGCCAAACAGCATAGAGGTCAGATCAGCAAGTTCTTTATCTCTAAGAAGAAGGGTCATACTTGTTTCTACCTCTTTTTGCTCGCTTTGTTCGTGATGAAAGTGGGCTTCATTTGTAGCAACGGCGTCAGTTTTATCCTTTTTCAACTTTTCAATTTCGTTGCCAATGGAGATTTTTTCATTATTATCACATTCACACGCTTCTAACCACCGTTTGCGTTCCGTGGCAAGCAGTGCAGCCTCCGCCTCCGCTTTTTTCTTCCAGCTCATAGCGGACCACTCTTCGGTTTTCTTTTCTTCCTCAAATTTGGCCCCTGCGGCCTCAAGGCCTACCATCAAAGTCTTCACCCTTTTCTTTTCCAACCCCAACTTGAATTTGGTTGATTCAAACTCATCCCATTCCTTATGCATGCTGCGCCATTCGCGCACTATCCGGTGGGTAGTAGGAGAGGCTTTCGCAGTTTCTTGGAGGTATGCCTGATATGTTTGATCATGCGCCCTATCTTCTTGAACCTTCACTTCAGCCGGAGGGTATATACCTTTATACCATTCTCTGCATGCCTGCCAATCAGCAAAAGTATCACCCTGTTTTAACTTCCATAAAGTTCATGGATAGCAGAGGCCCTCTTTGCTGAGTAAGATCGATAATAATAATCCCCAGGTGTTTCCTCTGGACGGATAGGTGACTCCTCCCTAGGATTATCAAAAATTGATTCAAACTCCTGCGCGGATGATGACGGGCCAGTATTTTTAGACTGCTCGCTAGCAGTAGTAATTTTATCAAGATTGGAAAAAGGATGGAACAGTTTCTTTATCCTGCTCACCAGCGGTAAAGACTTTCTCCATGTTGGAAGATGAAGGGGTCGTATCTTTATCCTGCTCGCAGCAGCAGTGTCAGTTGGAAGATCGTTTTTTCTTCAACTTCTTTTTCTGGAACAACGGTCGTTTTCTCCGGAGAGGGTGGTGCGATAAGTTCCGCTTCGCGCTCCTTCACTTTGGTCTCCAACTTATCACCCTGAGTCTTTTCTGGTTATTAGAATCATGCGCTGTATGGATGGGTGATAGTGGCTTCGAAGGTTGTGACGAAGTCCTAGTTTTCTCTACAGAAGTTAAGAAAGTTAGTACATAGCTTATAAACAAAAAGAAGTCATACACGCCATACCAGGAGAGAATTTAGCAGCTAAGGCATCAAGATTGCCTTTCTTTCCAATCCTGGGCTTATGGTCTTCTTTGGTGGTTGCGCAAGTGGTTCCGGGTCCGCAGGTTTTTGTTTCTTGGATTTATCTCGAACCAACGGCTCCGGACTTGATTCAACATCGATTGGATCATCAGGATTAGTTGCAGGAATGTCCGTGCAAGTTTGTGGCTCCGCCTTGGGTTTCTTCAAACCTATAGGCGCGGCACCTTCTAAGGAATCAGATACCACCACATAATCACACCAAGTATAACGAGGCGTACCTTTCTTAGTCTCCACCTTGGGAATAACAGTTTTTTTGGGAACATCAGTTTTCTGTGGCGCAGCAACAGTTGGCGTAGGTTTTTTCTTCTTCTTGGAGTCTGGGCCTACGCCCAAATTTATCAATTCACCTAAAGCAAGAAAAGATGCGCATGCAATGCCTTAAGTCATATTGCAATATTACTCACGCGCAACTACAACAAATTAGTAATATTGCAATATTAACTTAGGCAATTGAAGTAAACGCACTTACCAACAGCTGAAGATGGCTGCGCCAACAGATCTTCCTCCTTTGGAAGTTCAAAATTCTTCAAAATACGTTCATACCAAGATGACTCCGCAGCACCCACCTGTACAGTGCTCATCTTCCCCTTATCTCTCTTAAACGATACAATGTATAAAGAAGTAACTGCAAAGACATAAGGATATAAAGCAAAATCAGTTAACGTATCATTAAGTTCTACAAGGAGCAAGGTCACTTACTGCAGTCATCCTCCATATACACAGGCCTATCTCGACGGTCTGCCTGCCAATGTAAGCTAATGCCAGCTGCAACTAGAGCTTTTTCGGTAGCATGATGCTGGGAACATCTTTCCGGTCTTGGTACCATTCCTCGTTGACCGGCACAGTTATATTTTCCAAAAGGATATCTTAGTGCCCTGGAAGGTCATCTTCACGAAATTACGCCGGCTTTTATGTAAAAGAATTTTTGTTTCCATTCGTGATATGATTGGGAGGGACAAGCAACAATTTCTTCGCTTGAAGTCTCTGCTAGAACGAGTAAAAACCCAAAGCACTATGCAGTTGATAAAAGACCCTAAATCTATTCACTGTCGGTGCAATATTCATAGACGAATTCAACGTGGCGAATTCTAACCATTCCCATTGGGTTTAGTTGGGAAATGTGGAACTTGTAGTGGTCGAGTAGATCAAGAATGAAACGGGTGACCGGCAATTGGAAATTTCCATCAGCCAAGTACTCCCAGAACAAAGTAATATAACCGGCCGGAGCATTCGCCGCCGTATCATTTTCTTCTCGATATCGTGCATCCCAGACAGCCGGAAAACCTGAAGTTTCTCACAAAACTATTAAAGGCTTCTCTGGACCACTTTCATGGAGGCAGCAAGGACGACGAAGGCATCTCTATCGTCTTTTCAGGTTTAGAACCACTCGACATAACAGATCTTGGGTATCGACAATAAGGATGATGGTTAATAGATTGAGTTTTCACGAGAAGAGAGGAATTTAGAAAGGTTTTCTCTGCAACACGTTGCAAAAGGGAAAAAGATGAAGGGTTCCAACCCCTTATATTACTCATCGCCATTAATGCTATCGAAAAACGTGTCGTCCCCTTTTTAAGAAATCAAGAAACCCTAGCTAAAAATGGGGCGAGTGGGAAATAGTAACCGCCAACACACGCGCATGTAGTCGACGCCATCCGTAAACCAATTAATGTTGTACGTCTCCACACTTATTGACAGCTGTCACACATTATTCAGACGTCACAATTTGCACGTTTCCTCTCACCAAACCGCTGACACACTGTCATATCACAGGACAACTTTTTTTCAAAATTCAAAATTTTGCCCTTATCCAGGATAACCTTCATCATGAAGTTTTCTTAAACCTGCGCATCAAGAGTATATACTCACAAAGCAGAGTTATGATAAGTCCAGTACTCCACCTACATTCCATAGCGCAAGGAGCAACACTGGACTGGGGGACTTGAACTGATGTTTTGAAAACAAAATTTTTTATATCAAATTCAAAGTGCCATGCTATTATTACTTAATATTCATATTTCATATGGCGAAGGCAGGGGTATGGTCCCTAAAAACCCTGCGCCAGCGAAGAGGACCATACCTTTGCTCTTTTTCAAATCTGCTTTAGTCTTGTGCAGGCTCGCGTAAGTAACCTCAATAAGCTTGAGGAAAACTCTCTAAACAACCCTGCGCCGAGATACTGAGAAGGCCAATGATCATGTAACACCCGTACGCAGGCTCGTGCAGGGGTATGATTAAGCTTAACAGCAACTAAGAATTCTCAGGCACACTCGCGCGCATGGATATAGGAAGCAGACAAAAGGAATCTTTTCTGTTACAACAAACTGGACACGTGGCTTTTGACTACAGGCTCACAGCTGTGAAATCTTCTAGAAACATTTAATGCTCATCGTGCATGCCTCATTCGGTTATAACCGAATGTGACATGGAAAGATCTGAAGCATTCATCTAAAATCACGATGATGGCATATTTCGTAAATAAATATAGATGAGTGCACTTTCCACGTGGCAACCCCTTAGTCGTGGATCTACATATAATCCGTGTGCATGGATGGCAAGATAACCAACTAACGCCGTAAAATGATTTCGTTAACTCTCCTTCATATTTTGGCGCCCAAACCCGGCTATAAGTACGAGACTTCAGGTACAAGCAATCTCATTCACTTAGATATACTCTCTCTCGTACTTAACTTAATCTCTTCCGATACACCGTACTTATTTTCACGCGCGGAGGGTGGTCACAGAGAGAACCCCCATTCTCCCCGTGGCGAGTCTAACGGTGTTCTGTTTTGCAGTGTTTACCAGCGAGTGATCTTCCGAACAGCGAGCAAACGTAAGATTAACCATATCATGCAAAAACCCCCAACCTCAGATCTAGTTTGATCCCGATCAGTGTAGATCTGGTGTTTCTTCAAACGTCTTGTTGTACGCCTAAGGCATCACTAATGAAAAAGTTATTGCAATAGTCTTCTTTTTCGTACGAGGCACCGTAACTGTCTTCATAATCCGGACACCCGTAACCATGATCATCGCTAGGCACAATAACCTGAAAAAACCAACGGTAAAATGATAAAGGCACATATAAAACCTTCTTAGTAATAAGTAAAAATATATTTTACCTCGTTTAGATCTTGCAACAACGGTTGGCGGGGCACAATAAACTAAAAAAAAAATAACGGGTAAAAGGTAATGGTAAATTTAACACCGAATAGAAAAAAAATAAATACTTACCTTGTTGAGGTCTTGCAACAAGATTGATTATGATGGGGACGAAAGTCGGACACGCCTCCTTCCGCGTGATCATCATTTCCTCTCCCATCGTAAGAATCAAGGACAGCAGGCCCAGCCTAAAACAAACAGTGTGGGAAGTATTTCGTAAACAAAACAAGTTAAAAAATGCTATACCACATTGCTTCCGGAATAAACGTGCTCATTTTTGTGTTGAACGACTCACCGAAAATGTAATTAAGGTTGAACCAAGACAATGTGCAATCTCGAATATAAAGAAAAAAAAGAAGAGAAAGGAATGATTTTTGTGAATCGTCTTCGTCTTCCCGTTTATAAAGAACAAGCAGAAAGCAAATTCACACCCAATACGGGTCGTATAGGCCTGTACGACCTGTATAAGGCTGACGTAATGTTCTGTCATTCACTTTATGTCACTGCTGAGTGACATAAAGTTACCTTGTACCTGATACGCATCGTATAGGCCAATACGATGTTGATAGAAAACTTGTACCAATACGTATCGTATAACGCTATACGATGCGTATTGGCTAAGCATGTGAAGAAAGTGTTAGCCTTGACTGACCTTGGAAATTGAAATTATCCTAATACGGGTTGTATAGACCTATACGACCTGTATTAGTGGTGTCGATTTAATTTTGCAAAAGTGTGCAATAATACGACCCTTCATATAACACAATAAAACATTTGATGTCTCCATTAGTCATCACACTCATATGGGTTACAGCAAGAGTTGCCACCTTTGTTGCAGGCTCTATTACTTAGGCAGTCTAGTTTAGGCGATTGGGCTAGTGCTATCCCAGCTAGAATAGCTGGCAAAGGCTAGAAATATGTGGGCCGGATAATGTGTTTTGTTTTTTTTTTGTTTTTTTAACAACCAAACAAAACATTTATTCCACCAAACAAGCCTCCCAATAGCGAAAAGCTAAACAAAGGCCAAACACCAACAAACATGGATACAACCCAGCAAAACAAATAGAAAACATGCCCACCCTAGATGAAGTACATACACCAGACAAACTATCCAAAATCTATATTGGAAAAAGAGGTATAGTTAACAATATCTGCACCCCTGATCTTCGATCTCTTAAGAACCCACCATAAAGTGTTTTCCCTGATATATTGGAACATTTTAGATTGAGATGTATTAGACCCTTTAAACACCTTATCGTTTCTCCTTATCCAAAGTCTCCATATCATCATAAAAAACCGCTTGAATCAACTTTGTTTTTTTTTTGCCTAACCCCCCTTGGTTTAGAGAAAGTTCTATGACTTGCTGAAGTGATTCAAACCGAGCAGGAGTTTTGTACAAGATTCAAAGACGAGTCTTTTGTTCAACCCATGAGGAATATATGATGCATGAGCATATAAAGGATACGGTTCAAGCGAGAATCATTCTTATTACAACCATGAGAACCAATATGAACACAACACAATAAACCCACCCCATCACTACCCAAAAACCTGAACAATCACCCCCACCCAACCACAACCCAAAAACCTAGCCCCCCCCCCCCCCCCCCCAAAAAAAAAAAAAAAATAATAATAATAATAATAAACAAACAAACACAATACCTCACAAAAATACCCCAAAATACCTAACCCCCTACCAAGCTATGTGCTAAAAACTAAACCCTGAAGCTAAACCTTACAACTAAATGCTAATTATTTTAGTTAAATCGTGACTTTAGCAAAAAGAAGTTATTATAAATAGGTAGGGTTCATGCGAGAACTACCTTTATTGCGAAAATCGCGAGAACCAATGTGAATACAACAAAATAAACTCACTACACCACTACCCAAAACTTAAAAAACCTAACCCCCCACCCCTCCAAAAAAAACATAACCCCTCCTCCCCCAAGCTAAATGCTAAACAACCTAACCTCCCCACCCCCCAAAAACATACACCCTCCCCTAAGCTAAATTCTAAAAACTAAACAATAAACCTAAATTTTTTTATATAAAAAATTAAAAATGTATGTGTTTTAGATTTTTTTTCAAGTATTTTTTGTTGTGTTCACATTGGTTTCTCGCAATAAATGGTGGTTCCTTAACGGATTGCGAGAACCAATGTGAACACAACCAAAACTATTTAAAAAACATACAAGTTTTTTTAACTTTTTGTTAAAAATCGTAGCTTATTATTTATAATGGGGAATGATCCACTAAAAAGTGGATTTTGCCTAGGTAGCCTAAGAAGGATTGTGATGATGACATGTGGCACTTTTTATAAGTAGGAATGAGTGGCATTTTGATACTAAAATATTTTAGTCCTTATAAGTATGAGTGTGAAAATGACATGTGGCACCCCTTTTGTTTTCTAAAAATACAATAAAATATATCTAGTACAAAAATTTAGCACAAAAATATAGCACAAAAAAAATCTAGTATAAAAAAATATAGTAAAAAAAATTCAACACAAAAAAAATCTAGTGCAAAAAATTCAGGAAAAAATTTAAGACAAAATATTTCAACACATAAAATATAACACAAAAATATAGTAAAAATCCAGCACACAAAAAATGTTATACAACATAGAAATACAACACATTTTTGTGGGTTTTTTTCGTCATATTTTATATATAAATATGGTACTCAAATTAAAGAATAAAAGACACTCGATTTATGGTGAAATTTTTATGAAAAAAATGTCGTATAAAAAAGTTATGAACGTCTAAAAATGGAGGGTGAAATATGCATGTGACTTGCATATGGAGAAAGAAAGTCAATAAATATAATTTTTCCAAGATATCTTTACACTCCTCTTTTTTTTCTATATTTTCATCTTAACCATTGATTTGAAAATTAAATGGTTAAGATTTCATCTCATCCTACTTAGGCAAATTAATTTTTTATTTGATCTTATCTATATATATTCCCGACAAGAACAAATGATCGACTAGACAAACTAATAAATAAACAACACCCATAATGAACGATTAGACTACCCAAAGTCCCAAATAACATTTTTGCCCCGTTCGTATCGTTAGAAAAATCAATATTCTTCCTTGATCTACTAAACTCACACCGGTAACACCACTTTAATTAAAAGATCCCGAGAATGTTTATATTTCATATTCTTCTAAAAAATGTTGTTCAAAGTAGAGGCGTATAAAAGAAACTGGCCTGGACCCGGCGACCCAAAAACCGACTAGGCCCCGACCTAGTAAAATCCAGTTTGGCGCAAACCGGTTTGGGTTAAGCCGACCCGACGGTTTGGTACAGGTTTGATATTTTTGTGTTGAGAATCGGTTCCGACGCAAACTGATTTGAGCCCTGATAAAAAAAAACAGTTTCCAACGTTGGAAGCAGTTTTAAACCCAATCCAAATCGAATTGGATGGGTTAGGGTTTTCAAACCTAAAACTGGTTGTTAACCTGAACTTGGTTAGGCCAAATCGGTTTAGACCCAAACCGGGTTTTGTAGTTGTACATAGTTCAAAGAGTGATCGTTCGTTTAATCCAAACAAATACAAACCCAACATGTGCCATTGTATCTATAATAAATTGATCAATACTTTGCTCCTTTCGATGAGACTACGGGAGACCCAGGCCCACCAGACAACTGTTTTACTCCACTATAATGAGGTCTGATCCATTAGACTTCGGTGATAGAAAAATCCGTCGGCCCATCACTCATAGAAAAATAAATATTAAAACGTGTATTAAATGGTATTCACGTCAATATTGGAGGTTCGTACTAAGAAACTCCATAAATATGTAGTAGGAAGGATAAGACAGGTTCGGTAATATATTAACACAGGCAGCTGTTATATTTTTCTGACAACAACCTACGTATATTGATGATCAACATGTGCCCATTGATTAAAAAATACATTAAATTTAAAAAAAAAAAATAGAGCAAGCTGCTATTACAATTCTAATTAAACATTTTCTACTTGAAGTATTTTTATAAATAAGTTTCATTTGAAATAAACAAGTATTACTCGCGCTTCACGACAGGGCGCATGTATTAATTATTCTCCGATCTATGTCATAGTAATTATGATGGCTCAATTATGAGTAAGAAGATAACAGGTAAAAATAGTACATCGCGACAAGGTATTACGAAATAACTCAAAGATGGTGTCATTGTCAAAGTGAACATAAAGAATCACAAAATCATTCCAAAAAGTAAAAATATATCACACTAAACTAGCCCAATACCCATCAGGCAAATTACCAATTAAATATCCAGTATACCCACACGTATTGGGTGTATACACAATGAGTTCACTAAATATTGTGCGTTGGTATTTCAAAAATATTTTTTAGTATTCTAATTATTATATAAGCATATTACCCAAATATAACAAGTGTGCAACAACAACATCAACCAACGGAAAAACGTAGTCATGGACTGTGCTATAATGCACCCCAAAAAGGGACGAGCTCCTTCTCAATCCCATTCGTACCATGTCTACTTCTTTACTATGGATCATGTCTTCAGAGGCTAATGTTGGTGAATCAGTAAATATGACATAGATCGGAGAATGGTTAAATGCTTCTTTGGGAAAAAACTCCATACTAACTGCTTCAACTTTCGACTAGGGCAGCAGTACCCTCTTGCACAACCCCTTTACCCCCTTTTACCTTTTATGATAAATTGGCTAAACTAACAAAAAATAAAAAAATTGGCGTTGAAATCGATTTTTATTGACCAATCAGAATTACCTCCTAGAATCTATAATTGCCTCAAAAGGTCCAACATATATACATTATTGGACCTTTTGAATAACCGTCAAGAAGATCTTATGAAAATGGAACATTTTCGCATACAAGACGTCAAAAAAATTTTAGGGATTCTAGAAAAAAAATTCGTAATTGATTTACCGAAAAATAAGTTTTAAATCCAATGGATTTTTTCTCTTTTTTAGAAAAGGGGCAAAAATCGGTTTTGAATCTTTAGGATAATTCATATATTCGGAATCAGCATAGACTTATAATTTAATTGAATAGATATATCTAGGTGAATTAACTTTTTCATTGCATGTTATATTTATACATCTTTTTCCTAAACATTACTAGGTGAATTAAAGTTAGAGACTATTAACTTTGATCAAGCCAACTATAGTAGGTTATGTTGGTATAGGTGTGACAAACTCATCCATCATTTATTTTCAGGATGGTTGAAACAAGTACTACATTTAACTATTGTTTTTAAACCTGATTCAGTCACTAGGTTTGGTTGTACACCTCATTTGTTTCAAAGTGTTGTTTTCACAAGATAGTTCTAGATAAACTTTGACATACTAATTGCTTAATTCATTTTTCATATGCAAATCTATGTATGCTCACCAATTTTTCGATGTTGACTTCACATGTTTCAATTAGCAATATCTATGATATTTCCAAGATTTACTATAGGAGTTTTAGACTTAGTTAAATTAACTTTGAACTTAGGTTTTCTTTATTTTTGAATAATTTGTTATTTCCTTTTTATGTTTGGATAATTTGAAAATGGTTACTAAATTAACTAAAATTTAGTCGATCATGAGCTATTGAACAATTTCGTAGCGCCCTGATGTTTCTGCCATCGTCAGGGTATTACACTATTGTTCAAGCAAACGGGTATGTATGTAACGGGTAATCGAGCTGGGTATCACCTAATAACATATTCATCTCATACCCACGAAACACTTTAAAACTAATATCATACTTGACTCTATATCCCAAATACTCGTCTGAAGTGTTTCAGGTTTTGGTGTTTGCGAGTCTTTTGGGTTCCTTTAACATTATAGGTTATACTATCTCATATTATCTTATAACAATTTATGGGTTAATGAGTGCTGTTTTTTTATTATATGTTACATTGTTCACCATGGGCATTAGTATACCTTATTATGTGTTAACGAGTTATTAAATTAGCTAAGCTAAGTTCGATATGGTTATAATAAGTCATTATAATAAGTCATGTTACATCTTAATGGGTTATTTTTTATATACATACCGCCTTCTTACCTGATCTGACAAGCTGAGATGTTTTCGTCCATTACTTTTGGTCTTGTTAGTTCCGGTCATAACACAAGTTATGCCTTTTCAATTGTTTGCCTCTTTTGAGTTGATTCAACTAAGAGTTTGCTAGCTCTTGAGTCGGTTTGCTATTGGAAGGTGTACGCACTCCAAATGTGAATCAACATGAAAATAATATTTTAACTATTTTCTTTTACTAAAAGGTAATTAATATAAGAATTCAATAAAAAATTAATAAATTAGATGTAGATTGACGAGCTATATATACGTAGCTCATATATATATATATATATATATATATATATATATAGCTTATATACATATGTAGTTTACGAGCAACATATATGTAGATCACCAATCTACATATATTTTGATTTATTTTCGTAAAATTTAGTATCAAGTCAAAAATAAAAATAAAAATGTTTGACTGACAGTGATTCTTACTGTTCTCAAGTAACTTTGTGGATTTTAGATAATCCCTTCACATACTTACAGAAGACTTCACATATATGTACGCACATACTTGCACAAGAATGGCAATATAAACAAAGAATTCAATGTATTCACATGACAATGCAAACAATACGTAAAAATAAGGCATTGGGATATACTCATATACCTTAATTTTTTTTTAATTTATGTAAGTGCCATATCACTTATTTTTCTTCATTTCACTTTGTTTCACTCTAAGGAAGTGGTTTAATCCCGTTAACTCTATTTAATCATATTTTTAGTGGTTTTTAGTTTGAAAAATAAAAGAGCAATGAATTAAATCTCTTAACCTCCGGTTAACATATTAACAAATAACCCTTTAACACCCCTCAACACAAGGAAGGAGTAGCGTGCAATGTCCGTTAACATTTCATGTCACCGTTAACACCCCAAATATTAGATTACACCCCATGGCCTAAGAGTGAGTAGAAAGTATGAAAGTTATTATTTTAAATTCACTGCCATAATAAGGTTCAGGATCTAATACAAAGGCTCCTAAAAATAAGAAGTTGTACAAAGGGTATTGAACGGACTCCGATTGACCTCATTCAAGAGGCATTGGAACTTATTCATCAAATTCTATGATGCGAGATTTTAGGTTTTCACTTTTGGATGTATAGGCTGTAGATTTAGAATTTTTGTTTATTATCATTGTGTCTTTTATTTATCCTTGTGTTTTTTCTATATTTGCGTCATTGTGTCTTCTTTGCGACTCATTGGGTCTTTTCTTCCTGACATTGTGTTATATTTTTTTGGCATTGTGTTATATTTTGCTCGACATTGTGTCATCTTATGCGATCTTTTGTGTCTTTGTACACTTCTTATTTTTAGGAGCCTTTGTAGAATAACTTAACCCTGTAACAAAACCATTTTCGTAGTTCAAGGAGGAAGTAGATCATTGGATGAGAAGAAAAGGCGATCGTTAGATATTCCCCATGTATAGTGACACCCAAATATAGGGGTTCACTCTAGTTTCTTCACAAATTATAAAGAAGGTGATGGTATCTAGACACCCCTCAAAAATTTTGTACATCCCTCAACAGGAAATGTATAGCCTAATACGCTTCGCATAGGGTTTAAACGCATTAAAAGTGACACCAATAGAAATCATATGGGGCAATACGTGTTGGGATTGAACCCTATGCAAAGGAACAAATGATACAAAGCCAAATACACTATCCGAGGATTGGTCCAACTATTAGAACTTACAACAACTGATCACCTAAACTCTGTCTTCCTAAAGTCTGCTACCTTTACTTTCATCTGCTACAACAAATGCCAAAGGTCTGCCAGAAGATAAGAAACAGAGGATAGAGATCAGTGTTTTACTTTTATTAGTTAAATAATCAATGTATAGTGCTTTGCACTAGCAGATGATAGATAGCAGTGTTTCTATTTAGTTATTTGTTTGTTTAATGTCACTATCAACCCTGACGTCATCAAAAGATGCTTAGTGGTTAAATAGTTAGTATAAATAGGTGAAGCTTTGTAACAGTTAATCTTGTCTATTAAAAAGATCACCAATCATCTTCTCTGAGTTTTCTGTATATCAAACTGTTGTAATTGGCTAGTGGGAGTT
Organism: Scalesia atractyloides; assembly: GCA_947069175.1. Classification (NCBI taxonomy): domain Eukaryota; kingdom Viridiplantae; phylum Streptophyta; class Magnoliopsida; order Asterales; family Asteraceae; genus Scalesia; species Scalesia atractyloides. Next base: position 90,446,582 of record CAMTDV010000016.1, on the reverse strand, counting down.
TGTGAATCACATGCAAAGTTTATAAACTTGAAAGCATGATGATGATGAAAAACAAACGACCTTTAATTGTAGTAAAAGTTTTCCATCTTATTCCGCTGCATTTACTTTACAATTCAATCATATTTCCATTATTTGAAACAAAAACTACAAGTAAATCAAACTCAGATCCTAACAATTGGTATCAGAGCTTGGTCAATAAAATTTGATTTGAAAGATCAGCTCTCCTTGCTAATTAGTTTGATAGTTTTACTTGAAAACATAATTTTATTACTTTCAAAGTTTTAAAACACAAATATGTTGTAAACAAGCAAAAATGTCTCAACACACATCAGATTCCAACATAGGATCTATGTTCAAACCACCGATCTTGAAACGAAATGAATATTTCATATGGCAACGTCGGATGGGTCACATCTTAGCTCAGCAAAACACCGGATGTTGGCGATCCGTTGTGCTTTGGACCACATATTCCATTGGTTCCAAGCACAGAGGATCCCAACACTCAAGTGCCCAAAAATCCTGAAAACTACTCTGAGCAGGATTTCCAGAAAATAGAGTTGGATGCAAAAGCGTTAGCATTGTTGCTTCCGCGCAACCCAACGAAATCTATGCTGGACTGCTCCACTGCAATAGTGCAAAAGAGTTGTGGGATGCACTGAAAGAACAATTCAGTGGAACTAAGGAGGTGATTGAAAATAATAGATAAGTTCTGAATCAACAGTATGAAACATTTTTTCACGTAAAAGGTGAGTCGTTAACACAACAGTTCGGATGTTTTGGCTGTCTCATCAGTGAGTTGAAACTGGTTAACGTGAATTTCCTAATTCGACTGTCAATAGTCGTTTCTTAAGATCGTTACTAGAAAAATGGGAGACTGTAACTTAGTTACTTGAACATCTGTTGGGTTTAAGGAGATGACCCTCACTCAACTTCATGGTCGACTCCTCACATATGAGAGAGAGTTGAACCAGAAAAAGAAGTTGCAAGAGTCAAGGAAAGCAACTGAGGACTATAATCTGGATAACACTGCCCTTTATAGTCATGAAGAGGGTTCTGGCAGTGGAAAGGATCAGGGTTATGATCATTATATTGATATAACTTCTAGAAGCAATTTTACATCTGATCCTTACACACCAAATTTTGCTTTTGCTGCAAATGGGGAAAGCCAAAACTCTGACAATATGTCTTTTGAAATGAATGACTTACAACATTTTGAACCCACTGATCTGGAAGAAATGGATATTTTACATCAGTTGACACTTTTGAGTGTTAGAGTAAGTAAATTTTACAAAAGGACTGGTAGAAAGTTTCCTGGATTGCATGGAGGGTTAAAAGTGGGGTTGGATAAATCAAAAATTAAATGTTATAAGTGCAATAGGTTTGGACACTTTGCCAGGGAATGCAGATCTCAAACTGCAGGTCCAATTGTGACTCACCCAGGCCCTAGACCTCAAAGCACTACTCATTATTCCCATATACCCCTGCACCACAAATGCAAAACACAGCTCATTATGCACATCATGCTACCACTGTTCCTGTCTATTACATCCAAACACCTGCTCCACAGATTCAGTATGTTTAAGCACCCCCTCAAGTGCATGTGCAACAAGCTCCACATGTCACTCAAACTACTCAAACCACTGCTCATGCAGAGGTTAACCAACAGAGCTTCTTTACACAAGGCTTTGTTGATTGGAAATATTTTGCCTGAGAATTTATCTGATGAAAACTTTGCTCTAATGGCTAAAAATGATTTTCAAAATGAAAATATTTGTTTAATGGCCTTAGAGACTTTAGTTGAAGGAGATGAGTCTGAGGAACAAGTGTCAAAAACTGATAAGGTTCAAAGTTGTGATGAAGCAGTGGTTACACCAGTGGTTCCACAAAACACCGTTGATGAAGAAAAAGCTTCTCTATCTGACCCATGGGATACAAAAGTGTGTGAAGAAGATTGTGATTGTGCTCACATAGCTGCTTCCAAGGTATCACCTCAGATCCTTAAGGATCTCTGTTCAGAAAAATGTATAATAGCTTTTACTAATATTAAACAGGTGATGAAAACCTTAGGAACAAAATCTTAGAAAATGAACTCAACTTTGAAAAACTTATCAAAGAGTTAAAAAACATAATTGATTTCAAAAGATTTTGAAGTAAGTAGTCTGAAGCATGAAGCCAGCATAACCAAGGGCCAACTCCAAACTATGGTAGAGAAATACCAAGTTTGCAAAAAGGAGTTAGAAACTACCCAGATCACTTGTGAAAAATGGGTAGAATCTTCCAAAAGTTTAGAAATTATGCTGGACAAACAGATCAAGAGTAACATAAAATTTGGTGTTGGTTTTGAAAAACAAGTCACTGAAAATGTTACAAAAATTGATTCTGAAAAGGTTGAAGTGGTTCCTAAAAATTTGCTGGAAATGAGATAAAAATCACTGATAAAAATGGTAACAAAATTTCTCTGAGAAAAACTTGAAGGGTCTTCAACTTTTAAAGAAATTGAGAAATGCCAATTCAAACCCACATGGTCTGATGAATGTGATATTCTGGAAAATTTCAAGCCAATGGACTTCTCAACCATTGAAGGTGTCAAAGCACCAAAGGCTAGAATCATTCTCATCAAAGATCTTCCAGCTGAGGTTACAACATCTGCTGAGAAGAAATCATATAAAAAGAAAAAGGAAAAGATCAAACATCTGTTCTATGAATTTTGCAACAAAAGAAATCATGTCACTGAAAATTGTTTTCTTTTAAAAGCATATGATATAAACAGAACACATGTGATCCCAAATGATTCAAAATGTTTTTTGTGTGGTAAAACCAATCATTTAACTCATGAGTGTGTCTATCTTCAAACCTATGATCAAAAGGTAAAAGAGATCAAGGCAAAAGCTCTAGAGAAAGAAAGTTCAAGCTCTGCTAGAAATAAATCTAAGCGGACCTTAGAACTTGTTGAAACATCTGTCACAAAAGCATTGAACAAAACCTTGTTCCCAGAGAGGTACAAGTGACAGATGCTCCACCTGCAAACAAGTACCCAAGAGGATATGGACAACCTGTTTATCGAAAGGTTCCTATGAGTTATGAAGGTTAAAAAAAAACTTTCAAAGCCCAAAGTGAACAGATATGCTCATGGTTACCAACATCTGACAGGAAATGGTTCCCAACAGTGGATACAATGCAAAACTCAAACCACTGACCATGTTCCTGGATTTGAGAATGGACAAATCTGTAACCCCATCCAAAGCCATTCTAGCTTTGGAATCTCATCTAAACTAATTGTTTACCTATGTGCAGGGAGCTTCTACTTGCCTTGATAGTTTATGGTATGTAGATAGTGGAGGCTCCAGGCACCTGACAGGATGTAGAGCCCTTCTCAAGGATTTCTTGGCTCATGGAGGGAGTGATATATCTTTTGGTAACAATTCAAAAGGGAAGGTGTTGGGGTCAGGATGTGTTCAGGCTGGGAATCTCAAATTTGAAAATGTTAACTTAATTGACATTCTAAAATTCAATCTTTTGAGTGTCTCACAAATGAGTGACAAAGGATATGGATCCTTCTTTACAAAGAAAACATGTCAAATTGTAGGACAAGTGGTTGTCAAAAAGATTGATCAAATCATTGCTGAGAGCAAAGCACAACTTGTTGCTCATAGGAGTGGCAATGTGTATGTGGTTGATTTTTTGAAAGATAACCCTATGTCTACCGCATGCCTGTTCTCCAGTTGCTTCCAGCAAAGAGACAAAGTTATGACACAGAAGACTTGGGCACACAAATCTGAAAACAATCACCACACTCTCTAAAAATTGTCTTGTCAGAGGTTTGCCACAAAAACAATTTACTTGTGAAGAACATTGTGTTTCCTGTTTAAAAGGTAAACAACATAAAAGTTCTTACAAGTCAATTGAAGAGTCCAAAACAACCCAATGTTTGCAATCAGTGCACATGGATTTGTTTCGTCCTGTAAAATCCGAGTTTAATGAAGAAAATATTTTGTTTGGTCATTGTTGATGATTTTTCAAGGTTTACATGGACATTCTTTTTACACTCCAAGGATGAAACTGCTGGTATATTGCAAAATTTTGTCAAACAAGTTGAAAAGCAATATGACCTTCCAGTAAAAATCTTTAGGAGTGACAATGGGACAGAGTTTAGAAACAAGGAGTTGGATGCATTTTGTGAGTCAAAAGGGATTGTTAGGCAATTTAATGTCCCAAGAACTCCGGAACAAAATGGGGTAGTTGAAAGGAAAAACAGAACTCTAGTTGAATCTGCAAGAACTATGCTAGCAGATTCTAGTTTACCCTTGTGTTTTTAGGCAGAGGCTGTAAACACTGCTTGTTATTTCTAAATAGAGTTTTGATTAACCCAAGGCATCAAAAGACTGCCTATGAATTGCTTTACAAAATCAAACCTCTGATCTCATATTTCAAATGTTTTTGGTGTCCTTGTTTCATTTTGAACTTAAAAGATTCTATCTCTAAGTTTGCAGCCAAAGTTGATTGTAGTTATTTTCTGGGATACTCAACCATTGCCAAAGCTTACAGAGTTTTTAAATCTAGGACCAAGTGTGTTGAAGAAACTCTAAATGTGAAGTTCAATGAACTTTCATCTTTGAAAATCCCATCAAATCCTGTTGAATTGTTCGATTTAGATAAATTTACATTTGAAGATGTGTCTGTCAAGACTAACCCTGCAGGTACACCACAAGCATCAACACAAGAGCAAGGATATGATTGCATACTTCCAAACTTCAAGATCAGTCCTTCACACAGAAGAGCAGATGTTAGTAACAATGGTGAAAGCTCTGCTGGTTCACAGTGGTCAATACTCAAACCTCTGCTTGCTCTCAAAATCAAAACACTGTTGATAAAAATCAATCAAATATGGATAAAATCAACAAACACTCACATCATTACCACCCATACCACCACCTCCATTACATTAAGAGGCTGGACCATCAAATTCACCCGCAGAGGTTAGCTCAGATGATACACATTTGCAAGCTTCACCTAAAAATGCAATTGTTCCATACCAAGGTGATTTGACTTTCCTCAAAAGCCATCCATTGGATCAAGTTATTAGCAACATAAATGAGGGAGTGCTCATAAGAAGCCAATCCCAAAACATTTGCCTATTTGCTGGTTTTCTATCACTCACACAACCTGTCAAGTACCAGGAGGCACTAAAAGACAATAGTTGGGTAGAAGCTATGCAAGAGGAGCTCCTTCAGTTTAAAACACAACAAGTTTGGGAACTTGTACACTGCCTAAGGATGTCAGTCCAATTGGCAAAAAGTGGGTCTTCAAGAACAAAACAGATGAAAGGGGTATTGTTGTCAAGAACAAAGCAAGGCTCGTGGTTCAAGGCAACAGACAAGAAGAAGGCACTGACTATGATGAAACCTTTGCTCCAGTAGCAAGGTTAGAAGCCATCAGACTGTTCTTAGCTTTAGCTGCTAACTACAAATCAAAGTGTTTCAAATGAAGATCAAAAGTGCATTCCTGTATGGAAAGATCAAGGAAGAAGTGTATGTGTCTCAACCTCCTGGATTTGAAGATGCATTTCATGTTTACAGGTTAAACAAAGCACTGTATGGTCTAAAACAAGCACCAGAGCCTGGTATGAAACTCTATCCACTATTCTCTTATCCACAGGTTTTTCAAGAGGTAAAATTGATAGAACTTTGTTTTTAAAATGGAAAGGAAAGATTTGATGCTTGTCCAAATTTATGTGGATGACATCATTTTTGGATCCACATGCACTGCCATGTGTGAAGACTTAAGAAAACTCATGGAAGCAGAGTTTGAAATGAGTGCAATGGGTGAGTTGCAATGTTTTCTTGGTTTACAAATCAAACAAATGCACAATGGCACCTTCATCCATCAAAATAAGTATGTCAAAGAACGACTTAAAAAGTTTGATATGGATGATTGTAAACCTTGCAGCACACCCATGGCAACTTCCAAGCTAGTCACTATTGATAGTAAAGATGACCTTGTTGATCAAACACTTTACAAAAGCATGATTGGGTCTTTATTGTACCCAACTTCATCAAGGCCAGACATCATGTTTGCTACATGTGTCTGTGCCAAATAGTCTCTACCTAGAAAGTCTGATCTTATTGCTGTAAAATGAATATTCGGATACATAAAAGGTGCTCCCACACTTGGTATCTTGTATCCTGCTAATCGGAACATTGAGCTTTCAGGTTACTCAGATAGTGACTTTGCTGGATGCAAGACAACAAGGAAGTCCACATCAGGAGGTGTCCAATTCCTAGGTGATTGCCTAGTGTCTTGGCGGAGCAAAAAGCAAGTTGCAGTTTCCACATCCATTGCTGAAGCTGAATATATTGATGCTGCAAGTTGCACTGCTCAAATCCTGTGGCTTCAAAATCAACTTTTGGATTTTGGTATCACTGCTTTAAAGACTCCTCTCAACATTGATAGTCAAGCAGCAGAAAATATCATCAAAAATCCTGTCTCTCAATCCACAACAAACACATTGACATCAGACATCACTTTGTGAGGGATTGCCATGAAAAAGGTTTGATTTCTTTACAACATGTCTATACTAAGGATCAACTGGAAGATGTTCTAACAAAAGCTTTGGATACATCTAACTTTGAAAGCTTGATCTCTAGAATTGGAATGCTAAACATGGATTAAAAATAGTTTTCTGGTGATCCATGTGTAAATAGCATCAAAAATTTTTCAGAAAATCAAAATTCCATCCTTAAAAATAGTTTAAAATTGAATTTTACAATAAATCCTCAAAGTCTGTTCAAACCACTGATAGCATTAAAACTGTTCGTTTAAATTAAGTCTATCCACTGCCAAAGTGTATCCTCTGATAGTGTTAAACACTGTTCACAATCCACTGCCCTTATCTTTAAACAGTGTTTTCCAAACAACTGTCTTCCATTTTCAAACAGAGGATACACGTGGTCAGACGTTATTCGTCGGTAACATGTTCACAATCCACTGCCCTTATCTTTAAACAGTGTTCATCACTTTTTCAAAACCCTATAAAACCCTGTTTTATCCATAATAGAGTTTCCACCTTTATCATGTTGAATTCAAAAATTCTCAAAATGATTTTCTCTCAATCATGGCACCCAAAGCGAAATCCAAAGTGATATCTAAACCAGAACCACCACCATTCACCCTCATCATTAAAACTCCTCACAATTACACTGCCATTTTTTAGAAAACCGATTCAAATACAAGATATCATCCGATGATACAAATCTTGGAAGAATCGAAATTCAAGCACATGTTCACTGTCAAAGCCCCCATCTATCAAGTGTCACAAAGACAATTTTGGGCAAACGCAGAGGTTCACACAACATCTGAGGGTGTTCCTTATACTATCTTATCAAGAGTGGGCAAAACGCTGATGCAAATCAGTCCACAATCCATATCTCAAGTGTTTGCATTGAATGACATGGCACATCCTGTGTCATTCCGAATAAATGAGGTACAAGCAGAGTTTTTGGAAGGGGGTTACATTGGGTAACTCAAAGGTATGACTATATACAAACCCAACTTTCCTGCTGAGATGAGATTCTTTTTCCATACACTTTTAACTTGTCACTTAGCAAAAAACAACTAGTTTAACGAAATACCATTGAATATCCAGTATCTGGGCTATGCTATTTTAACTGGATCAAATTTTAACTTTTCCCAGATACTATTCAATGACATTGTGACAAATTTCAATAACATTAAGAAAAGAAAAGCTTTCTTGATACATCCAAGATTTCTAAGTGTTTATCTTCATAACCAGTTACCTGAAATGATGTTAAACAAGGCACGGTTACTAATCCAAGCAGCCTAACTCATGAAACTTTCATAAGGATTACAAATCAAGACAAAGTTTCAAAAACACAAGTAGAGGAGGAAGAGCATGTTTTACATGAACAAAATGTTCAATCTCAACCTCTTGCTACTGAGCCCACTGCTCTTGGTGATCAGAGCACTCAAACCACTGCCCTGAAACCCACACCAATAATCTCCAAAATGAAACCATCAAAAATTACCAAAAATCCCACCAAACCCAAAAAGGGTCCTCTGGAAGATGAGATCGCAGAGGTTAACCCAGTGATAACACAAAAGTCACACAAAACACTGCTGCTACTTCTTCACAACAGATGTTAGAAAGATCTCAACCTGGCTTTGAACTCCTCCTTCTTCCTCACAAAAGGAAATGTTGTAAACACAGGGACACCAAATTATAAAGCTCTAGGATCACTTGTTCTATCTTCCACCTTCCATCTCCCAGGGAAATGTCTCTTTCTACACCACACCCTTCACCAAAAAAAATCACTACCACCTGCAATGTTGCCTTTGCTGAATGCAATAGAATTGGAACAGACGTTAACCAGTTCTTCTCACCAACCATTAATGAGAATATACTCCAACAAGTGACTGGGTCTGATTCTCTATTCTTTACTAGCCCATCAGCAACTAAAGAGGACACATCCCTTGGGTTACATGTAACCCTAGGTGATATATCATCAAGAGCAGCCACTACAATTGCTACACCTTTGGACAGTGGTTGTCACACCCCGACCCGCAGCGGAAAAGGTGATCGGGGCATGATTGGGTTATCATCAAAGCTCATGACATTTATTATGCGTTTCATATTCATTTAATACAATTTAATGGAAATTTACAATAAATATTACAACATGTTCTAACTATCAATCTAAGCTTCTTTATTCTCTTCTAAGGCATTTCCTATGTTTTCTTTGCTTCAACCTCTTCACCTGTATCATGTGTAAAAAAGGTTTTGGATCAACATAAAGTTGGCTAGTGAATCCTATGGAAAATCATTTGAACAAGTTTATTAAATTGATTATGAAATATGTGCACAACCACTCATGAGTAAAAATAGATGTAAACTTATTCAACAATCATAAGATATTAAATAAAGCACACATGAACAATAATGGAACATTTAGAGGCACGCGTTGCTCAACTCGTCTCTCACGAGGAACTGATGGGCCTAATGAATGAATTGCATAAACATGATAATATGAATGACACAACTACAAACAATATAAACTCAATGATACACACATGAACAATAATGAATTGGTTTTGAGGCACGCGTTGTTCAACTCGTCTCCCGCGAGGAACTGATGGGCTTAATGAATGAATTTCATATAATTTGACAAAATGAAATAAGTAATCACAACAATATAAACAATCTAAGTTTAGGTCATGATATGGTATGACACAAATTTAAATAAACGAGTTAATTATTTGAGACACATAACACACCCCAAAACGTGTAATTAAAAAGGGAAGTTGTAAGATTCACTCACAGTGGGTGCGCTCGGTTGATGATGTTGAATGCACGCGAAGTGGTTTTAACCACGAGTGAAATTAACCTAGATAAATATCATTATGGTTCGGTAAGTAAGCGGATTTTATTAATCTATTTTAGTAGGATTGTTGGGTGTATTTTTGTGAGTTTAAGGTTATTTTCTAACCTTAAAAATGTTATTTTTAAGTATATTTAATTGATTTTTAATTGAAATAAATAAATAAAAATAATAAAAAAATTTGATTTTTTGCTACAGTTGACCGTTGACTTTGACCGTTGACCGTTGACTTTGACCGGTTCGAATCGTGTAATTGTGCGCTGAGTGAGGCTCGAACCCGAGACCTCCCGTACGCGTGCACGCAGCTCTACCAACTGAGCTACGTGTCTAACCCGTCATATATATGTTTTTAATTATATTTATATATTAATTAAGTTAAACAGAAAATCCTTTTATTTTAAAAACGATTTAATTGAATCGGACCGGTGCGCTCCACAGGTCTCGAACCCGGGACCTGTGGCTTGCGTAACACACAGTCCACTGGACTGTGTGTTATATAATCCAATTTTTATTATACTTAAACACAAACTGAACATTTCCTTTTCTGTCTTATTTTAAAAAAATAGATAATTGTCCGAGTCGGTGCAGTAGCCCGGACTCGAACTCGTGACCTGTGATATAAACATACACACAGTCACCACTGGACTGTGTGTCTAACTTGGTTATTATTCCGGTTATTAATATACTTAACATATAACAGTGTGACTTCCGGTTCGGTTAACAAAAAAGGCGTTTTTTATTAAAGCGGCGTGTGTGGAACAAGATTCGAACTCGAGACCTTTGTGTATTTAATGTGCACACAGTCCACCGCTGGACTGTGTGTCTAACCCGAGTTATAACTTGATTTTAATTATACTTATATGTTACAGGTTCATCGTCTTCTTCGTTAGATTTTAACCAGGAACAATGACGATCTGGTTCGAAGTTTTAATCAGGATTCTTTAGCGTTTTAGGTTAATTACAGATGAGATGTAAGTAAAAAGAAAGGAAATTAGGCGTGAGGTATACCGACTAGCTTCCTCTGTTTTCCGGCAGAACTCCGGCGACAGCAATCCCTTCCGGCGACGAGTGTCTTGCAGCAGCGAGTCTCCAGAAAGCTTACAAAATATGTGGGTGACTTCGGTATAAGTTCAAAGGGTTTAGTAATACTCAGAAATGAGGAAACTGGTTTTCCGGCGACGAACAGAATATTTCCGGCGAGTGAGTTTTCGCCGAGAAAAGGTGCGGTTTTGAGCGAAAAGGTTTGCAGAGGTTCGAGGGGGTATTTATAGGGCAAGTCGTCGATGTATTTGGTCCGATTTCCGACTTGGTTCGTCGGTTATAAAAACTCCGGCGGTTATAACTTTGGTCGCGGACTCAGACGTCGGTTATAACCGATGTAGCGTTTATGTTTTACGTTATAACTGAAAGAAACGTTAAGTTTCGCGAGATTACCGGGATTTCCGACGACTGAACTTTTGGGCGCCGGTTTTGAATTCGGAAAGACACTTTATGAATTAAATGATCTTAATAGTTAACAGATAATACAAGTGGCGCAGTGGTTTGTGTGTTGAGTGTTAAGTTGCTGAACCGTGACTGACTCGGCGACTGACCCGGGTTCGAAACCCGGCAGGGACATTTTATTTTTATTTTGCGATTTTCAACAGTTTTTCAAAAACAACTTATATATTCCAATATAATAATTGATTATTTATCGTTTAAAATTATTTTGGACATTTAATTCGCAACAAAATTTTTAACTGATTGATCGGTTGATAAACGGAGCGGGTTTGGTAAATCCGTTTTTTGACGGATGTTACAGTATCCCCTGCTTTTTAGAAATTTTGTCCCGAAATTTAAATTGTGATATATTTGACTAAAAGGATGATGGTGTTTAGTTTTGACAGTTACGTGCTTAGAAAAAGTAAGGGTTTAAGTTTTTGTTCGAGGCGGTAACGTTCCTTGTAAGGGTTAAGTACCCTATTACAGGAATCGCTTTTTGTTGCCTACTGTAAAAAGTATTGATAAACAGAATTTATTCGCTAACTATAATATCATGCTTAAAAGTTTGAATATGTTTGGAAGGGTATGGTTATATCCTAAGGCAAAACTTCCAATACTACAACCTACATGGAACATAAATAAACACAACAGCTAATATTTGAACATAAATAAACACAACAGCTAATATTTGAACATAAATAAACACAACAGCTAATATTTGAATCCACATTCTGATAGCATATATGTTCGAATGGTGGAAGTTCCTCTCTCGTTTGTTATGATGGAGAGGTTAGTTTATGTAGAAATGGAACACAATCCAATCTCTTTAAATAGCAAGATGATATAAATGTAACACAAATTCCAACCAAGGCAATACTAAATCCTACATGGAACTTCTCATAACCGCCTGATAATGCCTCTGATCCTTTGGCAAGAATACTTATATATAGGAAGTACCTGCGGCGTATCCACCATATTCTTGCCAAATTTTCATTGGTTTTATCCACAAGTTATGATTAGTTACCAAGAAACTAGTAAATCCTACATAGAACTTCTCATAACCATCTAACAATGCCTCTGATCCTTTGACAAGAATACTTATATATAGGAAGTACCAGCGGCGTATCCACCATATTCTTGTCAAATTTTCATTGGTTTTATCAGTGAATTATGATTAGTCCTATATAACTCTACAACCAATACAACAAACATAAAATACTGAAATGAAAAATGTCTGTGCGATCAAGGCTCAATCAAACAGAGCCGATCGTATTGCATGTACTGAAAATGAAATTGTCTGTGCACTCAAGGCTCAATCAAACGGAGCCGAGCGTATTGCATGTACTGAAAATAAACTTAATCTACACAAACAGCCTATGCATGGAACCTCTCATAACCACCTGATAATGCCTCCGATCATTTGACAAGAATACTTATATATAGGAAGTACCAGCGGCGTATCCACCATATTCTTGTCAAATTTTCATTGACTTTATCCGCAAGTTATGGTTAGTTCTATGCGACTCTACTACAAACACCACAACCACAAGATACTGATAATGAAAATGTCTGTGCGCTCAAGGCTCAATCAAACGGAGCCGAACGTATTGCATGTACTGAAAATGAAATTGTCTGTACGCTTAAGGCTCAATCAAACGGAGCCGAACGTATTGCATGTACTGAAAATGAAATGTGCGCTCAAGGCTCAATCAAACGGAGCCGAACGTATTGCATGTACTGAAAATGAATAACTTAATCTAAACATCAATCACACGAACAACCTATGCATGGAACCTCTCATAACCGCCTGATAATGCCTCCGATCATTTGACAAGAATACTTATATATAGGAAGTACCAGCGGCGTATCCACCATATTCTTGTCAAATTTTCATTGACTTTATCCGCAAGTTATGGTTAGTTCTATGCGACTCTACTACAAACACCACAACCACAAGATACTGATAATGAAAATGTCTGTGCGCTCAAGGCTCAATCAAACGGAGCCGAACGTATTGCATGTACTGAAAATGAAATTGTATGTGCGCTCAAGGCTCAATCAAACGGAGCCGAGCGTATTGCATGTAATGAAAATGTAAAATGAACTGATCGATCAAGGCTCAATCAAACGGAGCCGATCGTTGCGGGCACGCCAAGTTCAACCGCATAATAAAATGGGGAACAAGCTCAAAACCTCATAAAGGGGGAGCTGCGGCCTCGGCAAATGCATATACTGAAAACAATAAACAATAATTACTCTAACAGTCTACACATGGAACCTCTCATAACCGCCAGATAATGCTTCTGATCCTTTGACAAGAATACTTATATATAGGAAGTACCAGCGGCGTATCCACCATTTCTTGTCAAAGTTTCATTGGCTTTATCCTTAAGTTATGAATGGTTTGATGTGATAAAGAAAAAAAACATAAAACTAAACGATAGGAGTTGAATCTGGATCTTCGGTGAAAAGGACTAGTTGAGTATCTTCGCTTGGGCCGTCATTATCTTCGACAGGATTGGCGTTGATATTGAAGACTCTTCCTCTTGTTGGTGGCCTAGCGGTTGGGTTTTCTTGGTTTACTTGGTTAACTGGGTTTGATTGGGCTTGAGTGTTGATGACGTTAACCAATTGAGGGCATGTGTTTCTAAAGTGTGTAGGGTCGCCACAATTGAAACAAGCTCGAACATATGGGAACATGGGGTATTGGGGTTGATGATAGGTTTGGTTCATGGTTTGAGTAGGGGAAGAGGTTTGGTTTTGAAAGGTGCGACAAACCTTGCTCAAATGACCATAGTGTCCACAAGTTGCACATAGTCGACAAGGTAAGGTAAGGGGATGGTGATAAAAACAGTTGTTGCATCGAGGGTGAGGTCCAAGATATGGTTTCTTATTTGGGTAGGTTGAGTTGGGTGCCACTTGGGTGATTGGGATAGCTTGGATGGGTATGGCGTGTGAAATTGGTTGATTTCGTTGGATAGCAGCGAAAAGTTGCCCGTCTCTTTTTCTCTTAGAATTGGGTTGAGAAGGGGATTCGGTTTGGGTGGAGTCGGAGGTTTCAGTCGATTCTTTGTCCTTCTTCTTCTCCTCCTTGAAGTCTTTGTTTCAGATTCGGTTCTCGGTAAGCTCTGTTGCTAACTCCATTGCCGCTTCCAAAGTTGCAGGCGAGGTACTTATTACAGGGTCTTGAATCTTTGACGGAAGACCACGAATGTAGTGCTCGATCAAACGGTAGAGAGGAGTGAACATGTTGGGAACCATTTGATGTAATTCGAGGAATCTTTTGTTGTATGTGGTGTGGTCTCCTTCCTTTTGCTTCAATGAGTAAAATTCATCTTCTAATTTCTTGATTTCGCTCCTTGGGCAAAATCATCTGGTCATGATTTCCTTCAATTCGTTCCAAGTTAAGGACATAGCATCTTCAACACCTCGTTTGGCCTTCTCTGTATTCCACCAAGTAAGTGCTATCCCATATAATTGACCGGTAGCATAACGCACTTTGCGATCGTCAGGGCAATCGCAATTTAGAAAAGTGTTCTCCATTTCTTCAAACCAATGGAGGAGGGCGGTGACGCCTTCAGTCCCTTTGTATTTCAGAGGGTCGCATGATTTGAAATGCTTTTAGGTGCATTTAGAGGTATTTGAGGGAGAGTTGATAATGTTTTGGTTTTCTTGATTGACAGGATTAGCGGTGAGTGCTTGTTGAACTTGGATTACAATGTTGGGTATTACGGCAGCCATTTGTTGAGCGATTAGGGCAGCCATACGCTCGCGGGCTTTTCCTGCTCTCATCTTCCTACGAGCGAGGTTAGAAGACATCTACAAGGAATACATGTCAAGAGTATGAGTTGGATGTTTTGGGTTCATGGGTCGCACTAGGAATGAACATTCATAAAATAATTATAGAAAAATAAATCTACTACATCCATAGGATGTCTTGGGCTTTGCTCGCCATTAGGCCCTACATGCCGCCATACTTTACCTGTGTAATCATGTGGGCCCCCATGAATACCGGTTTTTCATATGGTTCGCACGGGTTTGCCAGGTTGCGTACACAAAAACCCGGAGAAAATCGAGAAATATGTATACAACGTGTGATATTCGGAATGTGTCCAGGTGTAGACACGGTGACACCTCAAAGTGGGTTAGTTCGAACGACGTTTGGTGTGGCATGCTTTGGCCTAATAGGTCCTTCGTACTCTCATCGTTGGTCCCCAGATAGGCAAACTGGTCCGTTATATTGGATTTATACGAATGCCAACCTAGACAGGACGTTCCGACTACCGGTACTTGTACCCTTCCAGTTACTACATGCCCGTCGCAGAACTTACTTTGATGAGATTTGAAAATTGCAACAAAATCTTTGGATAATGAGAGTATGAAAATAAATTGAATACATGAACATCGATATATGTATAATGAATATGTATATAAGCATGTATGTTTGACTGTAAATGTAAACAAATATGAAACAAATAAATATCACAAGTTTGTATGTAACCACCTAATCAATTAAAATTTAGGCAGACTATAGTATAGGCTCTAAGGGTCTAATAACCTATCCTATATCCCTATAGTCATGGCTCTGATACCAATCTGTCACACCCCGACCCACAGCGGAAAAGGTGATCGGGGCATGATTGGGTTATCATCAAAGCTCATGACATTTATTATGGTTTCATATTCATTTAATACAATTTAATGGAAATTTACAATAAATATTACAACATGTTCTAACTATCAATCTAAGCTTCTTTATTCTCTTCTAAGGCATTTCCTATGTTTTCTTTGCTTCAACCTGTTCACCTGTATCATGTGTAAAAAAGGTTTTGGATCAACATAAAGTTGGCGAGTGAATCCTATGGAAAATCATTTGAACAAGTTTATTAAATTGATTATGAAATATGTGCACAACCACTCATGAGTAAAAATAGATGTAAACTTATTCAACAATCATAAGATATTAAATAAAGCACACATGAACAATAATGGAACATTTAGAGGCACGCGTTGCTCAACTCGTCTCTCACGAGGAACTGATGGGCCTAATGAATGAATTGCATAAACATGATAATATGAATGACACAACTACAACAATATAAACTCAATGATACACACATGAACAATAATGAATTGGTTTTGAGGCACGCGTTGTTCAACTCGTCTCCCGCGAGGAACTGATGGGCTTAATGAATGAATTTCATATAATTTGACAAAAAGAAATAAGTAATCACAACAATATAAACAATCTAAGTTTAGGTCATGATATGGTATGGCACAAATTTAAATAAACGAGTTAATTATTTGAGACACATGACACACCCCAAAACGTGTAATTAAAAAGGGGAGTTGTAAGATTCACTCACAGTGGGTGCGCTCGGTTTGATGATGTTGAATGCACGCGAAGTGGTTTTAACCACGAGTGAAATTAACCTAGATAAATATCATTATGGTTCGGTAAGTAAGCGGATTTTATTAATCTATTTTAGTAGGATTGTTGGGTGTATTTTTGTGAGTTTAAGGCTATTTTCTAACCTTAAAAATGTTATTTTTAAGTATATTTAATTGATTTTTAATTAAAATAAATAAATAAAAATAATAAAAAAATTTGATTTTTTTGCTACGGTTGACCGTTGACTTTGACCGTTGACCATTGACTTTGACCGGTTCGGATCGTGTAATTGTGCGCTGAGTGAGGCTCGAACCCGAGACCTCCCGTACGCGTGCACGCAGCTCTACCAACTGAGCTACGTGTCTAACCCGTCATATATCTGTTTTTAATTATATTTATATATTAATTAAGTTAAACAGAAAATCCTTTTATTTTAAAAACGATTTAATTGAATCGGACCGGTGCGCTCCACAGATCTCGAACCCGGGACCTGTGGCTTGCGTAACACACAGTCCACCGCTGGACTGTGTGTTATATAATCCAATTTTTATTATACTTAAACACAAACTGAACATTTCCTTTTCTGTCTTATTTTAAAAAAAATAGATAATTGTCCGAGTCGGTACAGTAGCCCGGACTCGAACTCGTGACCTGTGATATAAACATACACACAGTCCACCACTGGACTGTGTGTCTAACTTGGTTATTATTCCGGTTATTAATATACTTAACATATAACAGTGTGCCTTCCGGTTCGGTTAACAAAAAAGGCGTTTTTTATTAAAGCGGCGTGTGTGGAACAAGATTTGAACTCGAGACCTTTGTGTGTTTAATGTGCACACAGTCCACCGCTGGACTGTGTGTCTAACCCGAGTTATAACTTGATTTTAATTATACTTATATGTTACAGGTTCATCGTCTTCTTCGTCAGATTTTAACCAGGAACAATGACGATCTGGTTCGAAGTTTTAATCAGGATTCTTTAGCGTTTAGGTTAATTACAGATGAGATGTAAGTAAAAAGAAAGGAAATTAGGCGTGAGGTATACCGACTAGCTTCCTCTGTTTTCCGGCAGAACTCCGGCGACAGCAATCCCTTCCGGCGACGAGTGTCTTGCAGTAGCGAGTCTCCAGAAAGTTTACAAAATATGTGGGTGACTTCGGTATAAGTTCAAAGGGTTTAGTAAGACTCAGAAATGAGGAAACTGGTTTTCCGGCAACGAACAGAATATTTCCGGCGAGTGAGTTTTCGCCGAGAAAAGGTACGGTTTTGAGCGAAAAGGTTTGCAGAGGTTCGAGGGGGTATTTATAGGGCAAGTCGTCGATGTATTTGGTCCGATTTCCGACTTGGTTCGTCGGTTATAAAAACTCCGGCGGTTATAACTTTGGTCGCGGACTCAGACGTCGGTTATAACCGATGTAGCGTTTATGTTTTACGTTATAACTGAAAGAAACGTTAAGTTTCGCGAGATTACCGGGATTTCCGACGACTGAACTTTTGGGCGCCGGTTTTGAATTCGGAAAGACACTTTATGAATTAAATGATCTTAATAGTTAACAGATAATACAAGTGGCGCAGTGGTTTGTGTGTTGAGTGTTAAGTTGCTGAACCATGACTGACTCGGCGACTGACCCGGGTTCGAAACCCGGCAGGGACATTTTATTTTTATTTTGCGATTTTCAACAGTTTTTCAAAAACAACTTATATATTCCAATATAATAATTGATTATGTATCGTTTAAAATTATTTTGGGCATTTAATTCGCAACAAAATTTTTAACTGATTGATCGGTTGATAAACGGAGCGGGTTTGGTAAATCCGTTTTTTGACGGATGTTACAGTGGTTACATACCTAAGACTCTAATGATGGCAACCACAGTCGAGGCTACCAAGGTAACCTCTGTTCGAGTGGGAAGTCCCTAGTACCAAGATCAAGGGGCATCTATGTTTGAAACAGGTGTTGAAAACCCTGTTCATGATGATGTAGATACAACTACGACATTTGGTAGGGGTTTAGATGATCCTATTAACTTAGGTGATGAGCTAAAATATCAAGCTTTGACGGAGAGAGTTTCTAACATTGAATATTCTGTGCTTGAAATTAAAGATTTATTGAAGCAGATGATAGCTACTAAGAGCCAACCCTCTATCATAACCACTGATGATCTCAAACAAGCCTTAGACCCTCTATTTCAACAACAAAGATACTTTGCTGATCTTCAACAGAAACATCAAATGCAAGAAATGAGAAACATGGTTGATGCCAGATATATGGATACTGTTGCAGATATTAAGGCAATCAAGGCTCACATTCTTCAAACCACTAGTACAACTCCTCCTATAGTTATCTTGGTAAACACTGATGATACCAAAAAAGGGGAGAAACCTTTACAAAGAGAAGTGCTGGCGCTTGAAGAAGATGCACGACCAACAATGGAAATCCCTAAGCCAGATGGATCTAAAAAGATTGATGAAATAGAATAAGATGAGGGTAAGGGATGAGAGCAAAGTGTTGGTTGAGAAAAAGATAGCTCAACAAAGAGAAAAAGAAGAGGTTGGTACTTCCATAAAGAAGAGACCAGTTTTTAAAACCAGGCAACCAACATCCACACCTTCTAAAACTCAATTTATAGCTACTCCAACCATTGAAACCTCTGCTCCCACAAAATCTCTTATACCTCCTCCAACAGCAAAACCAACTTCCACCACAACAGATGTTACAACACCTGTTGTGTCAACATCTGTTGACACAACAGAGGTTAGAGTAGATGTTAACCCATCCTCTGCCATGATCATTTTTCCTACATCCACCCAACCAATACCTACACCAACAAGAATTCCTGACCGTCCACCATCACATGCACTCAGGTTCAAGAGGAGGAAGATCACAAAAGTTATAAATATCATTCCTGCTCCACTTCCATTGTCATCACAACCTCTGACCTCCACAACATCTGTTCATCAATCTTCCATTCAAACAACTGTTCAACCTTTAAAAGTAGTTCCTGCAGCAGTAAAATTTCCTCTTGATTTACCAGCTGTAAGAGAAGAGATCAAGTCCTTCTACTCGGAGAAAAATCATGATAAAAGACTTATCCAATCTATGGAAGGCTATCCTAGGCCAACAAACATTGATGAGTATCTAATACTTAAAGCCAAACAAGCAGAGGATATAGCCAAAAGAGATACAGCAGGTAAAAGTGATAGAGAAGTGCAGAACTACATGCAGTTCCAGCTGAGCAAAGTCAGAGTTTTGGAAGATTTTGTGAAAGACTTGTGCAAGAAGCTGTCTGAAATGGAAAATCAGAGTTTAAAGCAAGATTACATTGAGCATATCCTGACAAACAAGAAATACAAGGCTACTAGGGAACAGTTCAAGGATTGGACTGTGAGTGATCTAAGAGAAGAAATAGAAAGAATGCAACAAATGCTGAAAGATCCTCACAAAAAGCCAACTCCTCCAGACTAGAAGAAATACAAGAAAGTTTTGCCTAACAGAGCTTTGAAAATCAAAAGAATGAAAGAAGAATTGATCCAAAACATTTATGGTTCAAAAAACCAGGTCATCAGATGGGGAGAGTTGAGAGTGGTTGACACTTACAAGAGGTTGGAAGAAAGAAGGAAGAAAGATCCAAGCATGCCTCCAAAGCCTGATTACTCATCAGAGGATGTGACTCATAAAGCTCTACACTCTAAAAAGTTTGTCTCATCATCTGCCCCTTCCACACTTTCCTTAAATCAATTAAAAAGGCAAGAGAAGATGGCTGAAGAAGATAAAAGAGTGTTTGAACACCTCAAATAAGGGATCTAATGCATGATTGAGTACCATACTGATGAAGCCAGTAAAAAGCTTGCAGGAGATTTATCACAGTTGGTAAATCAATCAAATCAACAACCCTCAACAAGAAAATGCCATCCTAGAAAGCCATCAGACCCAAAAATTCTAAAGTGGAAAGTTGACAAAAACTCCCACGAATTGACTTTGCTCAAGTCTAATGGTGATGCTACCAAGATGAGAATGGAGGATGCATATGAGCTTTGTGCAGAAGACCTCTAAGATCTTATAGATCTAGTACTCTAAAAGGATGATGATAAAATATCTCTAAACTTTGAATTACAATTTAAAGGCCAAATCAGAGAATTTCTGTTGAGGAATAAAGACCAAGAATAAATTAGTGTTTTGGCATCATTTGTTCCAGGGAGATTGTTGGGATTTAACCCTATGCAAAGGAACAGATGATACAAAGCCAAATACAATATCCGGAGATTGGTCCAACTATCAGAGCTTACAACAACTGATCACCTAAACTCTGTCTTCCTAAAGTCTGCTACCTTTACATCATCTGCTACAACAAATGCCAAAGGTCTGCCAGAAGCTAAGAAGCAGAGGATAGAGATCAGTGTTTTACTTTTATTAGTTAAATAATCAATGTAATAGTGCTTTGCACTATCAGATGATAGATAGCAGAGTTTCTACTTAGTTATTTGTTTGTTTAATGTCACTATCAACCCTGACGTCATCAAAAGATACTCAGTGGTAAGATAGTTAGTGAAGCTTTGTAACAGTTAATCTTGTCTATTAAAAAGATCATTCACCAATCATCTTCTCTGAGTTTTCTATACTATCAAAGTGTTGTAATTGGCTGAAGGGGAGTTTATGAATCACATGCAAAGTTTATAAACTTGAAAGCATGAAGATGATGAAAACAAATGACCTTTACTTGTAGTAAAAGTTTTCCATTTTATTCCGCTGCATTTACTTTACAATTCAATCATATTTCCATTATTTGAAACAAAAACTACAAGTAAATCAAACTCAGATCCTAACAATACGCTTCTTATTGGTACGATGTACCGCGATATGCTCTGACATGCAGGTAGTCCAGAACTAAAAAGTCTGAAAAGTAACCCCAATAAGAAACGTATGTGGCAATACGATTCCTATAGGTCTGAATAGGTCTGGTAGTCATATAGGAAGCGTATAGGGCAATACGGTTCCCCTGTCAGTAAAGTATAGGAAGCGTAATAGGGCAATACGGTTCTCGTGGTCCCCTAACGCGTTACCAAACTTATCTATATATACATATACACCTATCCACAAGTATACATGGACAAAAATACAAGAATATATATCTAATGTGCACAAAGTGGTCTAATTAAACTAAATAATTTTAACCCTAAACTAGACACTATAAGTTTTAAATTTATAGCTATGACTCTCTAAAACTAGACCACACAACCGGCAAGTGTATTGATCAATGTAGTGTATCCTAAGAAGTCCGAGTATCGAACCCACGAGACTCTATTGATTACATTAACTAGACTCGTTGCTTATCTACTGAAACAACTTAATTGTTGTTTTATGTTTTGAAGAAGGGGTTTTCTAATATCCTAACGCAATTAATTAAAATTACCTAAAACTGAAGACATGAACTAAGACTGATGACGAATTCAGATGATGGAAAGCACTGCCTAGGTCAAAATCTTACACATGAATGACAAGCATTCTATCGATAATGAAACTGTTGTGGAACCGGGATCTTAAGATACTAAACTTAAAGGATAAGTTAAAGGACCCTCGACCATTCTCAAAAAGAAACCTATGGAAACCTAAAAGCCATTAAGCCCGTGACATCTCACGATCGCCAGATGGACCGGATGCATGATGACATGGGGTGGATGATGACTTGCATGGGTGAAATGTATAAGTATATGGGTATATCATTTCCACTCCGTCCACCACCACGAGTTTATCCGGACCGAGGCCCGTTCTATATGCACAACCCAACCCGTCCATGTCATCCTTTACCCAGCCCATCCCGTCCATGCTGCTCTTTACTCAATCCATCTCGTCCATGCATGTATGTTTCTTATTTTTATTTCAATTATCTATGAGCAATATAATGTTATGTAATGTGTATTTTATTATAATTCTTATAGGCTTCTGGCCCGTCCTATACTCAACCCGAACTTTCTATGTCGCATTTTCCTCAATCCGAGACCGTGCCACTCTTTCCTCTCTCTGACCTTTTCATGCAGGTATGTTATTTTGTTTTTATTTCATTTTCTACGAACAATTTTAATGTTATGTAATGGGTATTTTGTTTAAATTTTATATAGGCTCTAGACACGTCCTATACGTGGCACAACCCGTCGCCATCTACTAGGCGTGGCCCGAACTTTACGGAGGAGGAGCTCGCTGAGTCTGACGCGGATTGATAACGATAGCGGTTTATGTAATTTTTATACGATGCAGTCCTGTACGAACAATTTAATTTTGTATGTTTTGAAGTATGAACAATTTAATTTCAGTACTTGTAAAATTTTTTAACTTGGATATGTTTGTTTTGATAAGTTCAAATGTATAGATATGTTTAGTTTGTTTGGATTGCTTAATTTCACTACGCCTTTTATAAAAATTAAAAAAAAAACAACATCAATTTTGTAACAAAAAAAGCAACTTAATTAATTAGAAAAAAAATAAAGTCCAAAAAGATACTAAGAACTATATGCTTCTCTTGAAAATAGAAATCCTTCAGGAAACGTATTTCCCTATATAATTCCCCTGGTCCCCTAATTGTTGGTCTGAAAAGTTTGTACTTTAAGTAAACCTATTGGAAGCGTATAGCTCAATACGCTTGGACCCAGAGGAACCGTATTACCCTATGCGATTCCTATAGGGTTCCAGGAATATACAAATAAAAGGGTGATGATATCTAGACATCCCCACAGTTTTTTTACATCCCTCAATATGAAACGTATAGCCCAACACGCTTCCCATAGGGTTTAAACACATTAAATGCGACACCAATAAGAATCGTATATGGCAATACGCTTCCTATTAGTACGATGTACCTACTCTGTGACATGCGGGTAGTTCAGAACTGAAAAGTCAGAGACCCCAATAGGAAGCGTATGGGGCAATACGATTCCTATAGGTCTGAAAAGCCAGGTAGTCGTATAGGAAGCATATAGGGCAGTACGGTTCCCTGTCAGTAAAGTATAGGAAGCGTATAGGGAAATACCTTTCCCCTGTCACTAAAGTATAGGAAGAGTATAGGGCAATACGGTTCTCGTGGTCGCCCTAATCCGTTATTGAGCTTATCTCTATATACATATACACCTATCCATAAGTATACATGGACAAAAATAAAAGAATATATATCTGATCACAAAGTGATCTAATTAAACTATATAATTTTAACCCTAAACCAGACTCTCTATACCTAGACCACACAACCCTAAAAATCCTTCTGGAAACGTATTGCCCTATATGATTCATCTGGTCCCCTAATTGTTAGTCTGAAAAGTGTGTACTTCAAGTATGCCTATAGGAAGCGTATAGCTCAATACGCTTGGACCCAGAGAACCATATTACACTATACGATTCCTATAGGGTTCCAGGAATGTACAAATAAATGGCCGATGATATCTAGACATCCCCAAAGTTTTTGTACATCCCTCAATACGAAACATATAGCTCAATACGCTTTCCATAGGGGTTAAACACATTAAATGCGACACCAATAGGAATCGTATAGGCAATACGCATTTAATGTGACACCAATATAAACTGTATTGCCCTATATGATTCCCCTGATCCCCTAATCATTGGTATGAAAAGTTTGTACTCCAAGTATACTATAGCTCAATACGCCTGGACCCAGAGGAACCCTATTGCCCTATAGCCTATACGATTCCTATAGGGTTTCAGAGATGTACAAATAAAATGGGGAATGTGTGGATAACCAAAGCCAAATAAAATTAGAGGATGTGTGGATAACCAAAGCCTTTAAAAATAGGGAAAGAAGATAGGTGTACTGATGTAAGAGTAAAAGTGGTTATTCTTTAAATTTTCATTATATATTGGAGATGGATGGGAATAGGAGAGTAATGCTCTTATTACTCAAAAATTCACACTAAAAGTTCTTAAAATTTTAACGGGGCGTGCTTAGTAAAAATAGGGCTCCATTATATTTAGAAAAAAGTTAAATTTAAAAGAGTAGGTTGTTGATTTATAAAACACATTATTGTATTACATTATCAAAAGCTTTCTAATGAAAAATATTTCACAGAGGTTAAATAAAAACGTATCTCTTTAATTAATATATATACTATATTAATAAGCATATCAAGGGATGACTTAAGGTAATTTGTCACTTCCCTTAAAGCTCCTTTTAATGCATGATGTACAAGTCTTTAAAGCACATGAATATCAAAAATAATTTACCTTTCCAATAATACCCTTTCAGTCTCTCAAACAAAAACCCGGACACAATAGATATGTCTTTCATTCCTATCCGCCTCCCTCTCTCTCTCTTGCGGTGATTCAGAAACCCCAAGCTATCTTCACCAGATCTGTGTGAGATTTTGCTTTCTCCGGCTGCTATTAATGGTGGTTGTCTGGTAAACTTGGCATTCCTACCACTCGACAACCGTCAGGTAAGCTTAAGTTGTTGATTGTGGTTATTTCCTTTGAAGATTTAACGTGGTTATTTCCTATGAACATGTGTTGACCACAGATCAACATAGATGAAGTGCAACGGAGAAGATGTGCGCTTGGTTCGTCAACATGGTGGCTGTGGGTGGAAGATGATGACATTGGTTGGTGGCCAGATTGGTACCGTCCTTTTTACCAGATCTTCCTTTTTCGTTTGGTATTTGTGTAGTTTATGTTTATACGCTGTTAAATTTCATATGTTATAAGTTGTTTTAAACAGTTTTGCAACTGATATTTGGATGTATTTATGTTAGATCTACGTAATATTTTCAGATTTGTGTTGGTTCTGGGTTTTTATAATGTTTTGTGAACTGATAATGTGAATTGAGTGATAAAGTGAAGGTTATTGCTTCATTTGATGGGTGAAGAGCTGATTTTTAAAAGTTAAAACTGATTTGGTTCTTCAAAGTTAAAATTGATTTGGTTCTTAATTTTTTTTTGTTGGTGAAAACATTCTTATATTTATATGATAATCTAAGATATATAGTTAAGGGACTCCGAATTTTGGTGTTAGGTTTAGTTTCATTATCATTAATGTTGTAATATGGATAAGACATTGAAAAGCAATGTGCTCTTTTCTATTCTGTTAGGATAACAGAGAAGGAAGCACACGTTGGAATAGTCTGTGAGTGCAATCAGCAGAATAATAGCAAGTTCAAGGTCTGTAAATATACAAGTTAATGTTTTCTTTATGTATTTACATTAGTATTGATTACTTATCTAATAGGATATCTATTCAGCAACTTTTTTTATTTGAGGAGGACAAAAAAGGTGGACTGAATTTGGTCTTTTTGCTATTTTAGTCAAATTGAAAGACCTGATTTGGACTTGCTGAATTGTTTATATATTCTTGGCATTCATTTGCTTCAGTATAAGTTTATCAGTTAATGTTTTGTTCATGTCTGCCAAATAATTTATTTGTTAGGATCTGAGTTTGATTTACTTGTAGTTTTTGTTTCAGAAATGGAAATATGATTGAAGTTTAAAGTAAATGCAACGGAATAGAATGGAAAACTTTTACTACAAGTAAAGGTCGTTTGTTTTCATCATCATCATCATGCTTTCAAGTATGTAAACTTTGCATGTGATTCACAAACTCCCCTCAGCGTATTATAATAAAGCTTGAAAGTATAGAAAATGGAAGAAGATGATTGGTGTGAAGATCTTTTTAAGAAGACGAATTGTACTGTTACATCGACACTACTATTTATACTAACTATCTAACCTCTGAGCATCTTTGATGACGTCAGGGTTGATAGTGACATCTAACAAGAAAATAACTAACTAGAAACACTGATCCCTAACAACTGTTAGTGCAAAAGCACTGTTACATTGAAATTAAAAACAAATAAACTAAACTCTGATGGCTAAGCTCTGCTCATTTTCTTCTGTCAGACCTTTGGTGTAGTAGATGATGTATAAGTATCAGACTTTAAGAAGACAGAGTTTAGAGATCAGAGGATCTAAACTCTGATAGAAGGACCAATCCAGGATAAGTATTTTGGCTTTATATCATCAGTTCCTTTGTACAGGTTCAATCCCAACAATCTCCCCCTGGAACAGATGATGCCAAAAATACCTTTTATTCTTGGTTTTTATTCCTCAACAGGAGATCTCTGGTTTGGCCTTTAAACTGTAATTCAAAACACAGAGATTCCTCATCATCATCATCCTTTCAAGCACCAGATCCATAAGTTCTTAGAGGTCTTCTACACACAGCCCATATGTATCCTCCATTCTCATGTTGGTAGCTTTTCCATCAGACTTGAGCAATGTCAATTCGTGGGAGTTTTTGTCAACTTTTCACTTTAGAATTTTTGGGTCTGGTGGCTTTCTAGGATGAAAAGTTATTGTTGAGGTAGGTAGAATTGTTTGTTGTGCCATTTGAGACAGATCTTCTGCAAGCTTTTGACTGATCTCATCAGTATGGAAGTCAATCATATTTTGGATGCCCTCCTTTATGTGCTCAAACACTCTTTTTTCTTCTTCTACCATATCCCTTTGACTTTTTCTTTGATTCAAGGCCAGAATAGATATAGGAGATGTTTCAGATGGCTTTGAAGACTGTTGGGTTGTTGAGTTGTATCCTCTGCTGGATACTTTGGCTTCTTTGGCAATGATGGATCGGTTTTCTTCTTTTCTCAAGCCATTTGTATGTTTCAATCACTTTAACCTCTGTCCACCTCATGATTTGGTTCTTCAACCCATAGTTTGCAGCAATCAACTCTTCCTTCACTCTTCTTAACTTCAAGTTCTTTTCAGGCAGTTTCTTGTGTTTGTTCCAATCAGGAGGAGTTGGCTTTTTGAGAGGATCTTTCAGCATTCTTTGCACTTCTTCTTCCAACTCTCTCACAGACCAATCTTTGAATTGTACCCTTGTAGCCTTATATAACTTGGTTTCCATGATGTGATTGATGTAGTCTTCTTTAAGGCTTTTGTCTTCTCTCTCTGACAAATTTTTGGACAAGTCTCTTGTATAGTCTTCAATACTTCTAACTTTGCTCAACTGAAATGGCCAGTAATTTTGAATTACTTTGTCAGACTTTCCTTGAGTATCCCTTTTGGTGATCTCTTCTGCTTGTTGACTTTAAGCCTCTTATATTCTTCCAAGTTTCTTGGTTTGGGATAACCTTTCAGAGATAGGGATTCCCTTTTATCTGGATCTTTTTCTGAAAAGAAGGATTTGATTTCTGATTTGATAGCTTGTAATTCTAGAGGGAATTGAGTGGCAAGAGGCACTTTTGTAATTTGAGAAAAGGAAGATTGAGTAACTGTTGTGGTGGACACTTGTTTTGATGACACATGTCACACCCCGACCCGCAGCGGAAAAGGTGACCGGGGCATGATTGGATTTTCATCAAAGTCATGACATTTATTATAAGGTTTCATATTTATTATTTCAATTTAAAAGAGATCATACAATCATATCAAACAAATACAACATGTTCTATTCATCCTTCTAAACTTCATTATTTTCTTCTAAGGCAATTTCCTATGTTTTCCATGCTTCATCCTGTTCACCTGTATCATATGTAAAAATGGTTTTTGCATCAACAAAAAGTTGGCGAGTGAACCTTGTTAGAAAACATTTATTATTTATTTCTGGTTGTATTTAATATGGAAAATCGTGCAATATTCATATATGAACAAATGTAAATAAACATACAATAACAACAATTAGCATACAATAACAAACCACAACAAACAATAACATACATTAACAACAATTAGCATACAATATCAAACCACAACAAACAATAACATACATTAACAAACCAACAGCATACAATAACAAATCAACTTGCATGAATATATAACATGAATGAAACTGTGCGATCAAGGCTCAATCAAACGGAGCCGATCGTATTGCATGTACTGAAAATGATAAATGTCTGTGCGATCAAGGCTCAATCAAACGGAGCCGATCGTTTGTGCCCATGTATAATGTAAGGGAACATGCTCAACGCTCATAATATAATGGGGAGCGGCGGCTATGAAATTGATGTACTGAAAATATAATTAATCTAACAATAACACACAACATTTATACAGTGATAACATTTATTCATGATATGATGTATGCACCATGATTTAATATAATAAATAGTAAGACACATGTACACCCCAAAAACGTGACTAAAAGGGGATTTGTAAAGATTCACTCACAGTGGTGCGTTCGGTGAATGATGAGAATGCGCACGAGTTAGAGGATTGATCGTCGAGGATAACTAACCTATTATAAGAAAAGTAAGGAATAAATGGATTTATTAACAACTTTAATAGGATTTTGGATATATTTGTGAGTTTAGTTATTTCTAAACAATAACCACACAAACAGTTTATACAAGCTGATACACATTTATTCATGATATGATGTATGCACCATGATTTAAATGTATAATAAATAGTAAGACACATGATACACCCCAAAAACGTGACTAAAAGGGGAATTTGTAAAGATTCACTCACAGTGGGTGCGTTCGGTGAATGATGATGAATGCGCACGAGTTTAGAGGATTGATCGTCGAGGAATAACTAACCTAATTAATAAAGAAAAGTAAGGTAAATAAATGGATTTATTAACAACTTTAATTGGATTTTTGGATATATTTTTGTGAGTTTTAGGCTATTTTCTAACTTTAAAAAAATGTTATTTTAAGTATTTTTAATTGATTTTTAAATAAAATAAATAAATAAAAATAATTAAAAAAAATGTTGACTTTTTGACGTTGACTTGTTGACCGTTGACCGTTGACTTGTTGACCGGTTTTATTGTGTAAGTGTATGCGCCGGGTGAGGCTCGAACCCGAGACCTCCCGTTCACGTGCACGCAGCTCTACCAACTGAGCTACGTGTCTAACCCGAAATAATTCTGTTTTTAATTATATTTATATACTAACTCAGTTTATTCAAAATTCTTTTATTTTCAAAAATGTTTTAAATCATCGGACCGGTGTCGTCAACAGGTTTCGAACCCGGACCTGAGACTTAATGTTACACACAGTCCACCGCTGGACTGTGTGTCTAACTTGGTTTAAATACAGAATTTTTTTATACTTAACATCTAACGGAGTTAACCCGGTTCAGTTTACAAAAAAAAGGCATTTTATTACAGCGAATGAGGTTGGGACAGGAATCGAACTCGCGTCGTATGTGTATTTGTTCGCACACAGTCCACCGCTGGACTGTGTGTCTAACCCGTTTATAATACCGATTTTAAATAATCTTATAACATAACTACTTCGTCTTCTTCGTTAAAACTCAGACAACGGTTATCTAACTGTTACTTGATTACTTCAGTTAATGAACAAGATGAACAATTGAAAAGTATTGAACCGAAGAGTTTGGGGAAAGAAAGTACCGAACAGATCGTCTTCTTCAGAAAATCCGGCGAAGCTCGTCGGCTCTGTTTTGGAACCTTCGGCTGTTAGAATCAGATTAACAGTTTGGAGGGATTAGATGTGAAATTGAACTAATGAGTAATGATTATCAGTATGTTTGAATGATCATACCGTTAACAGCGAGTTTTCGACAAATCCAGAAGTTTTCCGGTGAAAGCAGAAAGTCCAGCAATGTCGTCTGTGGTTGATTCTGAGCGATGGGTTAATGTTAGTAAGGTTCTAACAATTGATTGAAACAATAAAGTCGAGGTATTTTACCGTTTTGAGTTGAGTCTCGGTTTTTTCGGCGACTTGCAGAGAATTCCGGCGATGATCAGAAAGCAATTCCGACGACCAGAAAATAGAATAAACACAAAATTAGAAGCTCTGGGAATGAAATTGAATCGCGAGATGAGTGTTTTGTTGAAGTAATTTCAGAATGAAAGTTTTCGGTTATAAAAACCAACATCACCTGAATTCAAGTTCATTAACGACTGAATTGATTTAAGATGTCGGTTTTATCGGTTATGATCAAGATTCCGCGAGCACCAAACGTCTTGGTCGGTTTGAAAGCCGATATCGGTTTCAGTTGGCGAAACAGGTTGACTCTCAGTTGAACATATGATTTAATTGCTCCCCAGAACTTCACAAAAAGATCAAGTGGCGGAGCGGTTGTAGAGATGTGTGTTAATGCTTTGTAGGCTCTCGGCTGACCGGGTTCGAGTCCCGGCTTCAGCATATTGTTTTTAATTCACTATTTTTAATACATTTTCAAAAATAGATTTTATATTCTAATATACTTATTAATTATGTATCGTTTAAAATTAATTTGGGCATTAAATACGCAACGAAATTTTTAACTGGTTGCTCGGTTAATAACGAAGCGGGTTTGGTAAATCCGGTTTTTGGGGATGTTACAGTATCCCCTACTTTTAGAAATTTTGTCCCGAAATTTAAGTAGTGGCATATTTGTCTAGAAAGGATGGTATTTTAATTTGACAATTACATACTTAGAAGAGAGTAAGAGTTTAAATTTTTTTGAGGCGGTAACGTTCCTTGTAAGGGTTGAATACCCTGCTACAGGAATCGCTTTTGTTGCCTAAAGTGTATGAATACGGAACATGGATACACAGAGTTGATTGACTAAGTATGATGTTATGCATATGAGTTTGGGTACATTTGAAAGATTAGGTTATATCCTAAAACATAACTTTTACTACTAAAACCTACATGGAACTTCTCATAACCGCCTGACAATGCCTCTGATCCTTTGACAAGAATACTTATATATAGGAAGTACCAGCGGCGTATCCACCATATTCTTGTCAAATTTTCATTGGTTTTATCAGTAAGTTATGATTGGTTCTATGATGTGACCCTAGAACATAAATAAACACAACAACCAATATCTGAGTCCTAATTCTGATAGCATACATGTTTGATTGATGACACAATCCAATTCCTTTAAAAGATAATATGAATGCTAAATCAGTGAGTATAACACAAACTTCAATCAAGACAATACCAAATCCTACATGGAACTTCTCATAACCGCATGATAATGCCTCTGATCCTTTGACAAGATTACTTATATATAGGAAGTACCAGCGGCGTATCCACCATATTCTCGTCAAATTTTCATTGGTTTTATCGGTAAGTTATGATTAGTCCTATGTGACTCTAAAACATAAACAAACACAACAACCAAAACTTGAGTCCTTGAATGTTGACAATACCTCTCTCGTTTGTTATGATGGATAGGTTAGTCTATGTAGAAATGGAACACAATCCAATTTCTTTAAATGATGAGTTGATATGAATGTTAAATCAGTGAGTGTAAAACAAATTTCAACCAAACATTACTAAATCCTACATGGAACTTCTCATAACCGCCTGATAATGCCTCTGATCCTTTGACAAGAATATTATATATAGGAAGTACCAGCGGCGTATCCACCATATTCTCGTCAAATTTTCATTGGTTTTATCAGTAAGCTATGATTAGTCCTATGTGACTCTAAAACATAAATAAACACAACTAACAATGCCTGAGTCATAATCCTGATAGTATACATGTCTGAATGATGACAGTCCCTCTCTCGTTTGTTGTGATGGAGAGGTTAGTCTAAGTAGAAGTGAGACACAGCCCAACTTTTTTAAATAATGAGATTGAAATACGTTGAGATGTATGATGGTATGAATGTTGAATCAATGAGTATAAAACAAAACTTAAATAATAATTTGCATTAAAATCCTTGGATAAATTTCCAATTTAAAATTGAGACACGTGAGAATTGAGATAACATAAAGAAAACATAAAACTAAGCGGTTGGAGTAGAATCTTGATTGTTGGTGAAGGGGACTAGTTGGGTGGTTTCGTTTGGGCCGTCGCTATCTTCAACAGGATTGGTGTTGATGTTGAAAACTCTTCCTCTTGCTGGTGGCCTAGTGGTTGGGTTTTCTTGATTTGCTTGCTTAACTGGGTTTGCTTGAGCTTGGGCGTTTATGATTTTAACCAATTGAGGGCACGTGTTTCTAAAGTGGGTAGGGTTCGCCACAATTGAAACAAGCTCGAACATATGGGGACATGGGGTATTGGGGTTGTTGATATGTTTGGATCATGTTTTGAGTAGGGGGTGAGGTTTGGTTTTGAGGGGTACGGACAAACCTTGCTCATATGACCATAGCGTCCACAATTTACACATAGTCGACAAAGCACGGTAGATGGATGGTGATAAAACAGGTGTTACATCGAGGGTGAGATCCAAGGTAAGGTTTCTTATTTGGGTAGGTTGAGTTGGGTGCTACTTGAGTGATTGGGATAGCTTGGAGGGGTACGGCTTGTAAGGCTGGTTGGTTGCGTTGGGTGACAGCGAAAAGTTGCTCGTCTCGTTTTCTCTTAGAAATGGGTTGAGAAGGGGATTCGGTTTGGGTGTAGTTGGAGGTTTCAGTCGATGCTTTATCCTTCTTCTTCTCCTCCTTGAAGTCTTTGTTCCGAATTCGGTTCTCGGTGAGTTCTGTAGCTAACTCCATTGCTGCTTCCAAGGTTGCGGGTGTGGTACTTATTACAGAGTCTTGAATCTTTGAAGGAAGACCTTGAATGTAGTGCTCGATCAAACGGTAGTGGGGAGTGAACAAGTTGGGAACCATTTGATTTAACTCAAGGAATTTTTGTTGTACGTGGTGTGGTCACCTTCCTTTTGTTTCAACGAATAGAACTCATCCTCTAATTTCTTGATTTCGCTCCTTGGGAAAACCGTCTTATCATGATTTCTTTCAACTCTTCCCAAGTCAAAGTCATAGTATCTTCAACACCCCGTTTGGCCTTCTCTGTATTCCACCAAGTAAGTGCTATTCCAAATAAACGACCAGTAGCATATCGCACTTTGCGATCATCGGGCAATCGCAAGTTAGAAAAATGTTTTCCATTTCTTCAAACCAATAGAGAAGAGCGGTGACACCTTCAGTCCCTTCGTATTTTGTAGGGTCGCAGGATTTGAAATGCTTGTAGGTACATTTTGTGGTATTTGGGGAAGGGTTGACAACATTTTGAACTTCTTGAGTACGGGATTAGCGGTAAGGGCTTGTTGGACTTGGACTATAATGTTGGGTATTACGGCAGCCATTTGTTCAACGATAGGGCAGCCATGCGCTCGCAGCTTTTCTTGATCTCATCTTCCTACGAGCGAGGCTAGAAGACATCTACAAGGAATACATATCAAGAGTATGAGTTGGATGCTTTTGGGATCATGTGTCGTATTTAGGAATGAACATTCATAAAATAAACATAGCAAAATAAATCTACTACATCCATAGGATGTCTTGGGCTTTGCTCGTAATTGGGCCTTGCATGCCGCCATACTTCACCTTCGTAATCATGTGGGCCCCCATGATTACCGGGTTTTTCATATGGTTCGCATGTGTTTGCCTGGTTAGTACACTAAAACCCGGAGAAAATCGAGAAATATGTAACGTATATATTCGGAATGTGTCCAGGTGTGGACACGGTGACACCTCAAAGTGGGGTTAGTTCGAACGACGTTTGGTGTGGCATGCTTTGGCCTAATAGGTCCTTCGTACTCTCATCGTTAGTCCCCAGGTAGGCAAACTGGTCCGTTATATTGGATTTATACGAATGCCAACCTAGACAGGACGTTCCGACTACCGGTACTTGTACCCTTACAGTTACTACATGCCCGTCGCAGAACTCACTTTGATGAGATTTGAAAAATGAAAAATGCGACAAAATCTTGAATAACGGAAGTATGAAGATGATTTGAATATGTGAATATTGTAACATGTATGATGAATATGTATGTAAGTATGTATGTTTGACTGTAAGTATAATTCACTATGTATCACAAAATGTAATATTGGAAATGTTTGGCATGCATTTGTGTATGTAATAAATATGAAACAAATAAATATCATAAGTTTGCATGTAACCACATAAACAATTAAAATCTAGTCAACTATAGTATAGGCTCTAAGGGTCTAATAACATATCCTATATCCCTATAGTCAAAAGCTCTGATACCAATCTGTCACACCCCGACCCGCAGCGAAAAGGTGACCGGGCATGATTGGGTTTTCATCAAAGCTCGTGACATTTATTATAAGGTTTCATATTTATTATTTCAATTTAAAAGAGATCATACAATCATATCAAACAAATACAACATGTTCTATTCATCCTTCTAAACTTCATTATTTTTCTTCTAAGGCAATTTCCTATGTTTCCATGCTTCATCCTGTTCACCTGTATCATATGTAAAAATGGTTTTTGGATCAACAAAAAGTTGGCGAGTGAACCTTGTTAGAAAACATTTATTATTTATTTCTGGTTGTATTTAATATGGAAAAATCGTGCAATATTCATATATGAACAAATGTAAATAAACATACAATAACAACAATTAGCATACAATAACAAACCACAACAAACAATAACATACATTAACAACAATTAGCATACAATATCAAACCACAACAAACAATAACATACATTAACAAACCAACAGCATACAATAACATATCAACTTGCATGAATATATAACATGAATGAAACTGTGCGATCAAGGCTCAATCAAACGGAGCCGATCGTATTGCATGTACTGAAAATGATAAATGTCTGTGCGATCAAGGCTCAATCAAACGGAGCCGATCGTATTGCATGTACTGAAAATGATAAATGTTTGTGCGATCAAGGCTCAATCAAACGGAGCCGATCGTATGTTGGCACGCCAGGTTCACGCTAATAATGTAATGGGGAACATGCTCAACGCTCATAATGTAATGGGGAGCGGCGGCCTATGAAATTACATGTACTGAAAATAATAAATTAAATCTAAACAATAACCACACAAACAGTTTATACAAGCTGATACACATTTATTCATGATATGATGTATGCACCATGATTTAAATATAATAAATAGTAAGACACATGATACACCCCAAAAACGTGACTAAAACGGGGAATTTGTAAAGATTCACTCACAGTGGGTGCGTTCGGTGAATGGTGATGAATGCGCACGAGTTTAGAGGATTTATCGTCGAGGAATAACTAACCTAATTAATAAAGAAAAGTAAGGTAAATAAATGGATTTTATTAACAACTTTAATAGTTGGATATATTTTTGTGAGTTTTAGGCTATTTTCTAACTTTAAAAAAAATGTTATTTTAAGTATTTTTAATTGATTTTTAAATAAAATAAATAAATAAAAATAATAAAAAATGTTGACTTTTTGACCGTTGACTTGTTGACCGTTGACCATTGACTTGTTGACCGGTTTTATTGTGTAAGTGTATGCGCCGGGTGAGGCTCGAACCCGAGACCTCCCGTTCACGTGCACGCAGCTCTACCAACTGAGCTACGTGTCTAACCCGAAATAATTCTGTTTTTAATTATATTTATATACTAACTCAGTTTATTCAAAATTCTTTTATTTTCAAAAATGTTTTAAATCATCGGACCGGTGTCGTCAACAGGTTTCGAACCCAGGACCTGAGACTTAATGTTACACACAGTCCACCGCTGGACTGTGTGTCTAACTTGGTTTAAATACAGATTTTTGTTATACTTAACATCTAACGGAGTTAACCCGGTTCAGTTTACAAAAAAAGGCATTTTATTACAGCGAATGAGGTTGGGACAGGAATCGAACTCGCGTCGTATGTGTATTTGTTCGCACACAGTCCACCGCTGGACTGTGTGTCTAACCCGTTTATAATACCGATTTTAAATAATCTTATAACATAACTACTTCGTCTTCTTCGTTCAAAACTCAGACAACGGTTATCTAACTGTTACTTGATTACTTCAGTTAATGAACAAGATGAACAATTGAAAAGTATTGAACCGAAGAGTTTGGGGAAAGAAAGTACCGAACAGATCGTCTTCTTCAGAAAATCCGGCGAAGCTCGTCGGCTCTGTTTTGGAACCTTCGGCTGTTAGAATCAGTTAACAGTTTGGAGGGATTAGATGTGAAATTGAACTAATGAGTAATGATTATCAGTATGTTTGAATGATCATACCAGTTAACAGCGAGTTTTCGACAAATCCAGAAGTTTTCCGGTGAAAGCAGAAAGTCCAGCAATGTCGTCTGTGGTTGATTCTGAGCGACGGGTTGATGTTAGTAAGGTTCTAACAATTGATTGAAACAATAAAGTCGAGGTATTTTACCGTTTTGAGTTGAGTCTCGGTTTTCCGGCGACTTGCAGAGAATTCTGGCGATGATCAGAAAGCAATTCCGACGACCAGAAAATAGAATAAACACAAAATTAGAAGCTCTGGGAATGAAATTGAATCGCGAGATGAGTGTTTTGTTGAAGTAATTTCAGAATGAAAGTTTTCGGTTATAAAAACCAAACATCACCTGAATTCAAGTTCATTAACGACTGAATTGATTTAAGATGTCGGTTTTATCGGTTATGATCAAGATTCCGCGAGCACTCAAACGTCTTGGTCGGTTTGAAAGCCGATATCGGTTTCAGTTGGCGAAACAGGTTGACTCTCAGTTGAACATATGATTTAATTGCTCCCCAGAACTTCACAAAAAGATCAAGTGGCGGAGCGGTTGTAGAGATGTGTGTTAATGCTTTGTAGGCTCTCGGCTGACCCGGGTTCGAGTCCCGGCTTCAGCATATTGTTTTTAATTCACTATTTTTAATACATTTTCAAAAATAGATTTTATATTCTAATATACTTATTAATTATGTATTATTTAAAATTAATTTGGGCATTAAATACGCAACGAAATTTTTAACTGGTTGCTCGGTTAATAAACGAAGCGGGTTTGGTAAATCCGGTTTTTGGCGGATGTTACAACACAGGTATGGGAGAAGGTATGATCTTGTCATCAAATACAACATTTGTGGTTTTTCTCCTTTCGAAGCTGAGATTTGGTGATTATGGTTATAGTATTCTTGTGGGTGTGGGTAGAGATATGGTGGAAGTTGGAAATATGACCATAGCAGTGGTTGGATTCACATTTGTTATAACCTCTGCTGTGTCAACAGATGTCGACACAATAGGTGTTGTAACATCTATTGTGGTTGTTGTATCAACTGCTTTTGAAGAAGGAGGTGTAAGTGTTTTTAAGGGAGCAGAGGTTATGGTTGGGATAGCAGCTGTCTGAGAAGGAATGGATGTTGATGTTGATTGCCTTGTTTTTCTAACAGGCATCTTCTTTGTTGAGGACCCAACATTTTCTTTTTGCAGGGCTATCTTTTTCTCCACCAATGCTCTTCTCTCAACCATTACCTTCTTCTTTGTATTCTTATTTTCCCTTGCAAAGATGTTAGTTATTTCATCAATCTTTTTAGAACCATCTGGTCTAGGGATAACCACTGTTTGATGTGCACCTTTGTCATTGACCTTTAGCACTTCTTTCTTTAAAGGTATCTCCCCTTTTTTGGCATCATTAGTGTTTACCAAAATCACTGTAGGAGGAGAAGCACTAGTGGTTTGCAGGAGATGAGCCTTTATTGCCTTGATATCTGCAGCTGTGTCCATATATCTGGCATCAACCATGTTTCTAAGTTCTTGCATCTGATGCTTATGTTGAAGATCGGAAAAATACTTTTGTTGTTGAAACAGAGGGTCTATGGCTTCTTTGAGGTCATCAGTGGATAGGAAAGAGGGTTGGCTCTTTGTAGCTATCAACTGTTTCATCAAATCCTTGATTTCATCAACAGAGCTTTCTATTTTGGTAACTCTCTTCGTCAAATCCTGATATTTTAGATCATCACCTAAATTAGTAGGATCATCTGAACTCCTATCAAAAAAGGTAGTTGTATCTATGTCATCATGAACAAGAGTCTCAACCCCTGTTTCAAACATAGATGCCCCTTGATCTTGGAACTGGGGACTTCCCACTGGAACAGAGGTTACCTTGGTAGCCTCAACAATGGTTGCCTTCAAAAGAGTCTTATATATGTAACCACTGTCCAATTGTAAACTTGGTAGTTTAGCAATTGTAGCGGCTGCTCTTGTTGAACTATCACCAAGGGTTACATGTAACCCAAGGGATGTATCCTCTTCAGTTGCTGATGGGCTAGCAATGAGCACAGAATCAGACCTAGTCACTTGTTGGAGTATATTCTCATTGATGGGTTGTTGAGAAGAACTTGTTAATGTCTGTTCTAGGTTAATTGCATTCAGCAAAGGCAATATTGTTGGTGGAGTGATTTTGTTGGTGATGGTTGTGGTGCAGAAAGAGACATTGCTCTAGGAGAGGGGCTGTGGAAGATGGAACCAAGTGGATCCAGAGCTCCATAATTTGGTGTCCCTGTGTTTACAACATTTTCCTTTTGTGAGGAAGAAGGAGGAGTTTCAAAGCCATGTTGAGATTCTAACATCTGCTGTGAAGAAGTAGCAGCAGTGTTTTCAAGTGATTTTTGTGTTATCACTGGGTTAACCTCTGGGATCTCATCTTCCAGAGGGCCCTTTTTTGGGTTTGGTGGGTCTTCTGAATATTTTCTTTGGTTTCTTTTTGGAGATTGCTAGTGTGGGTTTCGGGTCAGTGGTTGCAAAGCCCTGATCACTAGGAGCAGTGGGCTCAATAGCAGGAGGTTGAGATTGAACATTTTGTTCTTGTAAAGCTTGCTCAGCCTCCTCTACTTTTGTTTTGGAAACTTTATCTTGATTTGTTATTCTAGTAAAAGTTTCATGAGTTAGGCCGCTTGGATTTATAACAGCGCCTTGTTTAACATCAGCATCAGGTAACTGATTTTGAAGATAAACACTCATGAATCTTGGATGTATCAGAAAAGCTTTCCTTTTTACAATGTTATTAAATGTGCCACAAGATCATTAAACAATATCTGAGAAAAATTAAAATCTGATCTAGTTAAAATTGCATAACCCAGATACTGAATGTTCAATGGTATTTCATTAAAAGTTGTGGTCTTTGATGAGAGACATGTTAAAAGAGTGTGAAATAAAAATCTTGTTTCAGCAGGAAAATTGGGTTTATATATGGTCATACCTTTGAGTTGCCCAATGTAACCTCTTTCCACAAATTCAGCATGCATCTCATTTGTAGAGAATGACACAGGATGTGCCATATCATTCAGTTCAAAAACTTGAGAAATTGATTGAGGGCTAATAAGCATCAGTGTTTTGCCCACTTTTGATTTGATAGCATAAGGAACATCCTTTTGTGAATAAACCTTTGCGTTTGCCCAAAATTTCCGCTGTGCATCTTGATAGATAAGGGCTTTGACGGTTAACATGTTCAATAATTTTGATTCTTTCAAGATTTTTATCATTGAATGATATCTTGTGTTAGAATCAATTGCCTCAAGAATTGAGGTATAGTTGTGAGGAGTTTTGATTATGAGCTTAAAAGGAGGTGGTTCTGGTTGGGATTTTGCTTTTGATTTAGCTTTGGGTGCCATGATTGAGAGAAAATTGAGTTGAGAATTTTGAATTTTATATGGCAAGGTGAACCTCTGTATGGATAAAACAGGGTTTTTATAGGGTTTTGAAATAGTGATGATGACGTGTCATCTGATGCAAACAACTGACGAATAACGTCTGTCCACGTGTAATCTCTGATTCAAAATGGAAGACAGTTGTTTCGACAAACACTATTAAGAATATGGGCAGTGGATGTGAACAGTGTTTTAACATTATCAGAGGATACACTTTGACAGTGGATAGACTTTTCTAAACGACCAGTGTTTTGATGCTATCAGTGGTTTGAAACAGACTTTAATGCTTTATTGAAAAATTCAATTGTAAGCTATTTTAAGGAGAAATTTTGATTTTCAGAAAACATTTTTATGTTATGTACACATGGATCACCAGAAAACTATTTTTAATCCATGTTTAGTATTCCAATCCTAGAGATCAGGCTTTCAAAAGTAGATGTATCCAATGCTTTTGTTAGAACATCTGCTAGCTGATCCTTGGTATGGACATGTTGCAAAGAAATCAAACCTTTTTCATAGAAATCCCACACAAAGTGATGTCTGATGTCAATGTGTTTTGTTATGGAATGAGAGACATGATTTTTGATGATATTTTCTGCTGCTTGACTATCAATTTTGAGAGGAGTCTTTAAAGCAGTGATACCAAAATCCAAAAGTTGATTTTGAAGCCCAGGATTTGTGCAATCCAACTTGCAACAGCAATGTATTCTACCTCAGCAGTGGATGTGGAAACTGCAACTTGCTTTTTACATTGCCAAGACACTAGGCAATCACCTAGGAATT
The DNA here is from genome assembly GCA_947069175.1 of Scalesia atractyloides. NCBI lineage: Eukaryota > Viridiplantae > Streptophyta > Magnoliopsida > Asterales > Asteraceae > Scalesia > Scalesia atractyloides. Next base: position 90,406,213 of record CAMTDV010000016.1, on the reverse strand, counting down.
GGACACCTCCTAATGTGGACTTCCTTGTTGTCTTGCATCCAGCAAAATCACTATCTGAGTAACCAGAAAGATCAATATTTCCAGTAGCAGGATACCATATACCAAGTGTGGGAGCACCTTTTATGTACATGAATATCCTTTTGACAGCAATAAGATCAGACTTTCTAGGTTGTGACTGGGATCTGGCACAAACACATGTTGCAAACATGATGTCTGGCCTGGAAGCAGTTATGTACAATAAAGACCCAATCATACTTCTATAATGTGTTTGATCAACCAAGTCATCTTTATCAACAATAGTGACCAGCTTTGAAGTTGCCATGGGTGTGCTGCAAGGTTTGCAATCATCCATATCAAACTTTTTAAGCAGTTCTTTGACATACTTGTTTTGATGGATGAAAGTGCCATTGTGCATTTGTTTGACTTGTAAACCAAGGAAACATTGCAACTCACCCATTGCACTAATTTCAAACTCTGCTGCCATGAGTTTTCTGAACTCTTCACACATGGCATCAAATCTTTTCCTTTCCATTTTAAAAACAAGGTTTTATCAATTTTACCTCTTGAAAAACCTATGGATAAGAGAAAGGTTGATAGAGTTTCATATCAGGCTCTTGGTGCTTGTTTAAGACCATACAGTGCTTTGTTTAACCTGTCAACATGATCAGGATGAAATGGATCTTCAAATCCAGAAGGTTGGCACACATACACTTCTTCCTTGATCTTTCCATACAGGAATGCACTTTTGATCTCCATTTGAAACACTTTGATGTTGTGGTTAGTAGCAAAAGCTAAGAACAGTCTGATGGCTTCTAACCTTGCTACAGGGCAAAGGTTTTATCATAGTCAATGCCTTCTTCCTGTCTGTAGCTTGAACCACGAGCCTTGCTTTGTTCTTGACAACAATACCCCTTTCATCTGTTTTGTTCTTGAAGATCCACTTTGTGCCAATTGGACTCACATCCTTAGGCAGTGGTACAAATTCCCAAACTTGTTGTCTTCTAAACTGAAGGAGCTCCTCTTGCATAACCTCTACCCAACTATTGTCTTTCAGTGCCTCTTGGTACTTGACAGGTTGGATGAGTGATAGAAAGCCAACAAACATGTAAATGTTTTGGGATTGGCTTCTTGTGAGCACTCCCTCATTTATGTTGCCAATAACTTGATCCAATGGATGGCTTTTGAGTAAGATCAAATCACCTTGATATGGGACAAGTGCATTTTGAGGTAAAGCTTGCAAATGTGTATCATTTGAGCTAACCTCTGTTGGTGAATTTGATGGTCCATCCTCTGATTGGAATGGAGGTGGTGGTATGGGTGGTATAGTAGTGGATGTTTGTTGATTTTTATCCAAATTGGATGGATTTTTATCAACAGTGTTTTGGTTTTAAGAGCTAGCAGAGGATTGAGAATTAACCACTGTTGAACCAGCAGAGCTTTCACCATTGTTACTAACATCTACTCCTCTGCTTAAAGGACAGATCTTGAAATTTGGAAGAATACAATCATATCCTTGCTCTTGTGTTGCTGACTGTGATGTACCTGCAGTGTTAGTCTTGACAGACACGTCTTCAAATGTAAATTTATCTAGATCAAATAGTTCAGCAGGATTGGCTGGAATTTTCAAAGATGAAAGTTCATTGAACTTCACATTCAGAGTTTCTTCAACACACTTGGTCCTAGAGTTAAATACTCTGTACGCTTTGGCAGTGGTTGAGTATCCCAGAAAATAACCACAAACAACTTTGGCTGCAAACTTAGAGATAAAATCTTTTAAGTTCAAAATGAAACAAGGACAGCCAAAACTTTGAAATATGAGATCAGAGGTTTGATTTTGTAAAGCAATTCCTAGGCAGTCTTTTGATGCCTGGGGTTAATCAAAACTCTGTTTTGAACAAAACAAGCAGTGTTTACAGCCTCTGCCCAAAAAGACAAGGGTAAACCTGAGTCTGCTAGCATGGTTCTTACAGATTCAACAAGAGTTCGATTTTTCCTTTCAACTAACTCATTTTGTTCTGGAGTTCTTGGGACACTAAATTGCCTAGCAATCCCTTTTGACTCACATAAGGCAGTTAACTCTTATTTCTAAACTCTGTCCCATTATCACTCCTAAATATTTTTACAGTGAGGTCATATTGCTTTTCAACTTGTTTGACAAAATTTTGCCATATACCAGCTGTTTCATCTTTGGAGTGTAAGAAGAATGTCCATGTAAACGATGAAAAATCATCTACAATGACCAAACAAAATATTTTCTTCATTAAACTCGTGATTTTACAGGACGAAACAAATCCACGTGCACTAATTGCAAACATTGGGTTGTTTTGGACTCTTCAATTGACTTGTAAGAACTTTTATGTTGTTTACCTTTTAAATAGGAAACACAATGCTCTTCACAAGTAAATTGCTTATGTGGTAAACCTCTAACAAGACAATTTTTAGAGATAGTGGTGATTGTCTTTAGATTTGTGTACCCAATTCTTCTATGCCATAACTTCGTCTCTTTGCTTAAGCAACTGAGAACAAGCATGCATTAGACATAGGGTTATCCTTCAATATATCAACCACGTACACATTACCACTCCTATGAGCAACAAGTTGTGCTTTGCTCTCAGCAATAATCTGATCAATCTTTTTAACAACCTCTGGTCCTACAATTTGACAAGTTTTCTTTGTAAAGAAGGATCCATATCCTTTGTCAGTCATTTGTGAGACACTCAAAAGATTGAATTTTAGATTGTCAATTAAGCAAACATTTTCAAATTTGAGATTCCCAGCCTGGACACACCCTGAACCCAACACCTTCCCTTTTGAATTGTTACGAAAAGATATATCACCCCCTCCATGAGCCAGAAGTCTTTGAGAAGGGCTCTACATCCTGTCATGTGCCTGGAGCCTCCACTATCTACATACCATAAACTATCAAGGCAAGTACAAGCTCCCTGCACATAAGTAAACAATTAGTTTAGATGAGATTCCAAAGCCATGATGGCTTTGGATTGGTTCACAAATGGTCCACTCTCAAATCCAGGATTATCGTCAGTGGTTTGAGTTTACCTTTGTATCCACTGTTGTGAACCATTTCCTGTCAGATGTTGGTAACCATGAGGATATCTATTCACTTTGGGCTTTGAAGGTTTTTTGTAACCTTCATAGCTCATAGGAACCTTTTGATAAATTGGTTGACCATGTCCTCTTAGATACCTGTTGGCAGGTGGAGCATCTGTCACTTGTACCTCTAAGGGAACAGAGGTTTTGTTCAATGCTTTTGTAACAGATATTTCAACAGGTTCAAAGGTCTGCTTAGATTTATTTCTAGCAGAATTTGAACTTTCTTTCTCAAGAGCTTTTGCTTTGATCTCTTTTACCTTTTGGTCATAGGTTTGAAGATACACACACTCATGAGTTAGATATTTTTTTCTCCCACAGATGAAGCATTTTGAATCATTTGGATTACATGAGTTCTATTTATGTCATATGCTTTAAAAGAAAACAATTTTCAGATACATGGTTTCTTTTGTTACTCTTGATCTGTTTGTTTAGCATAATTTCAATTTTTGTAACATTTTCTTTGACTTTTTCTTCAATTACAAAAACAATGCCAAATTTTATGTTACTCTTGATCTGTTTGTTTAGCAATTTCAAAACCTTTTAAAGATTCTACCCATTTTTCACATGTGATTTGGGTATCCTCTAACTCCTTTTTACAAACTTGGTATTTATCTACCATAGTTTGAAGTTGGTCCTTGGTTATGCTAGCTTCATGCTTCAGGCTACTTACCTCAGAATCTTTTGAAAATAATTTTGATTTCAACTCTTTGATAAGTTTTTCAAAACTAAGTTCATTTTCTAACATTTTGTTTCTAAGGTTTTCATTCACCTGTAGCAAAAGCTATTATACATTTTTCTGAACAGAGATCCTTTAAGATCTGAGGTGATACCTTAGTAGCAGCCATTAGAGCACAATCACAATCATCTTCACACACATCAGTATCCCATGGGTTAGATAGAGAGATCTTTTGTAATAACCGAAAATAATAATAGTAATAATAATAATAATAATAATAAAAAATAAAATAATATATTTGAAATAATGACAACTCTTGCAAATGGGAAAACATGTATACGTAAATTACATGAAAGTTTCGTGACAATTTCAATTGGGTGGAGGAGAATTTTTGTTGAATAAAATATTGTGTGCATAATTTAACTTTGGAGAATTATTTCTCTGCAACCATTTCAACTTGCATAAACTAAAACCTTCATCTCCTCTCTATAAATAGAGGCTCCAATTATCTTGCAAAACCACCCCTCACCTTCACTCACAAACTACACCATTCTCCATCACTTCTAGTAAGAAAACCCGGTTCCAGTAACCGTAACCGAACACCAAAAACCGACACCACTTTTCATTCACTACTATGTCTACTAAACCATTAAACCATCTCTACTAAACCACTCGAAACTTTAACCACGAAAAACAAACCGACCGAAGCCATTTCCGGTGAAGAAATACTAACTCTGGTGATATTTACGTACTTCCGACAACGTCTCTCGTAGCCGAAACGTGTTTTTGACCAAGGTAACTATAAACGAAATCTTTATTTTTGATACTTTAATGTTAATCTATAATGAAAATGGAATGTAGATTTTGTTATGAAAATATTAGTTTTACATAAAGTATGATGAAGAAAAAGATGAACCAGTGAACTAAGTAAATAAATAAATAATGAAGTTGTTTGTTCACAAGGGCTCCTGTAGCCCAGTTGGTTCAGCAACTGGTTTACAACCCAGACGTCTCAAGTTCGAATCCTGCTGGAGGCATATATTTTTACCAGAGTCTGATATAATTCATCAGAATCTGATGCAATATCATATTTTCTGATGAGTCAACAGATTTTCTGATGAGCCATCAGAATTTCATCAGATTTCTGTTAAAAGCATCAGATTTTCATCATATTTCTGATAAACCATCGGAATTTCTGATAAAATATCAAATTTTATAAAAACATCAGAAAATGAATTAAATGCATCAGATTTCTTATATAAAACATCAGAAATGAATTAATGAATCAGATTTTTATATAAAACATCAGAATTTATAATCAAGATAAATAACTAAGTGGTCCACTGGTTAAGACTCTAACTTATAACCTAGAGGTCATGGGTTTAAATCTTGCAAGATGCATTCTTTTTAATACATCAGAATTATATTTAAACCCACCAAAATTCTAGTTAAAGTCATTAGAATTCAAAATACATATCAAAAGGTGATGTAGTCCAACTGGTTAAATCTTGGAGATTAGAAACTAGAGGTCTTGGGTTTAAACCTTACTGGAGACATTATTTTTGTCATATTTTCTAAATAATACCATCAGATTTCTTATTTAAATAATCAGAATTGTAAGATAAATATAAAGGATTAAGTGACTCACTGGTTAAGTCTTTTTACTTACAATCTATAGGTCACAAGTTCGAGTCTTGTGACTAACATTTATGAAGGTCCGTGATCAAGCGGTTCTAGACGGAAGTTAGTGGTTAAACGTAAACCGATTCGGTAGAATGTTATTACAGAAAGGAGTAGAAACAGAATGCAGCGGAAGTCTTCATTCATACCGAAAGAGTATACATCTTTATAAGTCCAGCTGCCGGAGTTCCTGGAGAGAATCCGGCAGCACCTCCCGTAGGGATGCCAAAAACTTAAATGAAAATGAACACACAACACATATATATAGGGTATCAAGTTCGCTGGAAAATGAGGCTCTAGGACAAGTTCGGCCGAACTTGTCCTCCTCATGACAAGTTCAGGCGAACTTGACTATCACAGGTCAAGTTCGGCCGAACTTGTCTTTCTCATAACAAATTTCAAGCGAACTTGTACCCAAATTCACGATACGTTCCGTATTATGATCGTGTGTTTGATTCTAACCTATACAATATTCAACACACGCTCAATCTAGCCTATTCGACAAGTGACGAACACAAAGTGCACCACCAGATGCATCAACAGATTCCCCCTTGTTCGTTACTATCGAATCTTGATCTTGAACTTCAAAACTTTGAGCCGTGTTTGAATATTCTTTGCAACTTCAATCAAGGTGTCTGCTGCGTCAACATATTCCCCCTTAATTGATGATCCGGGTTTCCATTAGCAACTTTCAATACCTTTGAAATCTCCAGTTCAGATCTTTGGTTGCGTGGTTTCCGACTCCTCTGATTTACTTGACTGACAAATTTCCTCGAATAACCAGCAACTCAAAGCTAATCAATGCAGCAGCTTCTCCATTTCGACGATAACCGCATCCGAGTTCAGTTTTTGAATAAGCGTTGAGCATCGAGAGTTTATTCCGCACACTCCTAAACTGTCAAAAACTCAACCGACAATTGATAGAAACTTCGAATCACCGCATCGGAAAACTTCAAATCAACGAATACCCTCGAAAATCTGAAATCCCGATTTCCGTAATCACAGTTAAGCACCCTTCAGAAAGATTTGATTAGCAAGTAGGTAATCTGCTCAATCAACAAATCTTCATCAGAAACAGATAATCTGGTAATGCATCGAATCTGAGAAACATACGTCTGCGATCAAAATCACATTCTTCTTCTTCAGTCATAATGTCAGATATATAGCTATCCCCGGTAGACCAGCGCCACTTAATTGTAACATCCGTCAAAAAAACGGATTTACCAAACCCGCTCCGTTTATTAACCGAACAATCAATTAAAAATTTCGTTGCGTATTTAATGCTCAAATAAATTTTAAACGATACATAATTAATAAGTATATTGGAATATATAATTTATATTTGAAAATTCATTAAAAATAATGAAATAAAAATATATTGCTGCTGCCGGGTTTCGAACCCGGGTCAGCCAGGATTCCAAAGCCTTAACACACACGCGCTCAACCACTCGCCACTTTGGGTTTTTGTTAAGATACCGAAACAATTAATTGAAATAATGAATCTCGGAAATCAAATCCAGTCAAGTCGCGCCCAAAATCGCAGTCGTCGGAAATCCCGACGATTTCGCCGAGATTGGACGGTTTCTTCTAATTTAACCGAAGCAATTACCTCAACATCGGTTATAACCGATGTCCAGTCCGCGACACAAGTCATAACCGCCGGAAAAATCATTGACCGACGAATCAAGACGGTAAATGGACCAAATTCGTCATGTTCTGCCCTATAAATACACCCTCTAACTTCTGTTAACCTTTTCGCTCACAATCACACCCTTTCTCGACGTAATTTCACTCGCTGGAAATTTTCTGCAACTCGCCGGAAAACCGAACCCCTTCACCTCTGTGCCTTACTCTAAAAACAGAATACCTAGAGCCCATATCGAAGCCACCCACACTCACCTCAAGCTTCCTGAAGACCCTCTGCCGCAAAACACACGTCGCCGGAATAACCTGCTATCATCGGAGTTGCGCCGGCGAAACAGAGGAGCTCTGTTCGGTATATCTTACACTTAATCTCTCTCGTTTTTATTAAACTCACATGTAGCTAATCACAACACACTAAAGAAACTGATTATTTTTGTCAAAACAGTCGGACATCGATTCTGGTTAAGCTTAACGAAGAAGATGAAGTTTTCGGTATTATATATGTTTAATTTAAATCAATTTATATCTCGGGTTAGACACACAGTCCAGCGGTGGACTGTGTGCAAATAAACACGCATACGTCCCGAGTTCGATTCTTGACACACGCACTTTCACAGAAATAAAATGCCTTTTTTGAGACCGAACCGGGTTAATTTCAGTAAGATGTTAAGTATAATAAAAAACAGATTATTTACCAAGTTGGACACACAGTCCAGCGGTGGACTGTGTGCCAAACTAACCCACAGGTCCCGAGTTCGAGACATGTGGCGAGCACCGAGCCGATGCATTAAAATCGTTTTTAAAATAAATGATTTTCGGATTAATTCAATTAGTATATAAATATAATTAAAAACAGAAATATTTCGGGTTAGACACGTAGCTCAGTTGGTAGAGCTGCGTGCACGCGAACGGGAGGTCTCGGGTTCGAGTCTGCCCGGCGCATACATTTACACAATAAAACCGGTCAACAGGTCAACGGTCAACAAGTCAACGGTCAAAAAGTCAACATTTTTTATTATTATTTTTTTTTTATTTATTTATTTAAAAATCAATTAAAAATACTTAAAAATAACATTTTTAAAGTTAGAAAATAGCTTTAAACTCACAAAAACATATCCAATAATCCTACTAAAATTGATTAATAAAATCCGCTTATTTACCGAACCATTATGTTATTATCTAGGTTAGTTTCACTCGTGGTTAAATCAAACTTCGTGCGCATTCAACATCATCAACCGAACGCACCCACTGTGAGTGAATCTTACAACTCCCCTTTTTAATTACACGTTTTGGGGTGTGTCATGTGCCACTAAAATTAACTCGTTTATTTAAACTTGTGCCATACCATATTGTGATCTAAACTTAGAGTGTAAATATTTTAGTTATGTCTCTCATATTGTCAAGTTGTACGCAAATCATTCATTAGGCCCATCAGTTCGTAGAACAACGCGTGCCTCAAAACTCATTCATTAGGCCCATCAGTTCCTCGTGAGAGACGGGTTGAGCAACGCGTGCCTCAAAACAATTTATTATTGTATGTGTGTGCATTATCTGATATTAAGTGTTTTATGAATATGTTTACATCTATATTTACTCATATGTGGTTGTGCACTTTATTTTATAATCAATTCAATAAACTTGTTCAAATGCTTTTCATAGGATTCACTCGCCAACTTTTTGTTGATCGAAAAACCATTTTTACACATGATACAGGTGAACAGGATGAAGCAAGGAAAACATAGGAAATGCCTTAGAAGAAAACAATGAAGTCTAGAATGATGTTTAGGACATGATGAAATTAAGATTGTATGTTTCCCTTTAAATTGTAATAATGAATATGAAACGTTATAATAAATGTCATGAGCTTTGATGATAACCCAATCATGCCCCGATCACCTTTTCCGCTGCGGGTCGGGGTGTGACATATTGGTATCAGAGCCATGACTATAGGGATATAGGATAGGTTATTAGACCCTTAGAGCCTATACTATAGTTGACTAGATTTTAATAGTTTATGTGGTTACATGCAAACTTATGATATTTATTTGTTTCATATTTGTTTATACTTACAGTCAAACATACATACTTACATACACATTCATCATACATATTTCAATGTTCACATATTCAAATCATCTTCATACTTTCGTTATTCAAAGATTTTGTCGCATTTTTCATTTTTCAAAATCTCATCAAAGTGAGTTCTGCGACGGGCATGTAGTAACTGTAAGGGTACAAGTACCGGTAGTCGGAACGTCCTGTCTAGGTTGGCATTCGTATAAATCCATATAACGGACCAGTTTGCCTACCTGGGGACTAAGATGAGAGTACAAAGGACCTATTAGGCCAAAGCATGCCACACCAAACGTCGTTCGAACTAACCCTACTTTGAGGTGTCACCGTGTCCACACCTGGACACATTCCGAATATCATACGTTATATACATATTTCTCGATTTTCTCCGGATTTTAGTGTACGTAACCAGGCTAACACATGCGAACCATATGAAAAACCCGGTATTCATGGGGGCCCACATGATTACGAAGGTGAAGTATGGCGGCATGCAATGCCTAATTACGAGCAAAGCCCAAGACATCCTATGGATGTAGTAGATTTATTATTTTATATTTATTTTATAAATATTCATTCCTAAATACGACCCATGATCTCAAAAACATCCAACTCATACTCTTGATATGTATTCCTTGTGATGTCTTCTAGCCTCACAAGCCATACCCATCCAAGCTATCCCCATCACTAAGCAGCACCCAACTCAACTTACCCAAATAAGAAACCATACCTTGGACCTCACCCTCAATGTAACACCTGCTTTTATCACCATCCATCTACCTTGCCTTGTCGACTATGTGCGAATTGTGGACGCTATGGTCATTTGAGCAAGGTTTGCCGCACCCCTCAAAACCAAATCTCACCCCCTACTCAAAACATGATCCAAACATATCAACAACCCCAATACCCCATGTTTCCATATGTTCGAGCTTGCTTCAATTGTGGCGACCCTACCCACTTTAGAAACACATGCCCTCGATTGGTTAACATCATAAACGCTCAAGCTCAATCAAACCAGTTAACCAAGAAAATAAGGAAACCTAATCGCTAGGCCACCAGCAAGAGGAAGAGTTTTCAACATCAACGCCAATCCTGTTGAAGATAATGATGGCCCAAACGAAACCACCCAACTAGTCCCCTTCACCGAAAATCAAGATTCAACTCCAACCACTTAGTTTTATGTTTTTCTTTATGTTATCTCAAGTTTTGGTTGATTGTGTTTGTTTATGTTTTAAAGCCACATAGAACCAATCATAACTTACGGATAAAGCCAATGAAAATTTGACAAGAATATGGTGGATACGCCGCTGGTACTTCCTATATATAAGCATTCTTGTCAAAGGATCAGAGGCATTATCTGACGGTTATGAGAAGTTCCATGTAGGATTTAGTATTGTCTTGATTGAAGTTTGTTTTGTACTCACTGATTTGGCATTTATAGCATCTCATCATTTAAAGAAATTGGATTGTGTTTCATTTCTACATAGACTAACCTCTCCATCATAACAAACGAGAGAGGTATTGTCATCATTCAAACATGTATGCTATTAGAATTAAGACTCAAGCTATGGTTGATTATGTTTATTTATGTATTAGAGTCACATAGAACTAATCATAACTTGCGGATAAAACCAATGAAAATTTGACAAGAATATGGTGGATACGCCGTTGGTACTTCCTATATATAAGTATTCTTGTCAAAGGATCAGAGGCATTATCAGGCGGTTATGAGAAGTTCCATGTAGGATTTAGTAATGTCTTGGTCGAAGTTTGTTCATCATACATTTCAACGTATTTCAATTTCATGATTTAAAGAAGTTGAGCTATGTCTCACTTCCACAAGGACTAACCTCTCCATCCTAACAAACGAGAGAGGTACTGTCACCATTCAAACATATATACTATCAGAATTAAGACTCAAGCTTTGGTTGATTGTGTTTATTTATGTATTAGAGTCACATAGAACTAATCATAACTTGCGGATAAAACCAATGAAAATTTGACAAGAATATGGTGGATACGCCGCTGGTACTTCCTATATATAAGTATTCTTGTCAAAGGATCAGAGGCATTATCAGGCGGTTATGAAAGTTCCATGTAGGATTTAGTATTGTCTTGGTTGAAATTTGTGTTACATTCACTGATTTAACATTCATATCATATCATCATCTAAAGAAATTGGATTGTGTTCCATTTCTACATAGACTAACCTCTCCATCACAACAAACGAGAGAGGAACTGTCACAAATCAAACATGTATGCTATCAGAATTGAGACTCAAGTTTTGGTTGTTGTGTTTGTTTTAGAGTCACATAGAACTAATCATAACTTGTGGATAAAGTCAATGAAAATTTGACAAGAATATGGTGGATACGGCGCTGGTACTTCCTATATATAAGTATTCTTGCCAAAGGATCAGAGGCATTATCAGGCGGTTATGAGAAGTTCCATGTAGGATTTAGTATTGTCTTGGTTGAAATTTGTGTTACATTCACTGATTTAACATTCATATCATATCATCATCTAAAGAAATTGGATTGTGTTCCATTTCTACATAGACTAACCTCTCCATCACAACAAACGAGAGAGGAACTGACACAAATCAAACATGTATGCTATCAGAATTGAGACTCAAGTTTTGGTTGTTGTGTTTGTTTTAGAATCACATAGAACTAATCATAACTTGCGGATAAAGTCAATGAAAATTTGACAAGAATATGGTGGATACGCCGCTGGTACTTCCTATATATAAGTATTCTTGCCAAAGGATCAGAGGCATTATCAGGCGGTTATGAGAAGTTCCATGTAGGATTTAGTATTGTCTTGGTTGAAATTTGTGTTACATTCACTTATTTAACATTCATATCATATCATCATCTAAAGAAATTGGATTGTGTTCCATTTCTACATAGACTAACCTCTCCATCACAACAAACGAGAGAGGAACTGTCACAAATCAAACATGTATGCTATCAGAATTGAGACTCAAGTTTTGGTTGTTGTGTTTGTTTTAGAGTCACATAGAACTAATCATAACTTGCGGATAAAGTCAATGAATATTTGACAAGAATATGGTGGATACGCCGCTGGTACTTCCTATATATAAGTATTCTTGCCAAAGGATCAGAGGCATTATCAGGCGGTTATGAGAAGTTCCATGTAGGATTTAGTATTGTCTTGATTGAAATATGAGTTATACTCACTGATTTAGCATTCATATCATCTCATCATTGGATTATGCCACCATTCAAACATGTATACTATCAGAATTTGGACTCAGATATTGGTTGTGGTGTTTATTTATGCTTTAGAGTCACATAGGACTAACCATAACTTACTGATAAAACCAATGAAAATTTGACGAGAATATGGTGGATACGCCGCTGGTACTTCCTATATATAAGTATTCTTGCCAAAGGATCAGAGGCATTGTCAGGCGGTTATGAGAAGCTCCATGTAGGATTTGGTAATTTCTTGGTTAAAGTTTGTTTTTATATTCACTGATCTAGCATTTATATCATCTCATCATTTAAAGAAATTGGATTATGTCACCAATCAAACATGTATACTATCAGAATTAGGACTCAGACATTGGTTGTTGTGTTTGTTTATGTTTAGAGTCGTATCATAGAACCAATCATGACTTACTGATAAAACCAATGAAAATTTGACAAGAATATGGTGGATACGCCGCTGGTACTTCCTATATATAAGTATTTTTGCCAAAGGATCAGAGGCATTGTCAGGCGGTTATGAGAAGTTTCATGTAGGTTGTAGTATTAGAAGTTTTGTTTTAGGATATAACCTTACCCTTCCAAACGTATCAAAACTATTGCATGAAATTACTCAGTGAATCAACTCCGGTTATCAATATTTTTACCGTAGGCAACAAAAAGCGATTCCTGTAGTAGGGTACTCAACCCTTACAAGGAACGTTACCGCCTCAAACAAAAATTTAAACTCTTACTCTTTTTCTAAGTATGTAACTGTCAAATTAAACACCATCCTTTTTAGACAAATATGTCACTACTTAAATTTCGGGACGAAATTTCTAAAAAGTAGGGGATACTGTAACATCCGTCAAAAAAACGGATTTACCAAACCCGCTCCGTTTATTAACCGAACAATCAGTTAAAAATTTTGTTGCGTATTTAATGCTCAAATAAATTTTAAACGATACATAATTAATAAGTATATTGGAATATATAATTTATATTTGAAAATTCATTAAAAATAATGAAATAAAAATATATTGCTGCTGCCGGGTTTCGAACCCGGGTCAGCCAGGATTCCAAAGCCTTAACACACAGGCGCTCAACCACTCCGCCACTTTGGGTTTTTGTTAAGATACCGAAACAATTAATTGAAATAATGAATCTCGGAAATCAAATCCAGTCAAGTCGCGCCCAAAATCGCAGTCGTCGGAAATCCCGACGATTTCGCCGAGATTGGACGGTTTCTTCTAATTTAACCGAAGCAATTACCTCAACATCGGTTATAACCGATGTCCAGTCCGCGACACAAGTCATAACCGCCGGAAAAATCATTGACCGACGAATCAAGACGGTAAATGGACCAAATTCGTCAATGTTCTGCCCTATAAATACACCCTCTAACTTCTGTTAACCTTTTCGCTCACAATCACACCCTTTCTCGACGTAATTTCACTCGCCGGAAATTTTCTGCAACTCGCCGGAAAACCGAACCCCTTCACCTCTGTGCCTTACTCTAAAAACAGAACACCTAGAGCCCATACCGAAGCCACCCACACTCACCTCAAGCTTCCTGAAGACCCTCTGCCGCAAAACACACGTTGCCGGAATAACCTGCTATCATCGGAGTTGCGCCGGCGAAACAGAGGAGCTCTGTTCGGTATATCTTAAACTTAATCTCTCTCGTTTTTATTAAACTCACATGTAGCTAATCACAACACACTAAAGAAACTGATTATTTTTGTCAAAAACAGTCGGACATCGATTCTGGTTAAGCTTAACGAAGAAGATGAAGTTTTCGGTATTATATATGTTTAATTTAAATCAATTTATATCTCGGGTTAGACACACAGTCCAGCGGTGGACTGTGTGCAAATAAACACGCATACGTCCCGAGTTCGATTCTTAACACACGCACTTTCACATAAATAAAATGCCTTTTTTTAGACCGAACCGGGTTAATTTCAGTAAGATGTTAAGTATAATAAAAAACAGATTATTTACCAAGTTGGACACACAGTCCAGCGGTGGACTGCGTGCCAAACTAACCCACATGTCCCGGTTCGAGACCTGTGGCGAGCACCGAGCCGATGCATTAAAATCGTTTTTAAAATAAATGATTTTCTGATTAATTCAATTAGTATACAAATATAATTAAAAACAGAAATATTTCGGGTTAGACACGTAGCTCAGTTGGTAGAGCTGCGTGCACGCGAACGGGAGGTCTCGGGTTCGAGTCCTGCCCGGCGCATACATTTACACAATAAACCGGTCAACAGGTCAACGGTTAACAAGTCAATCGGTCAAAAAGTCAACATTTTTTATTATTTTTTTATTTATTTTATTTAAAAATCAATTAAAAATACTTAAAATAACATTTTTAAAGTTAGAAAATAGCTTTAAACTCACAAAAACATATCCAATAATCCTACTAAAATTGATTAATAAAATCCGCTTATTTACCGAACCATTATGTTATTATCTAGGTTAGTTTCACTCGTGGTTAAATCAAACTTCGTGCGCATTCAACATCATCAACCGAACGCACCCATGTGAGTGAATCTTACAACTCCCCTTTTTAATTACACGTTTTGGGGTGTGTCATGTGCCACTAAAATTAACTCGTTTATTTAAACTTGTGCCATACCATATTGTGATCTAAACTTAGAGTGTAAATATTGTTTGTAGTTATGTCTTTCATATTGTCAAGTTGTATGCAAATCATTCATTAGGCCCATCAGTTCGTAGAACAACGCGTGCCTCAAAACTCATTCATTAGGCCCATCAGTTCCTCGTGAGAGACGGGTTGAGCAACGCGTGCCTCAAAACAATTTATTATTGTATGTGTGTGTATTATCTTATATTAAGTGTTTTATGAATATGTTTACATCTATATTTACTCATATGTGGTTGTGCACTTTATTTTATAATCAATTCAATAAACTTGTACAAATGCTTTTCATAGGATTCACTCGCCAACTTTTTGTTGATCGAAAAACCATTTTTACACATGATACAGGTGAACAGGATGAAGCAAGGAAAACATAGGAAATGCCTTAGAAGAAAACAATGAAGTCTAGAATGATGTTTAGGACATGATGAAATTAAGATTGTATGTTTCCCTTTAAATTGTAATAATGAATATGAAACGTTATAATAAATGTCATGAGCTTTGATGATAACCCAATCATGCCCCGATCACCTTTTCCGCTGCGGGTCGGGGTGTGACATTAATCACCAAACATCATCATCCAACGGTGGTTAGTCCAAAGAGAATAATGATTCATCTGCTTGAAGATTAAAAATAATGGCCACCAAAGGTTATCATCAGATTTCCTTGGTAATTTTTAAACCATCCGTCTTCGGAGCTAGTCATTAATTCCTAAGATCATCACCGAATGTTTTGAATGTCCTCAGTTCCTCACTGGTATTAACGATTGAAAATACAGCTAACTGTTCCTTCACCGGAGACCAGGACTCTAACCCTTAAGCATCAATCTGAATCATGATCTGAATAATTTGAACTTCCTGTGATCACGAATCCCAAATGTATATCCTCTTTTGTCAGCAACTGATATACACAGCTTTGTCTGGAAGATCCGATCCCATAAATCATCTTCTTTAATCATGGTACCGTGTACAACCCGGGGCAACTGAAACTACAGAGCATCCCTATCTCCTGGCGGTTAGTCCAGTCAATAATTCATGTGCAAAGCAGAGTTAAAGATAGGCATCGTGTGTGCTTCCAAACCATACGCGCGACTCAGGTGTCAATCGACAACCATGACCTCAGAATCTGATAAACAACTCCTCCAAGACTCAGTTATGTAACCACCCATTTTCAAAATAGACATCAATTTGAAATACCAAATGAATCTCAATCCTCTGCATTTCCCGATAAACTGCAATCGGTAACCACCGGATACTGTTGCAGTAGTCACAAATTTCAAAAATGTCGGAATCTTCAAATATTGAAAATTTTTTATTCCCCCTCATTTTTGCAAATTTTGACCATTCTTAAATTTTCACTGAAATTCCCCCTGAAATCGGAAACTTTCAGTTTTTAACAAATGCGGATTTAACGTTTAGGCCCATTACTAGTCACGACACCCAAAAGATCAACATTCTGCATCAGTATCAATGACTCTCCCGTTATCTTAAAATTTTTGTGACCGTATCACGAAATCTGTACTCTGAAGCTCTAGACAGTGTCCCCGAACATGCCGGTTCAGTCTTCGAAAACTCGAGAAAATTTCTATCGCCAAATTTTTCTGGACACTCATCAAATCAATACGATCAACAAAATTTTTCCATGCCTTTTTTAAAGGCATTGGACCAAGTTCGGGCGAACTTGGTCACCCATCACCAAGTTCGGGCGAACTTGGTTTTCCAACACACAAGTTCGGGCGATCAAAAATGATACAAGTTCGGGCGAACTTATACTTATTTTCAATGAAAATCAGTCAAGTTCGGCGAACTTGATGAAAAGTCATGAAAATCCTTGTCAAGTTCGGGCAAACTTGATGAAAAGTCTTGAAAAACCATGATAAGTTCGGGCGAACTTGACCTCGACAGGTCAAGTTCGGGCGAACTTGGTCTCCCAAATAAGCCATTTTTCACATTTTTCGATCCAAAATCCTTATTTCTTCGAATTTCGAGATGATTTCACCATAGATTGGTCGAAAATGGTTTTCTAACAATCCTATCCGTTCAATTTTGGATTTTGTCCGTGGATTGTAGGTTTATTTCAGGATTTACGTCTAAAACCCCTCCTAATGTCCATAAATGTCCAAATTCATGAGCGTAGGTGATAACCGTAGCTCTGATACCAATTGAAGGTCCGTGATCAGGCGGTTCTAGATGGAGTTTGTGGATAAACGTAAACCGATTCGATAGAATGTTATTACAGAAAGGAGTAGAAACAGAATGCAGCGGAAGTGTTCATTATACCGAAAGAGTATACATCTTTATAAGTCCAGCTGCCGGAGTTCCTGGAGAGAATCCGGCAGCACCTCCCCGTAGGGATGCCAAAAACTTAAATGACAAATGAACACACAACACATATATATAGGGTATCAAGTTCGCCTGAAAATGAGGCTCTAGGAAAAGTTCGGCCGAACTTGTCCTCCTCATGACAAGTTGAGCGAACTTGACTATCACAGGTCAAGTTCGGCCGAACTTGTCTTTCTCATAACAAGTTTCAAGCAGACTTGTACCCAAATTCACTATACGTTCCGTATTATGATCGTGTGTTTGATTCTAACCTATACAATATTCAACACACGCTCAATCTAGCCTATTCGACAAGTGACGAACACAAAGTGCACCACCAGATGCATCAACAATTTATTTCTAATTAATGTTTATCTTATTAAACCTACATTTAATGATTATTTACTTATTACTAAAAATAATATTATGTTTTACTAATAAAGACAAATACGTATTCTTCAATCTAATGCAAAACTAACTTATATAAATTATTACTTAAGCAAAGTGTGGTTTTTAACAAGACATAAATTAAACTAACAAATACATATATACTTTTATGTACAAGCACAACCTTATGAAATATATGAACACAGTGTAGGTTCATACGATCACACTTAAACAAGACTATTATTTTAAGACAACAAATCAAGAAACAAGGTAGGGATCCATAACCCTCTCCCTTTGTTATCTGGTTCGCTTGTTATAAACCCTTAATTATATTATATATATTGAAAACTCCAACGTCTTTGAGCCTCAATTCAATTGACTGTCCGTTCATTTCTTACTCCAACTAAAATTGTTATGCAACATGCGATACATTTATGATTATCTTGTGCTCATAATTGCATGTTCCGATATTTATAATACCTGTTAATGTTAATGTTATATTTATTTCTGATTATCTGAGACCCGCTACCCTAAGCTCTCTGGCTCCTCCCTGACGGAGTTATCAGTTCACGGCGTCCCTAGGTACAAGTGTGGTACATAGCAACTAGGAGGCGTATGGATATATCCTAGAATTTTTTTTTGGAGATAGATGTCGGGTAGTCCAACCCGCACTGTCTCATGTGACAGACTTTGTGGCTGCCACCTCTGTTTAGCTTTTGGGTACATCCGTATGATATGATTCTGTTCAGTTATATGTTATGCTTTGTTGTGTTGTGCTTCTTGATAGTGATATAATTTCAGTTGTTTATTTGTTTGCTATTTGAGCCTATTATTCCATACTGACCATTTGGCTCATTCCTATATTTTATTTCACCACAGGTTCACAGGTTACTATGGGCGGGTGAAGAGTGAAGAATAAACCATAGGATGCTAACTGAAGATGTTTGTCACCTTTATAAAGCTAATATGTATTTTGGGCCTTAGGGCTATGAACTATATTTTAAAATGTAATCCTAATTTATATAATGGAATTATGACTTTTGTTCTAATCCATTGTTATAGTGACACGTCAGCCCATCTGGGTTGGGGTGTTACAGCTATGGTATCAGAGCAAAGGCTCTTTCCTGTAGAAAACTTAAACATTAGTAATTAGGCCTGTGCAGTTGGGGTAGACGTCTAGGATTGAATTCTACTAATTATCCCTAGTTACTCGTCACCATCTTCGTACTCTAACTCGTGCATCTACTTTTGATAGATGCCTCCTCGTCGCCAAACTCGTAGGAACGCCCGCATGACTAACGACACTGCCTCAAACGAAACTCCACCTGACCCTAACATGGTTTCTGCTATTAACCAAGCATTTGCCGGACTACTTCCAAACCTCGTTGCTCAAACCGTAGAGGTTGTTATGCAACAAACTCAAGGACGCGCTAACCCTAATTCTGGAGTCGTCATTGGTGAGAATACCACCAACAACACTTTTGAAGGCATCCACGTGTGGCTCCGTCATTTCCAAAGGCAACACCCAAAATCTTTTAGTCACGCTGCTACTTCGATCGAGGCACGAAACTGGATAGCCCATATAGAGAAAATCTTTGAGGTGCTGGAAGTTGCCGACCAGTACAAGGTTAGGTTGACCACCTTCAAGCTAGAAGACGATGCACAGACTTGGTGGGAGGGACACAAACAAGTCAAAGGAGGATATGCTTACATCGCTACTCTTTTGTGGGCTGAATTCCGTACCATCTTCTACGATAGATATTTCTCGACTGCTGATAGAGAAGCTCACATTATGGAGTATGCTGTTATTCGACAAGGAAACGACGAGCCTGCTTCAGAGTTTATTACCCGATTCTCAAGGTTGGCCAGTATTGTGGGAGAAGCAGCAGGATCTGCCGCAATTCAAGCTGAGAAGGGCAAGTGGGCAGTTAATGATCAGATGCGGAAATCGATCATGTTCATGAAGTTCAAGGACATCACTAAGGCGGCAGATGCCATTAAGACTTTTGAGTTCGAGAGAACGGAATTCTTATCTTGGACTGGGGAAAACAAGAAGAGAGACAAGGATGAACTTCCATAACAAACTACGGGCCAGTCATCCACTGCTGCCAACCATCAAGACCGTAGAGTTCAAGCGAATCGAAATCCTGGAAATCAGACATGTCTTTGGAATCCGAGACCCCTCAATCAGACACCTGTCCAGAATCAGACTCGGCCTAATGGAGGACCTAACAAGACTCAACCGATGAACCAGAAACATATCACGATTCCGTTATGCAACACTTGTGGCAAGAAACATCTCTGTGTAAGCCGTAGGGCCGCAGGAACATGCTTCAGATGTGGCCAGACTGGACACATGATTAAAGATTGTACCAAGCCTGGTACTAAGAGGATTACTGGAGGGAATGTTGCACCACCCAACACTGGAGGTAGAGTGTTTGCGCTTTCTGCTAATGAAGCTGCCAATGCTCCAGGTACTGTGTCTGGAACCCTTCAGCTTGGTGAACGTAGTAGCTATGTGTTATTCGATATGGGAGCGATACATTCCGTAGTTTCTAACTCGTTCACTAGATAACTTAAGATCGCACCGACACCACTAGAACACGCTTTGTCTATTTCTACTCCTATGGAGAACTCTGTCCTGATCACTCATGTGTATAAAGATTGTCCTATCCGTATAGAATCCGTTGTGTGTAACACGGATCTTTTTTCGATGCATATGTGTGACTTCGATGTGATCCTTGGGATGGATTGGTTAACTAGCCACCGTGTGGCTATTGATTATTATTCTAAACGTGTCATATTTGACAATCATTGTCATCCTGAGCTTATTTATCAGGGGGTTCAACCCATAAGCCTCTTAAGATCATTTCTGCACTCAAAGCTCATAAATTAATCGCGCACGGTTGTGCTGGATTCTTAGCTTTGATCAGAGATACCTCTGTTATTGGTAATGGCATCAATGGCCATCCTGTTGTTCGTGAGTATCCTGACGTATTTCCGGATGAACTACCAGGACTACCACCTGACCGTGAGATAGAGTTCACTATCGACTTAATCCTTGGTGCCGAGCCTATCTCTGAAGCACTGTACTGTATTGCTCCATTGGAACTGAAGGAATTGAAGGAGCAACTTCAGGAACTCTTAGAAATGGGATTTATCAGGCCAAGTGTTTCACCATGGGGTGCACCGGTCTTATTCGTCAAGAAGAAGGACGGTAGTATACGTTGTGTATTGACTACCGGGAGCTCAACAAGATTACCATTCGCAACCGGTATCCTCTACCCCGCGTTGATGATCTCTTCGACCAACTTTAGGTGCTAAGTTCTTCTCCAAGATAGATCTCCGATCAGGTTATCATCAATTGAAGATCAAGGAAGAAGATGTTCCTAAGACTGCCTTCCGGACTCGCTACGGTCATTACGAGTTCTTGGTTATGCCTTTTGGACTAACCAATGCACCTGCAGTTTTCATGGACTTGATGAATCGAGTATTCCATGAGTACTTGGACAAATTCGTCATAGTCTTTATCGATGACATCTTGGTATATTCTAAGAGCCGAAATGAACATGAAGAACATTTGCATGCACTGCTAGGAACTTTGCGACAGAAGAAACTTTATGCAAAGTTTTCGAAATGTGAGTTTTGGCTCAACCAAGTAGCATTCTTGGGCCATATTGTGTCAGCAGACGGAATCAAGATGGACCCCGCAAAGGTTGAGGCTATTACCAGCTGGCCTAGACCCACTTCTGCTACAGAGGTACGGAGCTTCTTGGGTCTAGCCGGCTACTACCGAAGGTTTGTTGAAGGATTCTCCACCATTTCCTTACCCCTCACGCAACTTTTGAGGAAAGGAGTTAAGTTCTCATGGAATGAGGAACGTGAAAAGAGCTTTGAGGAATTGAAGAAACGCCTCGTATCTGCTCTGATACTCACTCTCCCTTCTGGATCAGGCGAGTTATCAGATCTATAGTGATGCTTCAAAGAAAGGCTTGGGTTGCATGTTAATGCAAAACGGGAAGGTTATTGCCTATGCCTCGCGTCAACTTAAGCCCTATGAGGTTAATTACCCAACACATGATTTGGAGCTTGCTGCAGTTGTCTTTGCATTGAAGATATGGCGTCACTATCTGTATGGCGAGACTTGTGACATCTTCACCGACCATAAAAGCCTCAAGTATATATTCACTCAGAAGGAGTTAAATATGAGACAAAGAAGGTGGTTAGAACTTCTGAAGGATTATGACGCTAATATTCAGTATCACCCTGGGAAGGCTAATGTCGTAGCTGATGCTTTGAGTCGGAAGAATTTTGGAACTGTATCTTGCTTTCATATTCAACCATGCATTATCTCAGACCTCGATAGGATGCATATCGGACTTCATGTTGGCAAGTCAGATGGTTATTTTGCGAGAATGCGGATAGAACCTGACCTCATCTCTCGAGTTAAGGATGGCAGAAGAACAATGGAGAACTTTGGGCAATTGTGCAAATCTTGAGGTGGCTAAGCAATCCGAGTTTCGTATAGATGAACACGGAGTAATTTGGTGTTGGCAAGAGACTGTATGTGCCAGACGATTCCACCCTTCGTGAATCATTGTTAACCAAGGCACATAACTCACCATTTTCTATCCACCCTGGATCTACGAAGATGTATCGAGACTTACGTAAGAACTTTTGGTGGAATGGCATGAAGGAAGATGTTTCCTGATATGTAAGTAAGTGTCTCACTTGCCAGCAAGTGAAAATCGAGCACCAGCGAGCTAGTTGGTTATTGCATCCATTGGATATCCCCGTATGGAAATGAGATGAAATCTAGATGGATTTTGTTACGGGTTTGCCAAAGACTTTCAAGAAGAATGATAGTATATGGCTTGTAGTCGACCGACTATCTAAGTCAGCTCACTTCCTACCGATTCAGCAAGGATTTTCGGTCAGCAAGTTGTCCAAAATTTTCCTTCAAGAAATTATTCGACTCCATGGCACACCATCTTCTATTATTTCAGATAGAGATCCAAGATTCACTTCTCGATTTTGGAAAGGCTTCCAAGCAGCTTGGGGAAGACGATTGAAGTTTAGTACTGCTTTCCACCCGCAGACAGACGGACAATCAGAACGCGCGATCCAAACTTTGGAAGACATGCTCCAAGCTTGTGCACTTGAATGGACTGGAAACTTAGATGAATACTTGTGTCTTGTTGAGTTCGCCTACAACAACAGCTGGCAAGCAAGTATTGGTATGGCACCTTTTGAGCTCTTGTATGGTCGGAAATGTCGAGCACCGATATGCTGGGAAGAAGTTGGAGAAAAGATTATCGAAGGACCTGAGTTAGTCCAGATTACTAATGAGAAAGTCACCATTGCACGAGCGAAATTAACGAAGCCTAGAGCCGACAGAAGAGCTATGTAGACCACATCGACGAGCACTCGAATTCAAAGTTGGTGACCATGTGTTTCTAAAGGTATCATCTTGTCGTGGTATCCGTAGATTTGGTATCAAAGGAAAGCTTAGCCCCGTTTTATCGGTCCGTTTGAAATTCTTGAGAGAATTGGAGAAGTCTCTTATCGTCTAGCATTACCGCCTCAACTCTCGCATGTTCATAATGTCTTTCACGTGTCCTTGCTGAGAGGATACAATTATCACCCACTCCACGTCATTAGTTATCCATTGCATACGATTCATGAGGATCTTTCTTATGAGGAAGAACCTGAAGCTATATTAGACCGTCAGGAAAGGGTTATGCGTAGGAAAGTGATTCCTTTCGTTAAGGTTTTGTGGAAAAACCATACCAAACGAGAAGCAACCTGGGAAATCGAGGAATCAATGCGTTCTGCATATCCTCGTCTCTTCGAGCCATAGAACCCTTAGTCCAGGTAACTGTGAACCTTGCTTTGTTTGTGTGACGAAATTCCGAACTTTGTGTTTTAACTTATCGTCTAATATCTCTTATAAGTGATTAAGTGTTTGTGGTAGATATTAGTATCGATAGTTACTCCGTTATCAGTTAACTTTCCATATGATTTTGTACGAATGATGGAAGGACCATTAGGGCATGGTTGTAGGGTAATTGATAATTATGGTCATGAACATAATTGTGAATTAAAAATACAAATGTGCACTTTTGGGATTTCTATCATATGTATCAGCTTATTGGTCATGAAACCCTCACTTTGATGCTACCATATTGATCTGTATCCCGATCTGCAAATTTCGAGGACGAAATTTCTTTTAAGGGGGTAATAGTTGTAATAACCGAAAATAATAATAGTAATAATAAAGATATTTGAAATAATGACAACTCTTGCGTATGGGAAAACATGTATACGTAAATTACATGAAAGTTGCCTGACAAATTTCAATTGGGTGGAGGAGAATTTTTGTTGAGTAAAATATTGTGTGCATAATTGAACTTTGGAGAATTATTTTTCGGCAACCATTTCAACTTGCATAAACTAGAACCTTCATCTCCTCTCTATAAATAGAGGCTCCCATTATCTTGCAAAACCACCCCTCACCTTCACTCACAAACTACACCATTCTCCATCACTTCTAGTAAGAAAACCCGGTTCCGGTAACCGTAACCGAACACCATACCGACACCACTTTTCATTCACTATTATGTCTACTAAACCATTAAACCATCTCTGCTAAACCACTCAAAGCTTTAACCACGAAAAACAAACCAACCGAAGCCATTTCCGGTGAAGAAATACTAACTACGGTGATATTTACGTACTTCCGACGACGTCTCTTGTAGCCGAAACGTGTTTTTAACCAAGGTAACTATAAACTTTAAATCTTTATTTTTGATACTTTAATTTTACTATAATGAAAATGGAATGTAGATTTTATTATGAAAATATTAGTTTTACATAAAGTATGATGAAGAAGAAGATGAACCAGTGAACTGAGTAAATAAATATAATGAAGCTCTTTGTTCACAAGGGCTCCTGTAGCCCTGTTGGTTCAGCAACTGGTTTACAACCCAGAGGTCTCAAGTTCGAATTCTGCTGGAGGCATATATTTTTACCGAGTCTGATATAATTCATCAGAATCTGATGAAATATCAGATTTTCTGATGAGTCGACAGATTTTCTGATGAGTCACCAGAATTTCATCAGATTTTTTTTAAAAGCATCAGATTTTCATTAGATTTCTGATAAACCATCAGAATTTTTGATCAAATATCATAATTTTATAAAAACATCAGAAAATGAAATAAATGCATCAGATTTCTTATATAAAACATGAGAATTCATTAATCAAGCATAAATAGCTAAGTAGTTCACTAGTTAAGACTCTAACTTATAACCTAGAGCTCATGGGTTCAAATCTTGCAAGAGGCATTCTTTTTAATACATCAGAATTATATTTAAACCCACCAGAATTCTAGTTAAAGTCATCAGAATTCAAAATACATATCAAAAGGTGATGTAGTCCCTACTAGAGACATTATTTTTGTCATATTTTCTAAATAATACCATCAGATTTCTTATTTAAATAATCAGATTTGTAAGATAAATATAAAGGATTAAGTGACTCACTGGTTAAGTCTTTTTACTTACAATCTATATGTACATAGTTCGAATCTTGTGACTAACATTTAATTAATGTTTATCTTATTAAACCTACATTAATGATTATTTACTTATTACTGAAAATAATATTATGTTTTACTAATAAACACCAATATGTATTCTTCAATCTAGTGCAAAACTACTTATATAAATGATTACTTAAGCAAAGTGTGGTTTTTAACAAGACGTAAATTAAACTAACAAATACATATATACTTTTATGTACAAAACAACCTTATGAAATATATGAACACAGTGTAGGTTCATACGATCGCGCTTAAACAAGACTATTATTTTAAGACGACAAATCAAGAAACAAGGTATGGATCCTTAACCATCTCCCTTTGTTATCTGATTCGCTTGTTATAAACCTTAATTATATTATACGTATTGAAAACTCCAACGTCTTTGAGCCTCGATTCAATTGATCGCCCGTTCATTTCTTACTCCAACTAAAATTGTTATGCAACATGCAATACGTTTATGATTATCTTGTGCTCATTATTGCATGTTCTGATATTTATAATATTGTTGATGTTAATGTTATATTTATTTCAGATTATCTGAGATCCGCTACCCTAAGCTCTCTGGCTCCTCCCGTGACGGGGTTATCAGTTCACGGCGTCCCTAGGTACAAGTGTGGTACATAGAAACTAGGAGGCGTATGGATATATCCTAGAATTGTTTTTGGAGATAGATGTCGGGTAGCCAACCCGCACTGTCTCATGTGACAGACTTTGTGGATGCACCTCTGTTTAGCTTTTGTACATCCATATGATATGATTCAGTTCAGTTATATGTTATGCTTTGCTGTGTGTTGTGCTTCTTGACAGTGATATTATTTCAGTTGTTTATTTGTTTGCTATTTGAGCCTATTATTCCGTACTGAGCATTTGGCTCATTCCGTATATTTTATTTCACCACAGGTTCACAAGTTACTATGGGCAGGGTGAAGAGTGAACAATAAACCATAGGATGCTAACGAGGATGTTTGTCACCTTTATAAAGCTAATATGTATTTTGGGCCTTAGGGCTATGAACTATCTTTTAAAATGTAATCCTAACTTTATATAATGGAATTATGACTTTTGTTCTGATCCACTGTTATAGTGACACGTCAGCCATTCGGGTTGGGGTGTTACATCTTTTCTTCATCAACATGTTTTTATCAACTACTGGTGTAACCACTGCTTCATCACAACTTTGAACTTCATCAGACTTTGACCCTTGTTCCACATATCTATCACCTTCAATAATTTTTTCTAAGGCCATTAAACAAAAATTTCCATTTTCAAAATCATTTTTAGCCATTAGAGCAAAGTTTTCATCAGATAAATCCTCAGGCAAACTACTCCAATCAACAAAGCCTTGTGTATAGAAACTTTGCTGATTAACCTATGTCTGAGCATGGTTTGAGTAGTTTCAGTGCTTTGTGGTGCTTGTTACACATGCACATGCACTTGAGGTGGTGCTTGAACATATTGAATCTGTGGAGCAGGAGTTTGGATATAATAGACAGGACATTAGTAGCAGGATGTGCAAAATGTGCAGTATGTAGCATTGTGGTGCAAGGGTATAATGGGAATAATGAGCAGTGCTTTGAGGTTAGGGCCTGGGTGAGTCACAATTGGACCTGCAGTTTGAGATCTGCATTTCCTGCAAAGTGTCCTAATCTATTACACTTATAACATTTGATTTTGGATTTATCCAACCCCACTTCAATCCCCCCCCCCCCATGCAATCCTGGAAATTTCCTACCAGTCCTTTTGTAAATTTACTTGCTCT